>CM035233.1:5434421-6034421 GCA_020226215.1 Sindora glabra
AAAATATCAACTTTATTCTAAAGCTAAATAGATTTATCAAATGCCTATGGCCTAGTGAATATAAAGTGTAAAATACTAAATGACAACATCAATTTTTACTTATCAAAGGACAACATCCTTCATGGCATGATTTCTTCTCACTTATCATTGTTTTTTTCTTTATTCTAGAGCATAATGTGATTATCCTTCTTTTTTTTATTGGGCTTCTGAATTTTAGGACATTCCTTATCACTTTTGTACTTAGATTCTTATCATTGGTATTAAGAGCAAAGGTTTTCTAATTTTCAAATTGTATTTTTTCTTTATCATGGCATTTGATTTTTTCATTTTTATTTCTAATTTGATTCCTTGTTATTGTTTTGCCATGATTCTATCTCTTTTTTTTCTTATTGTTTCTTGTCAATTTTATGTTTAAATCAGTTTGAGGATTATTCTTCATCAATTTATGAGTCTCTATTTTGGATTCTGCATAATTTTAATTTCTATCTTGATTTTATTGATATTCAATGTTATTAAATGTTAATTGTTCTTATGATTTCATTTGATTCATCATTTTGTGTTGTCCATAGCAAACTCATGTTATTTGTTTTAAAATCCATGAAAAATTTTTGTTGAACTTTACTTGGTATGAAATTTGCATTGAAAGTGTTTGATTAAAGTTTAAAATAATGACGTTTAGCTGGGTTATAGTCAAATATAGTAGTCAAATATTATGAAAAAATCAATACAATATCCAACTACCATAGCCTGAATATACTAAGGCAGAGCATAGCCAATTTGGTGATAATCAGGAAACTAATTTTTTATTTAAAGGTAGAAGCTAGATCAAGTGGTGATAATTGCATACCATATTCAAATATCTCTTAGTTGCTCGAGATAGTCAATTATAGTACCTTAATACCCATATTTCTAGCAAACATAAAAGTTTCATACAATTGTTTACTAGTCAATTCCAAAAAAAAGCAAAATTAAAGGAAGAAAATTAAAAGAAAGTCAATCAAAAGCAAGGAAAACACAAAAGAAAAACAAGATCAAAGATCAAAAGTGAAAATCAAAATTGCAAAAAAAGAAAAATTATAAAGAAAAGAAAAATAAATGAAAAAAAGAAGAAGAAAAGTTTACAAGAAAAAGGAACAGAGAAGAAGAAGTTATTTTAAGAAGAGTTTGATTATTTATTGTATACTCTATTTATTTTAAAATTTTTCATTTTGAATTAACTTTTTTTTCATTACTTCTTTCATATATCTTGATCTTTCTTTTTCCATTATTCTTCTAGTTCTTGTAGTCCTTACTCTTGTTTTTTTAGTTGCTATCTTAGAGTCTTTCTTTGTTTCCTTTTCTTGAATTCCTAGTGTACTATTGTTTCATTTGATTGTTTAGTATTATTAGTGAAATTATTTTATATTTGTTAAATCTTGTTAATTGAGTTATTTAATTCCCAAGAACCATAAGAGGGAAGATAAGAGTGGAAAAATATAAGAATGTATGAGATTATTAAAGGTAAAAGCCTTAATTAGAGTGTAAACATGAGTGTAAGTGCCTGCAACTTAAGTGAGTAATATGCTCTTGTGAGATCTTTTTTTTTATCTAATACAAGTTTATCTTTAAAAGATGTTAGGAGGAAGGTTAAGTAATAATGTTGCAATGAAGGAGTTATAATAATTGATTTAAGATATAAATGAGAGACTCATTAGAATGGTTAACCTCATAAAAACCATCATAGTAAAATAGATAAGAGAGAAAAGAAAGAGAAAAGATAAAATGACAGGTATGAATGAAAAGGAAAAAAGAATATGAAAAAATGAGAATGAACAAAAGAAAAAAGAAGTGTGAGTGAAAAGAAAGAAAGGAAAAATGAGAAAGAGAGCTCAAAGCAAAGGAAATAAAAATTGAGTGCATTTGCAAAAATGAGTGATGTAAGGAGTGCTTATTTGGCATTTAGGCCAATGTTTGTACTCTTGTACAAAAAAGTTAATGCAAACACTAACAAAAAAAATATTTATTTTGCAAAGAGTAATAAAATCTATTTTACAAGATTATGGATATGTGTTCTTAAATTAGGCTCTAAGGGAATTGCCACCAAAGAGAGGGATTAAGCACCAAATTGACTTCATCTCAAGTGTTTCTATTCCAAAGCATCTTGCATATAAGACCAATTCAGAAAAAGCCAAAAAGATTTAAAGATAAGTGAAGGACCTTATGTCAATGGGATATTTAAGACAAAAGTATGAACCTAAATGCAATGATAATCTTATTGGTGCTAAAAAAGGATAGGTCTTGGAGAATATATTTTTATTATTAACCAATTCAGCAAAATCATTGTAAATATAAACATCTTATGCTTAGATTTAATGACATGCTTTGTCATGACCTATTCCTACAGTCATCGTGATCGACATAAAGGTATCTAACTAATAAAAAATTATTAATTAAATACTTTTACAAGCTTTATTTTATCACTGTTAGGATTCGGATCAACATACACAGCGAAATTTTAAAATTTTGATCCAAAACCTTCTTGGGATCCATGCAAAAGTCATAAACCAGTATTAGGGTTTTACCCTATATGTGCTCGTGTTCTTTTTGAACGAATCCTTGAGAGACTAAGATAAATTAAATGCTGGCCGGAAGGTACAACGTCTCTACAGTATCTACACGGAGTGAACAATGACTTTTCCCCTCCACAAAGCTACTAGGATTTGTTTCTCTTACTAGGATTGGGTTTGGATATTTTCTAGAGTAATTTAGGGTTTGATTGAAGCCAATGTGCATTATATAATGTGCTACCTTCAAGTCCTTTTATAGAACTAAAGCATATCACAATCCTAGTCTCACTAGGATAATACTTCAAAAAAAATCCTAATCACACTAAATAACTATAACCTTATTCTTATCCTAGAGAAAGTAAGGAGAGATAGGGTTTATCTATTAATTATCTAATATTAGATAATAATAATATTATCTTATAATATAATTATCTAATATCTAATAATGTAATTATCTGATATTACTATAATATTAAATAATATCACATAATATATAATATATATATTACGTGAATAAATATATATTATCTTAATAATATATATATGCACGAAAATAAGTCCAATTAATTGAATTTTAGTCCAACTAAAACTCAATTAATTATTATCTCATTCCTATTCCTTTTGTGTGACCCTTTAGGTTCTTACTACATTGATAATGACTCATTTTGGGCCATAAATAGTGAGTGGTATCTAGCAATATCACTGCCACTTAAGTAATAAGAATGTCTTTAATTTGACATCTACCTAATATATGATCAATATTTTCTATCATAATCCTTTTTGTAGCAATATCCAAATCAAACTAGAGGCATGGAGTGTGTCATCCTCATTAATGTTCAATTTATATTTCTTAATACTGAGTAGACTTAAAATAAATGATTAATACACATATTGATTCAATTGAGCATGGCCATGCATTTCTAAGTCTCGCTTAATCAAGGGGCCTAAGGATATTTCTTCTTTATACAAGAGTAACTAAATCCCATCTACATTACTTACTTCCCTATGCATGATTTGTAACACATTCAATCAACGTCCTACTCATCATCCCGATTAAAGGTGACATAGGATGACATCAAAGTGAGTAACTCCTCATGTAGGAAAATGTAGTAACTTCAAGTCAAAGGACTATGTGCATTTGTGATCATATGAGAATAACTAATGACACATTTATCCATGCAGTATTCTCATAATGGGTTAGTCTAGTATATTGTTCACTAACAATGTACTCATGTATTGACTTGATATCAAATATTCATGATTTATAATCATCAGTCACTATACATGTTAGTCTCGATGTATTATTACTATCCTTTTCGTAATAATACTTGACTAGGGGCATTTTAGGAATAGCAAAGCTATTCCAAGGATAATTATTATATTTAAGTTATAATTTGTGCAAAATAAAATAAAATAATTATATTGCTAAAATGAAATATAATACATTATATAATATTGCAATCATTTCTATGATTAGCTCCTAAGACACACACCAATAATCACATCAACTCATAACACCTAAATGTAATTGAAAATTTTCGTACATATATAATAAATTACAGTAATACACATACGATTAGTATTATACATAATATCACAAAACATGTATACATATTCATATCAAGATGTATGTAAACTATGCAAAAACTCTTTATGCATTTGACTACTGACTCATGGTGACAGTTAGGAGTTCAAACAAGTGTCAAACTGTCCGTGTTAGTCTAGGTTCATCCTCTGTAAAAGAAATAAGAATTCACAGAAAGGAATGAGTATTTATGATACTTAATGAGTAATAATTATATTTTTATCGTATTATTCTTATATTGTAGGATTATCATTTATAACTAAAGATTTAATGTACTTTTACTCAATATCATCCACTAAGAATCTCATCTAAAATATACAAATAAGAATGATTAGATTGGATATTAACAAATGGCTAATCAGGTATGGGGTTTTTCTTTATATCTTCAGTCCAATCTTATCCCCTACCACCAAGGCTAAAGCCCCTAACCTTATCCCTCCAACCCTTACCACACCTCTCCTTCATTCAGAAGGATGTAGTATTTCCCCTACAAGTCATAGGAAACAAGACTCAGAAGCATAACAATGCTTCAGGGTCCACTAGCCTTTCAAGGCATATACATAATCATATCATGTGGGGTATGGTCCAATGCACCTACTAGCCATTTAGATAATATCCGTTTCTAATCATTACATACAATAACAATCATACATACAAAACATTCATTCAAACAAAAATACAAGAATTCAGTATTAAGGAATTCTACATTTATCCTGTTCCAATATATAGAAGTCTTACTTTAATGTCATGTTCTAAATTTTTTATAATATTTAATTAATTTTATTTAAACATTTCACTATCTAATTACACAAAAATGCATTATCTAAATGTTAAATATCAAGTTTCTCCTATATTTCCTCACTCCAATTCACTGTTCACGTATTGTGTTCTAGAACAGGATAACAAGGGACATGTTGTAATAGGGAACCCTTTATGGTATTCAAATCAACTCTAAAAATCAAAAAATTATTATAGGATGTCCCTAACATGTTCATTAACAAAATTGAGGGTTTATGTTTCACAAAAATTCTATAAAAATTGTCCAAACTTTTCGTAGATTAGGCCCTTCCAAATCAGTTCCAGTACTAGACAACATTGTAATTATGAATTCTATGGATTTATTTGGAAGAGAAAACGAACTTTAATTGCCATGAAATTTTGTCAAAATTTGTACAACATATTGAAGGGTGTCCAGAGAATTTTTTGGAATTTTTTAACACCTGTAAGGGCCTCAATTAATTCAATTATAGAAGAAAATTTTTCCAACTTGCTATTCTCGGCTAATTTGGACCTATGCATATAAAGGTCCCTATTTCGAATTACTAACCATTTATAAAAATTCCTAATAAATTATATATACATAATAACATCATTGGAGGCTTGGGAATGATTAATTTGGAATTTTTAAGGAACCATAGTTTCCCCTCAAAATTTTGTAACTTGTACTATAGATCCAACAACTCTAGAAACATTGTCAGCAAGTTTGTTCTTGCTAGTTTTTGCCATCAATCACCAGATAAGGCTATATAATCAAAGTTTCAATAATTCATATCTCTTGGTATCATCCTATTATTACCAAGGAGGCTTCAAGTATAAAATTTTCAGAACCATGCCTTCCATCCATGGCCACAATCATCCAATCCACCATTGGTCATTCTAAATGATATTTTACTAGCTATATCTATAGAAATTGCATGAAGGTAAAAGGAAAATTTCCACTCACCTTCAACTTGGAATCTTCTAAGATTCAAACTCTTTTCTACAAAGATAGGTTTTTGGTTTTAGGAGGAAGGAGATGAGTTCTTCAAATTTGGAAAAATTCTTGCAAGAAAATCAAGAAAACGAAGGTAAGGAAGTGATTTACCTTGAAATTTTACGATTAAATCTTCTTATTTATGTGTTTAGATTAGCTTGGAAGCTTGATTTCTTGAATTTTCAAGAGATAATTCTTAAAATATTTTGAAAAGGGCCTTTTTGAAAAAAAATGAAGAAATTTCTAGATTTCTTGTGATTTTTCCTTCAATTTTTCTTAAGAAATTTGACAGCAATTTGGGTTGATCCAAGCTTAGCTTTTTGTCCAAAAGTTAGGGCAAAATTGGGCAAAACTAAGTCTTTTAGGAAAAATTATAATTTGATCCCATAATTTTTTATAATTCTATTTTTTCCCGACTTTCTTTGGCTGATTTTTAATTTAATCATTTGCTTTACTTTTTAGGCTTTTAATAGTACTTATTAAGCCTTGAAGAAACATACTAAATTACTCCAAAAGGAATTTTAAATAATCCACTTGTTTTACTTAGTTTTTCTTAAGGTTTTTTAGAGACTAAATTGAAAATTCTTTTTCATTCAGGTGACTCTTTTTCTCTCTTTTTTTTTGTGTATTCTAAAAATAATTTTTAGAAACATCGTTCGGAGATATTACATGCTTGATAAGTTACATAGATCTCATGTAGACATATACACCAATACAATATGTCATAAATCTCTACTTTAATGCTAATTCCAACTATTAAATCCTTTAATCTAAGTAATCTTTGTTTCTCCATAAATACTACAAGGCTCAAATCTTAACTTGAAAATATTAGAAATAATTGGAGTGAGTTATGAGAATTCAATTATCATGTAAGAAATCAATTTTATAGATAACAATCATAAGTTTATCATGTACAAAATTAAAAGTATTATTATACTGCTTCCTAGATCTCTAAAATATACATAACTTAGCTTTAGATTGGTATTTCACTTGCATACAAATTAGATCTCATATCTCACATCATAAAATATAATAATCTCAATCAATATCACTTGCCACCCATTATGGGCAGTCATCACATTCACCTACAGCTTTCAAGACTCGAACATAGACAAATCATCATAAACACATCAATTCTTTACAATCACATCAAGTAGTAATGTCTAATCACAAGCAAAGTCCTAATATCTCATAATCTTTTATATGAAGCATACATACACTTATGTTTGGATTTTTAGGCCAACTTCATATCCTTCACAAATTGTTTGTTAGGAATTTCCTATCTAGCTTTTAGATCATACTTATATTCTTTACAATTGTTTGTGAGGAATTCTCCATCCAGCTTTCACATCATCCATCACCATTCATAATTTCCAAGTCATAGCTATAACATAGATCATTACTTCTAATGCCATCCATGGCAAAATTCATAAATAATATATACACAAGAGCTCAACTATCATATCAAAATTATTTATAAAATTTCAATATTAAGTAATTAAATTTATCATTAGCTAATATCAAGCACACAACCATGTGCAACCATAATATATAGATATCATTGATCTTTATCACAATTTATCTATACTAGTAATATCGCAACTATACTTCTGGTGCGTACTCTAATCAATTTATGATCATTCCACAATTAACTACACTTATGTCATAAGTTTATATATACACTCATAAACATGCATAATGTTACCAATAAGAAGAACATAATATTCAACAACTGAACTAGCTTTATTTATTAAAATATAGAGTTGTGGTGAGATATACATTCACTTGATAGCCTCTACTCATTCTCAGAAGTTCCAAAGTATCTTCATTCATCTTTTCATATTTTCCTCCTAATATTATAATTTCATAAGAACAATATATGAATATATCGAATTCACTTATTTTCTTTTCAAATCACTATCATGGAATGTAGTTAAAATATTTCAATATCCTATATTATAATTTTATAATCTTTTTTTCAAGTTAGTCTCTAAAAATTGGAACATGCTACTTCATGATAATTTGAAATCAAATCTACATAGGTGAAAACTTTACAGTTCAAAGCTTTAGAAAAGCCCATTTGATACTTTTAATTTATCTTATATCATCATGCCTTCTATTCTTTTTAAATTTACCATCAATGAATAAAAAATTCTCATATATAAATATTTTCCCAATTTCAAGATAGAAGATGATCAAATTATTAAATTTTGATAATATGAGTGTATATCACTTTGATAATATTTTAATCATAACATTCTAGCTTCGTATAGTATAAAAATTATATCTTTTTGCAAATATTATCATATACCACAAAGTACTCAAATGGGTTTTCTTGATTCATATATATAAATCTATCATGATAGTAGAATAAAATCTTCTAGTTATAATTTAATCATTCTATTTTAGTACTTTGTAGCATAAAAATCATATTTTTCTCATGTTTCATTATATGTCACAAATATGTATAAAAATGGATATCTTGGATTAACTATCAAATCATCATAAAAATTAAGGTTTTATGATATAGTCTTACCTACCATCGTCAAAAGTACCTAGCCTAAGCTCACCAGCGGTTAAAACTGGCTGGAACACAAATAAATAAAGGAGAGTCATAGCTTCTTTGTTACTGTGTTGACATCAAATCAAGTGGCTTTTGTTCACCTTATGAGTTGTTGGAGCTGAGAGGGTTAACATTGGAGCTTAGACAACTAATGGTAGTAGGAGATTGGTTTCTTGTAGCTCCCTCGCACTCCACTGCTTGACTTCTTTTATTGCTATATTTGGCCGTAAAATACAACTTTCTTCATGCCTAGAAGTTATCAATTGGAAGAATAGCAACATGCAAGCTTGGGTCAACGAGCATGGTGAATGGATGTCATGAAATGTTAGTGGCACAATAAGAGCAATAGGACCACAATAGAGAGAAGAAAGGGACAAGAAGGAAGCAACTGGAGAGAGGGAAAGGGACTGGATAAAAATGGAGAAAGAGAGAGAGAATAAACCAAATAAAAAATATGATATGAAGAGAGATGGTGGAGGGTTGAAAAAGAAAAGAAATCCGGTAATAAAGAGAATAATTAGGAAACAATTAAAAAAATGAGCTTTGGGTCATAATTATACACTTGTTGCACATTATAAGCTCATTCCTCACCAAGTCTTAACCTTCCATCTTTATTTTGAAATGCATCCTAACCATTCATTTAAATTAGCATCCTATAAAATTTCCTTTTAAATATAAAACTTCCACAATCCCCCAAAATAATTTATCAAAACAAATTTATTTATAAATTCCACACTCTGAATTTTACATTTTCCAATATAATATTTTAATATTGCTTTTGATAAATAAAATCATAATACTCACATCTTTATAAAACTACTTTTATAAAAAATCTTAATCTAATTATTATTTCTAATCTCCTTTCAATATAAAAAAATATGCAATAACCTGATAAATTTGAAAATCCTAAAATGAATAATTTAATCTCCCTTACTTCTAGAAATGTCATGACCCAATTTTAGGTATCATGATCAGCATAAAGACATCTAACTGGTATCTAACCAATCAAACATCTTTACAAGCCTGTAACAAATTATATCTAACTATTTTATAATAAAAGGGGAATATATGAAAGCATCAAATGATATAAGTAAAGTAAATTACATTGCATGTGTAATAAAAAGTTAATATATGATATTAATATACGGTAGCATAATAAAACTATTTATTGTATACATAGACTTCAACTGTACAGAGGACAACTGAAATATATTAATCTTTTGTTACACTATACCCCATGGAGATCAGAAAGTTTCATGCAGTATATCAATCCTCCGCTGGAGCTCCTTGTTCTTTATCTATAAAATAAAATAATATAAAAAAAGAATGAGTATATAAAATACTCAGTGAGTAGCTACTCAATCTTTATTCCTATGGTTTCCCCTGATCAATTTTCTTTAATACAAATTTAGGAAGACTAGATAAATTCCATATACTTAGCTTTATTCACATTAATATCTACTGCCTATCATACACATTATGTATTAATATTACATCAATAGAAATGGCTAGTATGGTATACAAGTTTCCTCCTTATTTCTTCAGGCCAACCTTATCCCACTTGCCTCCAACATTTTCCCTCCACTTCTTACTACCTCTCTCCTTCTTCTAGAAGGATGCTATAGGCCAATCTCCCCCACACGTATCAAGTAACACAAATGAGCCTTTGTAGGCTTTTTGTGCCAATTAAGGCAAAATCATGTCAATCCATCATAACAAAAGTATGGTCAATACCAACTAACCATTAGCAACATAATTAATTTTCCTTTATCAATGTAACAAGTATAGATTCAAATTTAACATTTAAGAGTGTAATCATTGCATATTCTCATAATATATCACAATTTCAATACATTGAACATTTCACAACTCAATCTAATCTATCACTATATTTTATACCATTAAAGAATATTCAAATAATTACAATAATTCAACACATTATTCCAATCATATTCTAATATCATCACAATGTATTTCTAAGCATCAAATGTTTAGTGTATTTCACAAATATTACACCAACAGTACTATTCAAGTGCAGATTTTTAGAACAAGGCAGCAGAGGGTGTATTACAATAAGGGCCTTTTTATGACTTCTAAAACATATCCAAAATTTCTCAAATAAATATATGATGTTCCCAACATGCTAATTGACAAATATGAGCCCTTAGCTTTCATAATTAATCAATATAATCTGCCTAGAAAATTTGTAGATAAGGCCCTTCCAAATCAATTATAATACTGGACAGCACTGGAGTTCTAAAATCTAAGGATTTATTTGACTAAGTAAATGAACTTAAATTAGCACGAAATTTTGCCACAATTTGCCCAACATATTGAAGGGTTTCTAGAAATTTTACAGAATTTTTCAACACTTGTAAGGGCCTCAATTAATTCAATTATAGAAGCAAAAACTATTAACGTTCTATCTTAGCTGAACTGGACCTATACACATATAAGACCCTATTTCATATTTCTGAAAATGTCCAGAAATTCCCAATAAATTATACATGATTCCTAACATCATAAGGAACTTTAGAATGGCTGGAATCACATTTTTAAAGACTCCTATGACTCTCACCAAATTAAGTATCTTGTTCTGAATTTTCCTGGATTTTCAGAAAGTTATCAGTATAGACCAATGTAACAATTTTTGCATGAAGGCTTATTCTAAGGCCAATCAATTTCATTACTAGCCCTTCTCTCAACTTAATTACACTCTAATAATATCAAAACACATATCCAACCATAAAATTCTAGAACCATGCGTCCACACATGGCTACACACAAATAATCTAGAAATTGACAATTTAATCACCCAATCTAACATTCTATTGGAATAAAATTCATAGGGGAAATAAGTGAGTTGCCACTCACCTCTAAACTTTTATATTTCAAAACTTTAAGTTTCTCCCTAAATGAAAGAGTTTCTGATTTGAAGAAGAAGAAGAAGAAGATGAGAGGCCTAAGTTTTGATGATTTCTCCTTAAAAATTCAAGCAAGCAAGTGGAAAAACTTGAAATTTTGTGTTTGATTTAGCTTGTTTGTGTGTTTAGTTGTGTTAAAAGCTTGAAGAAATCTCCCATGGAAGCTTCAATTTCGTGCAAATAAGGGGGAAGAAGAGTTGGATGCATTTTCTCAAGTTTTCTAGGATTTTTTACACAATTCATGAAAATGGGCCTTTTTGCAAGTTAGCCCAAAATCTATGAATTTCTTTTGTATTTTTCTTGCTGTTCTGCAGCAGCCAAGAACGAAAATTTCTGGACTCTCCTCAGCCCAAAATTGTCCAAAATTAATATAAAAAGAATGGGCCAAAATTTAAGTTTTTGAAAAATTATATTTTGACCCCAAATCTTTTCAAAATTTCACTTTTGTCCAAAATTTCTTGGCCAATTTTCAATTCAATCCTTGGATTCAATTTGGACTTATTAAAAAATATTCCAAATCATTTCAAAAGAAATTTAAATGATCCAAATTGAATTATATCAATTCCGAACTTATTTTACCGAATTTCGGTTCATCTAGGCTCCTAAAATTGAGTTAAACTCTATCAAAATTCTTATAATATTTTGAGCATATTTCGAATAATATTTTAACTCAAGTTTTATCTATCAATGTTTCAAAGGGTTTAGAAAACTTCCTAAGACGTTACCCATCTCTAAAGTCTCCTTGAACTGAACACATTTAACTAGAAAATACTAATTTACTTTAATACTTTAAGAGTAGTTCTTGGAAAAAAGTCTCCTAGGGATATTACAATAAATATTCCATAATTATGAGAAATTTTTTATAGAAAATATTTAAACAAGCCTTAAGTCAATAATGATTTTTTAAAAATAAATCTATTTCAAACTTCAACAATTCTCAAAAATGATTTATAAAATACCAATAAATTATTTTACAAATCCTCACGACCATAATCATGAAAATATTTTCAACTTGTAGGAAATTCTTTATAAAATTCATTTTGAACTAATCTTAAATTAATATGGCATATGTAAAAATAGAAAATTTTCAAATATTATCATAAATATCATTTTTCATATTCCAAAATCTTTAATATAGTAAATTAATTTGAAATCAAATATTAATTAATTAAATAAATAATTATCCTCAAACATCAAAATTTATAAATTTTTTTTAGGTTTTAACTTAGGATATTACAATTTGTCTAATGCATCGAGTACATTTATGAGATTGATTAACCATGTTTTGCACCCTTTATTAGAAAAAATTTTTTGTAGTTTATTTTGATGATATTCTTGTATATGGAAAAAATGTTGATGAATACATTATGCATTTAAAATATCTTTTACAAGTTTTAAAAGAAGAAAAGTCAAATCTCAACATGGAAAAATGTTACTTTTGCTTAGATAAAATTGTGTTTTTAGGTTATGTTGTAAGTAGCAAAGAAATTGAAATGGATGAAGAAAAAGTGAAAGTAATTATAGAGTGGCATACCCTTAAGAGTGCTAGTGAAGTGAAGGTCTTTCATTTGTTAGTTAGTTCTTATAGGAAGTTTGCGAAAGATTTTAATACCTTAGCTAGACCTTTGAATGAATTAGTGTAAAAAATGTGGTAATTAAATAAAGAAAAGAGCAAGAAAGAGCTTTTAACTTGTTGAAAGATAAATTGAGTTCAATCATTTACTTGCTCTTCCTAATTTTGCTAAAACTTTTAAGATTGAGTGTGATGCTTTAAGTGTAGTTATTGGAGCTATTTTGATGCAAAAGGAAAGATCAATTGTATATTTTAGTGAAAAGCTAAGTGGAGTGGCTCTTAGTTACCCCACCTATGATAGGGAGCTCTATGCTTTAGTTTAAACTTTAAAGACTTGATAACATTACCTATGGCTAAAAGAGTTTGTCATTCACATCGACCATGAATCATTAAAGCATTTGAAGAGCTAAGGAAAATTAAATAGGAAGCATGCGAAGTGGATTAAGTTTATTAAAATATTCCCATATATAATACAATACAAGCAAGGTAAAGATAATGTAATTATTAATGCAAAATCTTAAAAGTATCTTCTTATCTCTACTTTGTAATATAAATTGTTAGGTTTTAAGTATGTTAAGGATTTGCATAAGAGTGATTATAATTTTTTTATTATTTATAAATCTTTAAGAAAATAGCTTTTGAGAAATTCTAGAGGCATGATAGTCTTTTATTTACAGAAAAAAATAAATTATGTATGCTTAAAAGTTCTTTTAGGGAATTACTTGTGAAGAAAATCCATGGAGGAGGTTTAATGGGAAATTTTGGAATTAGGAAAAACTCTAGACATTTTAAATGAGTATTTCTTTTGGCTTAGCATAAAACATGATATAAAGAAATATTGTGCTAGTTGTATCATTTGCAATGACACTAAATATGATGGCATATTTCATACCTTGTGATAAAATGAATGATGCATTAAACATAACTAATCCTTTTTTTAAAGAAATTGTGAGATTGCATAGAATGCCAAGAAGCATTGTGTCTTATAGAAATACCAAATTCTTGAGCTACTTTTGAAAAGTTTTATGCCTTAAGTTGGGGATTAAGTTACTATTTTTAATAACTTATCATACTTAAATTGATGGATAAACCAAGGTTGGATTGTGTACATTTCAGCTACAGCATAAGGGATGCTTATCAATTAGTGCATTGGTATTATATATACAAATGCCATATGAGGAATTATACACATTTAGAAATAAAAACTCCTTTTATTGCATTCTCTTCTTCTAATTTTTCTATCAGCATAAAACTTTCTCTTATTTTGGTTCAAGTATAATCTCTTTTTTTTATGGAAACCAAACAACCATACCAATATTAATTACCAACATAAGTTATAGTTTATTGTTCTTTTATTTTATCCTTATAACCTATATGTTTTTCTTTTCAACACCAAGTTGTTGTATTTGGTACTTTTCTTTAAGCTTATCTTTTCAATACCAATTGGTGACACTTATCAATTATCATATGAATTAAGGATACTTATTAATTAGTGCCTTGGGCTTATATATACAAATATCATATGAAGGATTTTACGCATTCAAAAATAAAGGAAACTCTTCTTGATATATTTTTTTCCTCCTTTAATTTTTCTATTAACATGAAGCTTTCTATTATTTTGGTTTAGGTATAATAACTTTTTTCTTTTTGGAAACCACATAACCATACCAATATTTATTACCAACATAAACTTGTATTTTATTATGCTTTTATTTTATTATTATAAATTAAATTCTTTTCTTTTCAACAATAAATGATTGTTTATTGTATTTTTTTAATATGCTTTTTTTTTTCTCAAAATCAAGTCACCATGCAACAAATCCTTATATTCAAATGCTTTTATTTTATATTTCTACCAACATGTTTCTAGGATGATAAATCATTATTTTTCAAATGTAATGCTTTTATTTTATAATAATAATGGTCTATGATTTGTATGATTTTGTCATGATTATTTGGTGAACTTTTCTTTTACTAAATTGATTTTGATGCCTTTAATAAACAATGTTTATTCTTTTGAATCTAACATTATGTTTAGTTGGTAAGAAAATAATTATCTTAAAACAATTATCATTATGTTAAACTTCTTCATTATTCTTTTTACTTTGATAATACTTGCTTTGATTCTTGATATTTATTTATTAATTTTTATGATATTCATTCATTTTTATATTATAATCATGGTAAATTTCATAAGACTTGAATTTGTGACCTTTGATATTATAGAGAAGAATTACTTATCATAGATTTTGAATGAAATCTATCTAGATACAATAAACCTTGTAGATACAATTAAAAAAGAGAACCATATATCAATGCCAAGCCATACAATGATAATGAATTTCCTTTGTCGCCATCTTTATGAAGGATATGAAGGACTAAAAATTGAATATCTCACCATAAAAGGATCATTTTTTCTATTGAACAAGTTTAAAAGAGAGATATGACCACTAGAAAGTAATGATTCTCTTAAAAGCTCATTGTGGTTGGATGCATATATGATTTCAAAATTTTAAATCAATAATTAAGTAAGATTTTGTGATATTTAAAATTAATTCCTAATTAAAATTGTGTTAGGAAAAATTATTGATGACAATATGTTGGTAAAAAAAATTCTTTATTTTGCAAACATTAAACTTACTCTAATAGTACTAATGTAAAGGAAAAGGTTTTAAATAAATATTCTAAATTAATTTCATACTTTCTTATGGCTAAACAAAATAATAAGCTTTTGATGAGGAATCATAAAGCTCATCTAACTAGTTTTATTCCATTCGCTAAAGTTAATGTATTAACAACTAAAAGGTTTGGATGTGGGCGAGCCCATAATCATAATCATGGATGTAGGAAAGGTTAAATTGATTATTACAATCAAGGTGGCTATAAGAAAAATATAAATAACTACAAGATTAACTCTCACCACTAGAAGTGAGAGAATGTTAATGAGATAGGCTATTAGAATAACTTAAAAAGTTTAGAGAGTTTATGTTATCAATATGGTATGAAGGCTTATTGGTCACATACCTATAAAAACATCCATAACCCTGTTAATATAACTCATTTAATGATAGAAATGTACAAAAATATAAAAAAATAAGCTTTTATAGTTACATTTTTTTTCTTTAGTTGAATTTGTCCTTTTAAGGAGAGTTGCTTGCTTTTCTGATTATGTTTTTGCTTTAGTTAAGTTTATCCATTTAGGGATAGTTGTATTTAAATATGATAATTTTAATTATAATATTTACCATTTTATACATTTTATGTTATATTTTTATTATTCATTTATTATTATTTTTTATTTTTAAATAAAAATGGACAATTTAGATCTATGGATAATGCAATAATGAACATCTTTCTTAAAAAATAAAGTATTTTTCCTAATTAATGATTGGTGAAAATTAATTAAATCTAAAATATGGAAATATAAAATTGATTGAAGATTTTAGAAGAGTTAATATAATTTTATCAAGAGAAATACAATTAGTTATAAATGATACATTGTTATCTACTAAGTCTTAAAAATATTTATTAAGTTTTAGAGACATATGACAAAATAGTTATCATATTAAGATAGTAAAAGAAAAAGATATTGAATATATTTATATTACATTAATTGTCTCATGTAAGTAAAATGTATTGGAAAGATAACCATCTTTTTCCTTTAGTTTTTATTGCATAAATATAAATCCAATTGAATCAAATGTTATAGTGGACCAAAAGTTCACTAACCAAAATATCTTTACTATTTGTCATGACAAATGGCCACTTTTTAGGCACACATTATTCAAGTACCTAATAAATTCTTATGTCATAATGTTGTGTTATTATTATTAGATAATAAATGGGGGATGGTTATATTTTTTGTATTATCTAATAAAATAACATTACTTTTAAAAAGTATTAATAAATCTTGGTAAAATATGTGTCTTTTGAAATGTAAAGTTATGACTTTTGATATGACAAGTTATGACTTTTCAAATGAAAATTTGTGTCCTTTCAAAAATTCAACAATTATGCTTATATACATGTATTTTCATTGAGATATTTTCAACTAAACAAAAAAAAGTTAGTTATAATCTTCTCTTTTATATTTGAGAAGTGTCTTCCTTATATTTCTACTAGTTTGACCCTGGCTTTAAGAATAGGAGAATTGTAGTTTCTATTTTTGGTTAAGCATTATATCATAGGGGTAGAATTTCTATGATGTTATCTATAACTAAGTGGAGAAATTATTGTCCCAAGGATAGTTTCTTGGAAATGTTTTGCTTAACATTTCCTTCAATTTTTCTCATCAATGTGTTTTCTACATTTTTTAAATATCCCCAACAACAAAGCATTAAAGGAGTAGAAAATATTTTATTTATTAAATATTAAATATGAAAAGTGTGATAGAAAATAATATTCTCTATTTTAATGAGCAAGTTATTTCATGGCATCCTTTATTATCTTTTTAATATTAAGATATATTGGTAACTATTATAAATATACATTTATATGGATGTCCATCAAACCCCTTAATTTATTAATTAGTTATTATAATCAAAATTTACCTAATCTTTAATTATAATCAATTAGTGATGAACATCAATTAGTGATACTTATCAATTAGTACCTTGGAATTATATATACAAATGTCATATGAAATATTCTACACATTTAGAAATAATAAAAACTCACTTTATTATATTCTCTTCTTTTTATTTTTCTACCAAACATGAAGCTATCTCTTTTTTTGATTTAGGTATAATCTCGTAGTCTTTCTTTTTTTTTCTCTGGAAACCATACAATCATACTAATATTTATTACCAAGGTAAAGCTATAGTTTATTGTACTTTTCTATATGCTTTTTCTCTCAAAATTAAGCCATCATTATGTGTGACAAATCCTTATTTTCAAGTGCTTTTATTTTATATTTTTCACAACATGTTTTTGGGATGATAATCATTAACATTTATTATCATAATTATTTGGTGAACTTTTCTTTTACTAAATCAATATTAATGCCTTTAATAGACAATGTTTATTCTTTTGAATCTAATATTATATTTAGTTAGTAAGAAAGCAATTATCATAAAATAGTTATTATATTAAGCTTCTTATTAATTATTCTTATTATTTTGATAATATTTTCTTTGATTCTTGATATGTAGTTATTAATTTTTATTATATTCATTTATTGTTCATATTATACTCATGGTAAATCTCACACAAGACTAAAATTTGTGGCCTTTGATATTACAAACAAGAATTACCTATCATAGGTATTAGATGTTGAAATCTATGTCGATATCGTGAACTTTAAATATACAATCAAAGAAGGGAATTAGAAATCAATGCCAAGTTCTATAAAGTTAATAATTTTCCTTTGTCACTATCTTGATGAAGGACTAAAACTATATATCCCACAGTAAATGATCTTCTTATCCTTTAGACATGTTTAAAAGAAAGATATGACTACCAAAAAATAGTGATTCTCTAAAAAACACATTATGATTGGATTCACGTATTATTTCAAGACATTAAATTAGCATGTGAGTACAATTTTGTGATATTTAAAATTAATTCTTAATAATAATTGTGTTACTAATGAAGATATGCTAAAAAAATTCTCTACTTTGCATACATCAAGCTTATTCTTATGGACCAATATAGAGAAAAAGGTTTAAAAGAATATTCTAAACTAATTTTGTGCTTTCTTATATTTGAATAAAATAATAAGCTTTTGATGAAGAATCATAAAACTTGTATAATTAGTTTTAATCCATTACTTGAAGTGAATGTGTTAACAACTAAAGGTTTAGATATGGGTGAGCCCATAATCATAATCATGGATACAGGAAAAGTCAAATTAATTATTACAATCAAGGTGGCTATAATAAAAAATGTAAATAATTATAGGATCAACTCTCACTACTAGAAGTAAAAGAATGTTGATGAGATAGGCCATTAAAAGAACCTAAAACTTGTTAAGAGTCTACGTTATTGGTATGGTATAAAGAGCCATTAGATACATACCTATTGTACACTTAAACTTTTTTTAGAACTATATTAATTCTCACTTAAAAAGAAGGAGAAAAATATTGAAGAAAATTTTGTTAATAATGTCTTCAACCATGATCTTATTAATATAACTTATTTAGATGTCATAGATTTCTTCAAACACCTAGATGGAAAAATTGATCATTTGATCATTGATGGGAATGTACAAAAATATAAAAAAATTAAGCTTTTTGTAGCTATGTTTTTTCTTTAGTTGAAATTTTCCTTGTAGGGAGAATTGCTTGTTTATTTTTTGTTATAGTTTCACTTTAGTTAAGTTTCTCCATTTAGAGATAGTTGTATTTAAATATGACATTTTCAATTATAATATTTACCATTTTTATGTAGCTTATGTTATATTATTATTATTGATTTATTCTTATTTTTATTTTTAAATAACATATAGACAATATATATCTTGCTAATAGTGCAACAATGCATATCATTTTTAAACAATGAAAGTATTTTTCCTAATTAATGATTAGTGAAAATTATATGAATATAAAATCTGATAATACAAAATTGATTAAATGTTTTAAAAGAGCTAATATAATTTTACTAAGAGAAATGCTAGTAGTTATAAATGGTGCATTATTGTCTACCAAGTCTCAAAGACACTTATTTAGAGACATACGACAAAATGGTTACCATATTAAGATAGTAAAAGAGATATCGAATATATTTATATTATAATAATTATCTTAGGTAAGTAAAATGTATTAGAAAGATTATCATCATTTTCCTTTAGTTTGTACTATGTAAATATAAATCCAATTGAATTAAATGCTATAGTGAAACATAAGTTCTTTAACCAAAATATCTTTAATATTTGGCATGATCGTTAGGCCATGCTTGATTAACAATGATATGAATGTGAAAGATCATTAAAAATTCAAATGGCCATCAATTGAAGAACTAGAAGAATCTTCAATCTAACAAATTTTCATATGTTGCCAATTCACAATGTAAATTAATTACAAGGCCATCACTAGTAAGAGCTAAGATTGAATCCCTTGAGTTTTTGGAATGAACACACGTTGACATACATGGACTTATTCATTCACCATATGGATCATTTAGATTTTTTTATGATTTTAATTCATGCATTTACAATATGATTGCATATATGTTTATTATCAAATCATAACTTAGCATTTGTAAGATTACTTTAAACATAATTTCTTGATTATTAAATGAAAAAAATACATCTTGATAATGCTAGTGAATTTGCATTATAGCCTTCAATAATTATTACATGTTAATTAGAATAATAGTTGAACATTAGGTCACTCATGTTCATATGTAAAATGGTTTGTTAGAATCTTTTATTAATCATCTCCAATTAATAGCTAGACTATTACTTATAAGATCAAAACTCTATTTCTATTTGGGTACATGCCATTTTACATATAGCAACACTTATACAATCAAGGCAAGATGTTATTATTAGTTTTCCTCTATACAATTGGCTTTTATTAATAAACCAAATATTTTCCATTTAAGAATTTTCAAATGTGCTATATATGTTCCAATTTCTTCAACATAACACACAAAGATAGGTTCCTAAAGAAGGTTAGGAATGTATATTGGTTATGAATCTTCCTCTATTAATAAATATCTTAAGCCAATGAAAAAGGGAAAATTTTTTCCAAGCATTAGAGGGAAAGAATAAGCAGTTGGAGAAAAATATTACATGGAATACATCATCCCTAAATCATCTTCATCTTTACACAAAAGAATATGAACTTAAAGTTTAAAATATTATCCATTTATAAATAAAAGCAAATTAATTATTAAATGCATTTACCAACCCTAAGAGGGTAACCAAATCATATATATCAATTGTAAATACTTCAATTTGAGTATATGTCCTAGTAAGATAATATGTGAATGTTGTAGCAAACGAATCTAAAGCACACTTGAAGCATAATAAACTAATTAATTCCAATAATAAGAATCCTTCCAAAAGAAAGGGAATCTATGAGAAAAATACCTTAACAAGGAGTCAAATGTTCATGAATAGACTCAAGACATGATTAATGATAAACTTCCAAAAGAAGTTAGGCAACTAAAATTATTAAAAATGAAGAAATATCAATAAGTTATATCTCTACATTAGAAAAATGAAACTAAAAAGAAATAGTTATTAACCACATTTTTACATATAAGGTAGCATTTAATGTCATAGAAAATAGTAAGTATCTTGAGCCAACGATAGTTGATGATTGCTATCACAAAGATAATTGACCAAAATGAAAAGATGCAATTAAAAAAAAGCTAGACTTAGTTTCAAAACATGAAGTTTTTGGACAAGTGGTCCAAACATGTAGAGATGTAAAGCGAGTAAAGTACAAATGAGTATTTGTGAGAAAAATAAATAAGAAAGAAGTCATAAGATATAAAGCATGATTTGTAGCTTAAGGTTTTTTTTAAAAAAATGCCATTCATTATGAAGAAACATATCCTCATGTGATGGATGCAATTATATTTCAATATCTTATTAGACTAGTAGTACACAAAAAACTCAATATGTATCTAATGGATGTAGATATAGCCTAGTTACATAGCAAGCTCAATAATGATATATATATATATATATATATATATATATATATATATATATATGTGTGTGTGTGTGTGTGTGTGTGTGTGTGTGTGTGTGTGTGTAAAAACCCCTAATAGATTTAAGATATCAAAAACAAAATTGAATTCTCAAGAAGTATATTCAATTAAATTACAAAGATTTTTGTATTAGTTAAAACAATATGGAAAAATGTGATACAATTAATTTAGTGAATATTTGTTGAAAAAAGGATGTAAAAATGATCCTAGTTGCATTTGTGTTTTTACAAAAAAATTTGAATCTAAATTTGCTATAATTATAGAATATGTTAATGATTAGATCATTATTGAAACTTATGAAGTGCTCTTAAGGGTATTTGAATATTTGAAAAAGAAATATGAAATAAAAGACCTTAGAGAAACAAAGTTTTGTCTTGATCTACAATTAAACATTTAACTGATGGAATATTTATCCATTAAATAAATTATATTGGAAATATTTTAAAACATTTTTACATGGATAAATAATACCCATTAAGTACCCTAATGGTTGTTTGATCCTTTAATGCTAATAAGGATCCTTTTTATCATGCTAATAAGAATGATGAATTTTTTAGTCTTGAAGTACCATATCTTAGTGTAATTAGTACATTGATGTATCTTGCTAATAATACATGTCCTTATATATCTTTTTTGATAAATTTATTAGTAAAATATAATTTTTCTCTCACCAAAAGGCATTGAAATGGAATTAAAGATATATTCCATTATCTTTAAGGGATAAATGATATAGGATTAATCTATTCATGTAAGTGTAGATTAGAAATAATTAGTTAAGCATATGTAAGATTCTTATCAAATATGCATAAAGTTAGATCTTAAATTAGATATTTGTTTATGCATGGCGGTATAGCTTTATCTAGGCATTCCATAAATTGAACTATAATTGTTTCTTCTTCAAACAATATAGAAATGATAGTAATTCATGAAGTAAGTTAAGAATACATTTAGCTAAGATTGATGATTCAACATATTCAAGAGGTATATGGTTTGGGTTCTAATGAAGAAGTTCCACCAAGATTGTATGAAGATAATATTGCTTATACAACTTAAATAAATAGAGGATATATTAAAGAAGATAGAACAAATTACATTTTATTAAAACTCTTTTTCACTTGTGATCTTTAAAAGAATGGTGATATTGATGTTCAACAAATTTGCCTCAGTGATAATCTTGTATATTTATTCACAAAAGCACTTCCTACTTCAACATTTAAGAAGTTGGTTTATAAGATTGGATTATATCAACTTAGAGATTGTAAGTAATATTTTCAACAAAAGAAGTTAAACTCATGTTGTACTTTTTTTTCTTGACCATGATTTTTTTTTTTTTTACCATTGAGCTTTGTTTAACAAGGTTTTTAATAAGATAGATTATTATAAGATATCCAAAAGGGAATGTTGTAAATATATATTTATATGAATACCCATCAAACTCCTTAATCTATCAATTGGTTATTATGATTGAGATTTACTTAATCTTTGATTGTAATTAACAAGTGATAAATACTAATTAATGATACTTATCAATTAGTGTATCAATTAATGCCTTGGGCCTATATATATAGATGTCATACAAAAAATTCTACATATTTAGAAATAAGGGAAACTACTATCATTATATTCTTTTCTTCTTCCATTTTTTCATTATTTTAATTTTATTTTCATAATAATAAAATAATAATTCTTTATTTATTTACAAACAAATGAGATTTTCCTATTAAATATGTTTTTGAACAAAATAAATGGAGTCTAAGTTATCTAGGAATTTCCTTTAATCTATACTAAGAAAAATTACCGCTATCTTTTAATTAAGTTATGAATTTACCAACCATTATATGAAGTTACAGATTAATAATTCCACAAGAATTTTATAACTATATCAATAATAGATAAATTTTCACTTTAAAATATGAAACTTATAACATGTATAAATATATTTTTTTCCTAACATGTATGAAAAACCTTAAAAAGTTGTTTACATACTTTTTAGCTTTGTTGGATTGTGAATTATTTTAAGATATTAATTTAAAGTGGTTTCTAATTATATTAATGAGGTGCTAAATTTAATGGTAATTATTTCAAGGAACTATATATATTAATAGTAATAATCATCAAATTAATTAATTTTAACTTATTATATATCTTTTCTTTGTAAAAAAGAACATGGTCTTTAAAAAGAGTAAAGATCATAGAGGATAAAGAAAAGTAAGGAGAAAATCAACCTTTCCATGATAAATGGAAATAGATGATTAGATTTTGTGTTCTTCAATTATGAAAATCAAAGGATAAAGGACTTTTTCACTAGTAGCACCATTAAGAAGTATCTTTGTGCCATTGTTCAATGTGAATTTATTTACATTCTTCTATGATTTTTTTCTTACAATGTGAATTTTCCATGCTTTTTAAAGAAATTCTATATCATAATTTAAATTAATTTGATGTCCAATTGTTAACTTACTTGGTCCTTATTTGTAATATTAGACTCAAATTATATTATAGGCTTCTTATAGTGCACATAGGTCAGAGTTTATATAAAGAGAGTATCAGGCTAAGTCTTTTTAGCATTATCACTGAAATATAATATTAGATCTCTCCTCAATTTTCTCCCTACCTTTCCCTTCTTCTTCTTCCTTTTAAACTTTAATTTATATTCTTGGCATGGTATTATAATGGTTTCATCCACCTCAAGCTTGTTAGGTGTCACACTTCTAGCAACTAATAAAAGGTTAAGTTGCCATTAAAAATTAGATTTAGGATTTTTCTATTCTCAATGACTAGTAATCTTTGTTTTTCCTAGTTGATTTTATTTAAAGGGTTTTAAGGAGCTTTGACAGTTAAAATTTAGATCTAGGTTAATAAGGGTGTAGATTGGAAGATGACAAACCCATGTAAGTGGCATATACGTGAGACATGCTTATTTTTCAATAGCACATGAATCGCACATGTGAGCAAAATAAATAGTGTGTGGAGGCTTTTATAGTGACACACTTCTAGTGACAACTCATTTAATAGTTAAGTTGATTCTAGAGTCATCTATTCTTTCTTTAATATTCAAATGTTATAATGGAGTTTTTTAAAAAAATAATTATGTTTAGTGGTTAAAACTAATCTAAGCAAAGCATTTATTTAGAGTTTTCTTTTACAAGTAGAAAGTACTAAAGATTTATGGTAGTTTATAGGTAAATTGCATTCAGATTTTCCACCAACTGTGATGATCGAAAATGGGTCGCTAGTGGATATTTCTCTTTGTTGCGGTTTGATTTTAGTTAATTGATTATCTAGTTTGTATTTTTTAAACTTTTGGTTTTGTGATTTTCTTAGATAGCAATGTTTGACTATGATATTTACTAAAACTCCAGCTAATTAAACATAAGTTTGAAGTTGTTTAATGCAAAACAAGCAAGTTTTGGTTCTATTCTAGTTTAGGTGGGGCTATTTTACACTACTACTAAATTACTCTTTAATGTCAGTTGTTTTAGCTATTTGACATTAGTTATTACTGTATGTGTGTGTGTGTGTGTGTGTGTGTGTGTGACAACATATATATATATATATATATATATATATATATATATATATATATATATATATATATATATATATATATATATATATATATATATATATATATATATATATTTAATGTTGATTCTAAAATCAATGTTGAATATATGTAACAACATCAATTGGTTCATAGAAAACCAATGTCTCTAGTTCCAAGATATTGCTTAATCATTCGCATTAAATGTTAGTTTATAACTAACTTTATAAATTATAATAAATCAATGTGGAATATAGAGAATGATGTTAGTGTGAAAACCATCATTGAAAACTAATGTTCTTTTATAACATAAATTTCACACAAAACATTGATTTACATTAAATAACTAATGTAATATGTCCAAAAAGGATGATAGTCTTTTATAATAGCTAACATCATTTTCTATTTTTTTTTATTCTAGCAATATTTACTTATACCCTACTACACTTAGAATAGTATTCGAACCTAAGTATAGAATCTAGCAACCATATTATTATGTAAGCAATATTATTATAGAAAGTAGTATTAAAGCCTTATCTTAATGACTTTATAGTAAAAAAATAATATCACAAATACAATAAACACTTAAAGCAACAATTTCATTCATAAAATTATTTGAAATAATTAAAAACATATGATATGTACATATTACAAAAATTAGGTTAATACCTTTATGTACCAAAGAAGAAATTTACATTATATTCAATGACATGACCATTAATAAAAAATATCATTAAACTTGCCATGGTAAAAGAATGGCATAAGCATATTAGTATTAATGTTGTTAATGCAACATTACCATTGCATGATTCTTTTGAAGAGAAATTTATTACGTGGCTTCTATTTTTAAATTTAGGTGGAATCATGTGTCATTTAAGTTGATGAACACCATTCTTACCATTAGATGCTGAGACAATTGGGGTTACATGTAAAACTTGCATCATATTAAACAATTAGAATATATAAACACAAATTAGAAATTAATTAATTATTTAGAAATGCTACCTATTATACATATAATATAAGCATGAGAAATATCAACATATTTTCCTTCAATCATTCTTAACATATCTAGAAAGATCTTTAATCAATATTCCTTTAGCATGATCATCTTACATATAGAACTCCTCCATATCATTTTCATTTAGGAATGGTAATGGATCGAATTTGGGTAGACCTCATCCAAACTTGGCATAAACTAAACTTGCCAAAAACTCAAAACATTAAATCCATTTTTGACCTAAGATCCAAAAAGATTTGATAGGACCTAATCGGATAAGACTTGACAAGATCTATTTGAACATAAAAAATTACTATTATATTTTTAAACTAATTTTAAAGTATGTAGGCTTAATAGATTGAGAATTTGATCTCTCAAACTATATTTTTTATTTAATTATTGATTTTAATATCTTGCATTAAGTTTCTTATAAAATATAAAATTTTTATAGAAAATTTAGAGAAAGATAGTAATATATATATTTACATATGTGTATATCTTTATATTTTTAATTATAATTTTTAAATTATATAAATTATAATAATTATAGTATGTGATAATTATACAAATTAATAAAAATTTATTTTTTATTGATAATAGCTATGAATGATCATATTCATTTCTTATTCACATTTATTTTTATTTTAACTCATCTATACTATTTATATTAGTTTCAAGGTAAATATGGATTTGTATCATCATTGACTTTATTAAATAAAGGTCATAATGGATTAACTTATGGATAATTATTTATTAATTTATATTTTATGAGATACTCATACATTACATAAATTAATATTATAAAATAATAAATATTATTTCAAAATATCTTTATAATTTAATATGAATTGAATTATTTTAATATTATTTTATGATAAAAGAAATATTTTAATAGTATTTATCTTAAATAAATTATCACAATATTTTTATATATGCATGAGATATTATTAATTTTTATATAATAATAAGTTAATTATAAAATATATTATTCAAATAAATCTAATATAATACCGAAAAAAGAATATAAGACTTATTGAATATTTACAAGAGATAAATTCATATTATATAAATTAATATTATAATAAGTCCAATATGATATCCAAAAAGGATCTAGAACTCATTGAATATTAAGTGGATAGACTCAAACCTAAATCATTAAAGAATTAGTCTAATTTAGGTAAGATCCATTGGGTAAATATTCATTAGTTTAGATAAGATTAATCAAATATGGTTATTTTTGTCATCCCTACCTTCATTGTCTACCAAAGGTATTCTTATGGAAAAAGAAGAAATCTTCTTAATATAGTGTTTAATTCTTCTTCACTGTCATTACTAACACTTTGTCTCTTTTCTAATAAAACTACATATCACTTTTGATTAGAGGGGTTTGTGACATAAAATACTTATTTCACTTGGGATTTTATTATGAATAACTCCCCTTTTGTGACCTTCCTTATTAAGATCAACAAGTGTAAATCCTAACTCATTAACTTAAATGTCATTATTATTCTTAGCCCATTTACATTAAAATATAAGCACTTTGAACATAACATAATCAAGTTCCTAAATGTTTTTAATGACACCATAATATGGCAAATTGGCATAAACAAGGTTTTTATATTTAAAACTACTCACTTGTATAGACTAAGCCACCAAAGTAACCTTACTATTCTACATAATGCTCCGATAAGAAAATTATTTACTATTTTATATCTCTTAGGTATTATATTTGCTTAAATTCACTGATTAAACCTTATTTTATAATTTGTGGTTAATTTTACAATATTATAAATTTATTTGATAAATGCTAGATTTTAATACTATTTATATTTTTTAGTTATATCTTAGGTTTCGGATGTCAGATTGAGGCAAAATTTATATTATTGAAAAACTTAAAGAGAGAACTACAATTTTGTATTTTAGTTTAAGCCCAATTCAGGTGTTTTGAAAGTTATATGTAGCTGAGAAGTTGAAGTTGTGTCTCTATCCTAGTTGAACGCACTTCTGTATTTGGGTCATATTTAGAGCTTTAGTAGTCTAATTAACCTGAAACTAGTATCTAAATTCTCACAAGACACATGCTTACAAGTTTGATGTTTGTGGGTTTTTCAAATTATATTGATTTCATGGTCAAAATCTAGTTGGAAGCTAGACTTGCAGGAATTAACTAATTTATCTATTGGATTTAATTGACTTATAATAAATAAGTCTGGGCTTCTAAAAATTAGAAAGGCCTTATTATTGTAATTCTAAGAGTCATAGAATCCTAGTCCAATAGGGTTTTAGCTTAATTAGATCAAATAAATAGGGGAGAGACTTATTAGACTTTAGACTTTACCCATAAGTTTAGTAGTATAAGTTTTCTTTCTTTTCTTGTTTTCTTGTTTTCAAGACATGGAGGGCTAAAGACTCTTGGTTGATTTAAGAATTGTGAAGCTCTTTTGTTCAAGGATTATGAGATGTTGATTAGTAATGTTGATTTCCTCCTATGATTTTCCTCTTTCTCCAATTGTTTATGCTGAATTGTTAAGATTGATAGTGTTAAGTGCTAATTTGGTATAATTAGTACTCAATCTTATGATTTTTATTCTTTTTTTTTGTTTTAATGTGAAATTATGGTTAGTTAATCATGATTTTACACTTTGGGATAGAGGCTTAGAGGTTGCTTCAGTGGTATTTGATTTAATTTCCTAAATTAACTAAATTATATCCTTAAGTCAATTTCGATCTAGTTTAGGGGTTATAGCGGTTAATTCAACTAATTTTAATTGACTAAACTTTGAATGGTAATCTAGTGTAAGATTCATGGATTATTGTATAGGTTCTAGGTAATCCAAAGTTAAAAAAATTAATTAGAACAATAAAATATTTTGTGATCTACGATTAATCCACATTAAAAGGTATCATATCCTTGAATCGATAATTTTCGTACGCTAAATTCTTTTTGTTTACTTACTATTTTGCTTTTACTTTATGCTTGTTTATTTTATTGTTATCATTTTAATTTCATGTAACTAAACCCCCCCCCCAATTTTGCATAATTTTTATTCTTTATTCTATTTCATATAGCATTCTATTTTATTGTATTACATATTGTTTGCATTAATTTCTCTCATTTTCATTGCATCAATAATCCCACAATTGTGTAGATATTTTTAGGAACTCATTTAGAAAAGATAAAATTAAAGGATTATTAGGGTATGACTTAATTGTGTCACTATATAACATTATATTTTTAGCACACTAATTTTAATCTAATTTGGGTGCGTTATGATGTGCATATCATGCTCTTATCATTTTAATCCTTTGTATAAAAGAATATCCATTAATGTCATATCTAAGATAGAGATGACCTTCATTCATGGCCTTGATGCTAGTTATTTGATGGTCTTGAAAATAGTATCCAGTCTTTGTGCGATTTGATAGTAAGCTTAAATCTAGAATTAACTGATAAATGATCAACTGTATTTAGCTTGGATCTATTGATCATTCTTTCCATTATGTATTCCCCTTCAAAAGGTCATATGCTTGTCTATAAAAGGCTAAACCTCATCACTATTATGTACGATGTATACATGGATCGCTATAAAATAATCATGGCTTATGCTCACTACCTGGGTACCCAATGTGCCTTTAACTTTGGAAGTCCACTAGCATTTGCATTTGATAGGTAGTTATTGCAGAACTCAACTACCTCCTCAATAATATAGCTTTTAACAATGCATCCTTTTGATCGATGTTTATTCTTTCCATACTCTTGTAAGATTCTCATATATCATTCAAAAGGGTACATCTACCTCAAGTAAACCAGTCTGTATATTTTCCTTTCTAACTAAATAGACAACAAAATGCACCATGATATCAAAGAATGAAAGCAGGCAATACATCTCTAGCTGACATAGTATAACTACAACTTGTCTTTGCAAGTCATTTAACTTCTCAAAGTGAATGACCTTGCTACATATTACACTAAAGAAGAAACAAAGCCTAATGATAACATATCTCACATGTTTAAGTAAGGTTAATCAAATAGACACCAATAATGGTTATTACATTAGAGGATAGCACTTATAAAAATTTAAGTCATTTATTGGGATAAGAGTCTTAATGTTTGAAGAAAATCCTTGTGGTAGTTAAACACAAGGTAAACACTCACAAAAACTTGTCTTATCCTTTCTAGATAGAGTGTAGCATGTTGAAGGAAAATATTTATGTTAACCTTTTCTTTTTGGTACTAGTTCTTTTTGAATGGACATTTAAAGCAATTCCAACTTGGATTTAGCTCCCTCCTTGCTTTTCCTCAATATGTTTAATAGTGTTCCAATAAGACTATCATAAATATTTTTCTCCATATGTATGAAATAAATGCTATGTCTCACAAATAGCTTTTTCCAATATAGAAGGTTGAAGAATATGAACCTTTTTTTAAGGAGTATCTATAACTATAGGACTTTAAGGTTTGCTAAGATTGATATTGACATTTCAAGCCTATTCATAAACTTGAAATACAAAAGAACATCTAATGAATAAATCAAGGATATTACTTAGTTGTTAGTAATAAAATGAGTAATACTTCAAAAAATTTAATTACATGTATCCTTAAGCCTGATCTCCAATTAAGAAGTTAAAGTCATTGCATCTTTCAGTGGCCTATGGAAAGCCTTTCTTAGCCTACCATATTGGTGGCTATAGGGTAAGAATCTTTGATGGTTAAGATACACTATCTTTTTCCCATGCTTTATAGTTAAGAAAGGCATGTACTATTTTCATAAATAAGACATACTCTGTACTTTTAACACTGTAGCCATACAAATTGTCATATTCTAGGAAGTTATTAATTGTGCAAAAGAGCATGGCATGTTGTCACCACCTAACTTGACAGTGATTAGCATTAATCCCAATACTTAATTTCCACAAGCCTTAACACTTTTTACTTTTTCTATGCAGTGAGATTTTTTGAATTTCCAAGGGGCTTAAAATTCATTTTAAATTTTTACAAAAAATTGGATAGAGACACCCCTATTTTTGAACACTTTTTGAGGGCCACACACCTTATAATACAAAAACTTGTTTTATTTCTAGATATAACAACAACAATCATTCACATCATATCATATAGTACCAAACTTATACAAAAACAATCATTTCAACATGTCACGTAAATCAATTAATCTTAATTTTAATGCTGATGCTAATCTCAACTGTCAAATCCTTTAGCAAGGCAGTCTTAATTCTCCATAGCTACTATAAGGCTCAAATGTTAACCTGAAAATATTAAAAACAAGACAGAGTAAGTTATAGGAATTTAATGAGGATATATTTACCACTAGTTTGCAGAAGATCAATTTTGCAATTAACATTCATAAGTTAAACATGTACTAATATTAAAATATTAACAAACCTATTTTTTCTTAAATTTCAAAAATATATGAAACTATGCTCCAAAATGGAAGTTCTCTTCCACATAGCTTAACTCCATATTTTATATCACAAACTATAGGAGACTCAATTATCCATTAGATCATAATATCATTATAATGTCATGTACTATCCATTTTAAGTAAACATCACATTCTTATATAGCCATTACGACTCAAACACAAGCAAATCATCATAGACACATCAAGTCTTTGTAATCATGTTAAACAATGATATACAACCATAGACAATTTCCAACATCACATCATATCATACATACAATTATATTAAACTTACATATAGTTACTTTTTGATTTCCATAATGATACTATATTTTTTCTCAATTGTTCACTAGGAATTTCCCATTCGGCTTTTAGATGATTCTTATTTCCTGCATAATTATTTGTGAGTATTTCCCATTTGGCTTTTACATCATTGGCCTTATCACATTTCCAATCTCAGTGCCACTCATGGCATAATTCATACTACAATTCTTAACATATAAGTGATAAGAGAACTTATAAGCATTCAACTTTCAAAGCATTGCTTCATAACTATTTACAATTCCTAATGTCATCCATGGCAAAATTCACAAATAATATATAGATATCATTGAAACACAATCATAATCCATCAATAGTTAGAAACACTACTATCATGCTTTTACTACGTAACTTTAATCAATTAATATTTACTTAAACAACCAATCATTTTTATTTCATGGTACTAAATTTACACATGAATAAGAAATCTATACTATCAAATAAAGGAATATAATTCATAATATTTAAACTATCTTTTATTAAGATACTAAGATGTGATAAGATATATACTCACTTGATAGTCTGCATTGACTTGGAAGTTTTGAAGGATCCATAATCATTTTTTCACATTTTCCTCCTAATATCACCATCTACAAGGATAAATTATAATTATATGACTATTACTTGTTTCTTTTCCATATATTACAAATCTATACTCCAATCGTAATATGATATCATTCCATATTACTTGCTTCTTATATTTTCCAATGTTAACTAATAATCAAACTATGCCACTTGATCATCTTCAATACTCGCTTTCATTAGGTTTTCAAGATTAGCTTATAAATTCAACATAGGTTTATATATATAATGATTTTTTACATTAACTTATACAAGAAAAAATATTAAGATGTATCACCCCTAATAAACTTTATTCAAATCACTTTATTAGATCGCTTACTTATATCTTAAAAGTTATCACAAAAAATTTGAAGGCTTCCTTAAATGAGGATTTCATCAAATTAAGCTTTAAACACTAAGTCATTAAAACTTTACATGGTATGAATATTTGTAAGAATATTCTATTATTATCATTTTATACAACTACACACTTTCCTTTCCATATTCCTATGCATATCTCAAGAGATCATAATTTATATTCATATATACTAATGATTTTCCAACATTATGAAATATAAAGATTAATAATATGAAAGCTCTAACCATGTTATTTTAACATTTTACAACATAAAATTATAGTTTTCTAAGGTTCTCATCATTTATTTGGATCTATTCACAACATAACTTTTCTAAAATATACAACCACTATTGAGAATATTGTCATATACTGCTCTACTATAATTCTACTCTTATTTTTTAAACTCTTTGTGGTGTAAAAATTCTAATATATTATCATTTATCCCAATTATATAGAAATAGATTTTCCAGATTAGTCCTAAATCATTTATAATACTAAGATTTAATACTCTAAATAAGCTTTAATCACCTTATTCTAATATTCCATAACATAAAAATATAATTTTTTAGAAGCACCAATCAAAATACTTAATATTTATAAAATGGTTTGTCTTGAATGAAAAATCAAATCATCATAAAAATTAAAGTCTTATGGTATAGATTAGCTCACCACCCTCTAAAATGGCTTGCTAGAACTCGTCAGCGGCGAGAACTTGTTGGATCACTGTTAAATAGCAAGGGCCAAATGGCCTTGTTTTTTATCTCTTGCTAGTCATGCCACCAATAACTCCCACTCAATAAACAGCTACTACAAGCTGAGAGACAGCTTTGCTGAACAATAGCGGGTAGAGATAAAGCATATGCTAGAACAAAAGCTAGAAACTTCTAAACTATCAGCTAATTTCTCACACACCAGCAGAAATTGTTGCTTTTTGAGACAATGTGTAACATAAGGCTATATTGCAATGGTGGTGCTGGTACTAAAAAAGAGAAGAAGGTAGAAAAAGAAAAAGAAGTTGAAGAGACAAAATTGAAAGGCAGAGAGAGCATTCATGGAAGGATGAAGAAGGAAGAAAAAAATAAAGAGAAAGAAAGGAGAGCTATCCATATATGAGTGAGGAGAGAGAGTGCCAACCTACTAAAAATAAAAGGGAAGTCAGTTTTCTAGAACTAAAAATGGTACTAACCTTTTAAGGAAAAAAACATAAGCTATAGAAGATGATTCCACACTTCTCACACAAGATAAACTCACCTCCTTTTGAATCTTAACTATTAACTAATTTCAAAAACCCATTTCCATAAAACTAATTTATTTAAAATTTCAATTTTAATTAGGTCATCCTTCCTCTATTATTTTTATACATATTTATATGTAATAATTTGATAAAAGTCCTAAAACAATTAATTTGAATTTTCATAACTCCAAAAATAATTTATTAAATACAAATAAATTATTCCATAATTCCTTGCATTCACAAATGCTATAATTATTCTCGACTTATAGGAAATTTTTGTAAAATTTTTTTAGTCTAATCTAGAATCAATAATTACCATAAAATAAATATATTTCAAACATTATCATCAATATTGTTTTAATATTCTAAAATCCTTTAAAAGAAAAGAAGTTTAAAAATTAAATTTTAATTAAATAAATATTAAATAAAAATAGATAGTCATAAATGTTGAAATTAATAAAAATTTAATTTCGGATATTACACATGCAAAATGAAAGACTCATAATAATATGCATCAAAGATTGAGACACTTTATTCCTATATTATCTTTAAGTCTTCAATAAAAGATGCTAAGAAGAAATCTATATCGTTTTCTAGTAGTTTGTCCTTAAAACTAATAAGGAAAATATGATGTACTTACCCTTCATGTATAACTAATGAGGTAGATTGTATATCACCAATATAATATGCTATTTGTTATCTTTATTGCTCATATTACATAAGGGTTTATTCTATTAGTGTAAAGTGCAAGCTTAAAGCTTTTTAACTAACCACTAAATATAAAGAACAATGTATCAATTGTCCTTTATTCAAAAGAATTAGTCAGATGCTGAAACTTCCTATCAAATGGTGTCTAGTTCACATGCCATGTTAAGTTTTTATCATCCTTTACATTAGTGAACATTCATTTAAATTTTGTATTATTGGAAGATACCACAACACTTTAATCGAAGCCTTTTTATTATTGATGCCATATTTCATCTTTACTTTGTAATATGGTTCCCCATATTTAGACACCCCTTTAAAACTATATTCTTATTTTAGTATAATATGAAATTATTAGGGCAAGCAAGTATTTTCTTGTACATTATACCTATTAAGCGCATGGCTTTCTTGGCTTCATAAGTACAATCTGGTCGCTCATTACCTTTGGGAAACATTTCTTTCAATAGTTGCAGCAAAGTCGTGAAACTTTTGTCACTTCAACCTTTTTTTACCTTCAAGTTAAATAATCTCAACATAATAGGCAATCATGTAAATTTAGTGCAATTAGATACAAAGGCTTCTCTGTATCATTTAACAAGTTATAAAGGACATGCAGAAGCTCAGTGAAATTATCTTTAATATCATAAACCATGTTTTTTAACTAATTATTAATTCCTAAATCTATCTCATCATCTTCATGGTCTCTTTTGCTTATGTACATACAAAATAAATTAGATAACTCACCTTTCCTATGCCACATTTATCACATATATCCCTAGTTAATGCCTTTGATAAAATGGATGCTCTCTTATCCTTACTGAATTGAGCATCCTAACACAGACACATTCCTCACAAGGATACCTAATAAGCTCATTACTAATTTCTTCCTCTTTCTCTTTGCTTTAAGCAAATCTAATAAACTCATTAATTGCCTTAGCATATTCAAGACTTAGACAATGAGAAAATATCCATCCATGATCCATAAATACCTAATCCAAAATTAAAATGCAATAAATACACAAGAAATCCAATCATAAAGAATACATAAAAATGTGATATAATAAAAGAGTTTTAATAAAGTTACTAAACATATATCAAGATCCAATTTACCCAAAACTCTAAAAAAAGAAATCATAAACCTAGAATCCAAACAAATGGAGATAGATAATCATAACATTATATCATTTTTTCCTTATGTATAAAAGAAAAATGAGTATCACAAATGCATTTTAATGTAGTAAAGAAGATTTCAATGAGTTAAGGGATAAATAAGAAGTTGAACATAAGTTTACTAAACTTTGGTAAAAATATTTTCTTAAAAAGTAATGAATCTTAAGAGAAAGATTGAAGAGCTTTACGCACTGCTCTTTGGCTTCAAGTCAAAAATTACCATCTATTTCAACTCTTGCCCTTATATTCATGAATTATTTGAAAAGTAAAGAGGATTCATTTAATATTCCACAATTATATGCTAAAAACAATGTGGAATATCTAACATTTAATGTAAAAATGTAACAATCAAATATAATATGTCGATTAACAAGCCACCATCTTAAATACTTTCCATATTGGTTTAATAGTGATAACCAATGTGGTTTAATAGTATTTTTAATTGCAGAATAATAAATGTCCAAATTTGAGAAATATAATTTAATATGCTTGTTATTATAAAAAGCCAACATTATAACATAAAGATGTCAATTCCATAAAAGAAATTGGCATGGTATATTTGTTTCTTTTACAACACATAAAAATATTTGGAATTTCAAAGGAAAAACTAGAAAAAAGGTTATGCTTAAATTTTATCTGATTTTCTAAATAAAATATATTTTTTATTCCTAAGAAAATATTCTGTTCTTTTCACACTTGCACATAAAATAAATCAATATATTGAAATCTTTGAAATTCCAAACCGAATAGTTATTTTTAAATAGTTTGTGAATAAAAAGAGTTATTTTTAACTCATTATATATTAAAATCATTATCTATTCAAAAACAAAAAGCTATCCAAATGCAAAGAGTGAAGATATATAATAAAAAATTGAAAGTAAATAAAGAAATATATAAGAAAAAATGATAATGAAGAATTATAAGATTACAATTTTATTTATTTCCATTAACTTTTTTACATCATTACATCAACAAAATATAATAAATAATTAACTTTTCATTACATATATATCCTTATGTCATCAACAAATACATTAAAACACTAATGTAATAAAGAACCAATTTTTTATATATAGTTATAGGGAAGAACCTATCTCAACAATAACAAATACACTAATCTTCAATATCATGTTCGATCCTTATTGTCAATTCTCTTTTGTTAAGTATTAAATTATTAGTCCAAACAATGTATTTCCCTTTATTACTAATGATAAAGTTTGGACCAAATTCAAGTGTAGCCCTTCTTCTATCTTGCAAAGTATATTTGAAGACATTATTGATCTTATCAAAGGATTTGCTTCTTCTTTGATATATTGAAGGAAAAACAAATCCTTCAATAAGATTTATAGCATCTCCAACTATGCTTTTGGAGATAGAAGAAGAGTTATCTTCGAATTAAAACTAAATATTAAAATTAAATAATGAAGGCTAAGGCATTGCATAGATGTTTCAAATAAAGAATGGATGAAAATATATATGTAATATTACAATATACATTAGTCATTAATATATAATTGATGTCTTAACACCATTACAAATTTTCCCTTTAACACTAGCATATCAATATTAATTAAAGTGAAAAATCAACATACATAATAACATTGTGGTATTTTTAAAATAATTATAACCTATTACATTAGTTAACATAATAAACCAACATTGTAAAGCTTATTTTCTAATAGAAGATGAAGGATCTATCTAGGAAAAGTTAAGACAATGTTCATTATCTACAACTAATGTCTATTTTTACTTATTCTTCAATTTTTAAATACCCTCTATCTAAAGGAATACCAAACATTGATTATGTGGAATATTAGATATCAATTGTACATTAAGCTGACAATTAAAGTAATGCCAATAGCCAATTAATGTTTTTATTTATAATGTTATTGGAAACTATAAATTGCATTGGTACTTAAGACATTGATTATATGTGAAAACTAATATCTAAAAGTTATTTGCAACTAATTAACTTTTATATTTACAATGTTATTAGAAATTGTGAAGATTATTTGTATATTAACAATTTGCTTATTTAAAATGCACTACCACTTACAATGTTGGTATTTATATTAACCAATGTTAAAATTGTTGTTAATTTCACTTGCACTCCTTTTTTATGTTTAGGTTGAATTTGAGCATAACTTAATTTTTCTTTAGATATGCTTTAAGTTCATTGGAAGCATCCTATCTATGACTCTGATATCTTCTACTTTCAAATAGTATGTGACATTAGAAAGAATCCTAGATGGGTGAAAATAGGAGACATTAGTATTGTAGATAGGGTGCTTCTAATAAATTCAAAGAATGTCTAAATATTAGTGAGTTATTTTCATATTCCACCACTTTATTATAATGAATGGATGGCTAATATCTATAGAATTTGGTAAAGTACTTTAACATAAGTAAAACAAAGTAAAACCCTTTAATAAATGAGAATTTTTAATAAGTATTTTAATATTTTTAACATAAGGAATAAGTGGCTTTGCTGTAAATTGTATTTATAATGTACTTTAGTTTTTGTGTAACACAGTGATTTATAAACTTCATCAAATGATTAATTTTAATATTCCTATATAGTATTTTCTAGTTAATGTTGATAACATTATTAGAAAAATTATTTGTGATTGATATCTATTGTTAGAAAAAAATGGTAGGATGCAAAAAGTTGATCATTATTTAAGAAAATTAGTACCTATTGTTAGAAAAATGTCACAATGTAAAAGTTCAATTTAAAAGAAAGTAAAAAACTAATAAACCACATTGATTATTTTATTTAGAAAATTGAAAGGAAAGATGAAGAGTCAGATAAAAAATTAAAATAGTAATAAACGACTTCAATTTTTTACCTTACGAATCTATAAAGGTATAATATTAGCCACCTAACTTGTAATAAATAGTAAACATTCATTAAAGATATCATTTACAAGGTAGGGAACAATAAAAACTTATGACATCAACCTTTTGAAGTTAGTTAAGCTAACAACCTAACATCAAAATTGACATATAAAATTTTTATAGATTGGTTTTTTTTAACAACTAACATTTATTTGAAACTCCCTATCTATGCATTTCTTTTTCACTCCATCTTTTATTTAGGTGGCATAATAAGACAATATACCTATTTTTATTACACATTTAGAAAAACTTTAAATCTTATAGTTATAAGCACTCCATCAAACTATGATTATCTTTTGCCTTTAAATAAATAGTCATAAGTAGAAGATATCCATGGTTTGATGTGATTGCAATAATCATAAGATTTGAAACATTTCTACTTTTGTAGCATGGTTGATGTATATTATTCTCATATTCCACTCAGTACTTTAAAGAATGAATGATTGATGCTTATATAATCTTATAAAGCGCTTCAACACATGAGAGGTTGCAACAAGAATTTTAATTTAGAGTTGAATAATGGTTATGTTGTATATTGCAATGATTTTAGTTTATTAAATATTAAGATATAGAAAGTTAATAATATTGTTTAAGAAAATGGTAACCATTGTTCGATGAATGTTAAGATTGATGTAAAAGTTGTATTTAAAACAAAATTAAAGGAAAACCACATTGATTATTTATTAAAAATTAACATGGTTTGTATGATGTAGATACCAAGTCAATTTTTTGACAAATCAATGTCTAAATATATTCCAAGGTCAGCATTTACAAGGTGCAAAAGTTGTATTATAAGATAAAGAGATAGGTTAGGAAATTGGTATACATTTAATGAATAAATATTAAGCATTTACTAATACAGTATATTAAGAAATTAGTAAAACTTACAATGTTTCAAAGTATATTAATAGTCAAGTTATATGAAATAAAACATATTTAATAAATCAATTTTGATAAATGAACGACATCTAAAATCTTGCATGTTGCCTATAAATTTTTTTTCACTCTCTATTTGAAACATGCTTTATGATGGGAAAACTAATAAGAAATTATAGTAAAAAAAATAATATGTCTATTCTTGCATTGAAAGGCTTGAACACATTACAAGACTAGATATACTACTTCTTCTTATTATAATTTTTCATCAATTTGTAACTATTTATTCCTTCCAAAGTCATATTTGTTGCTTATTTTATATTATAGCATTAGAGTTTCATGTTAAGAAATACATTTAGAGATGTCAAGAAAATGCAAAGATGAGAAAATTGATAAGAAATTATAGCAAGAAAAAGTAATATGTTCATTTTTGCATTGAAAGGCTTGAGTTCATTACAAAAATGGATATGTTACTTCTTTTCACTATAATTTATCATTAATTTGCAACCGTCTATATCCTCAAATGTTATCTTTACTATTTATTGTAAATTATAAAATTTAGGATCCATCTTAATAGGTACTATGAGAAAACATAAATAAGTTTAAACTGATAGGAAATCGTAGTAAAAAGTAGTATAACCACTATTGCATTGGAAAACTTGACCTTTTGATTTCATTACAAGAATCGTTATATTGCTTTTGTTCATTATATTTGTCATCAATTTGCAATAATCTACAATACCCTCCAAAATTGTCTTCATTGTTCACTGCAAATTATAGTATTAGGGTTCCATCTTAAGAAAGATGTTGAGAAAATGCAAAAATGTGCAAATTAATGAAAAATTGTAGTAAGAAGAATTAAAATGCCTATTTTTGCATTGGAAAGTTTGAGCTCGTTATACAAATAGTTATGCCATTTCTTCTTATAATAATTTATTATTAGTTTGCAACTATCTACATCCTTAATTCCAAAAGCCTTAAAGCAACATAAATAAATTATAAGAAGAGATATCCCATTTTTTATTTCATTTAAAGTTTATTATTCATTATAAATTATACTTTTTAATTTATTTTTATTGTTTATCTATTTTTTTACCTATTAATTATATAAGAAAAACATGGTGATGCTAAAAAAAATTAATACTATAGAATTCACTTAGATTAAATTGAATTTAAAAAATAAAATTTATTAATTATTAAAGTGGTGTCAATTTTTACAAGATTTATACTAAAATTGTAAACTTATTGCTTGAATTATAATGGAAAAAGCTAGCCAAAAAGACTTGGTTTATGACATTGATACATGTCGTAGCACACTAAAATTAGATATTACTAGTTAATAACAAAAAATTTTGCAATATAGGGTAACAACCAAGTTGAATCCCTAGTAATCCACTTGATGTATCCTTTCTTAATGATTTACTAACTATGATTATAAGCAAAATGCATATAAATATAGAATAGAATGCATACAAAATGCAAAATAGAATACAAAGAAAATGTAGAATAGAATGCAAACAAGACAATATACAAGTAGTATGTGAGAATTTAAACAAAACTAAATAAGGGTGGTTTTATTTGAAATTTAATCAAAACACATTATTAAAAATGGAATGCAAAAATATAATAGAAAGGTAGAAAATCAGTACAAAAAAATTGATTAAAAAATTTAAGAACTTTTTGGTGGATTAATCATAGATCACAAAATATTTAACCATTCTAATTTAATCAAAACACATTACTAAAAAAATAGAATGCAAAAATAAAATGGAAAGAAAAAAAATACTATAAAAATATAATTGATTCAAGCACTCTTTGATGGATTAATCATAGATTATAAAATATTTAACTATTCTAATTGATTTTTTAACCTTGAATTATTAAAAACCTTACAATAATTCATGAATTTTATGCTAGCTAACTATCTAGCATTTGATTAATTAAAATTAATAGAATTAAATAATTATTACAATCTATGAAGCCATATCAAAATTAATTTAAAAATAGAATTCAGTTAAATTGAAAGATTAAATCAAAAACCTCTAGTTTAATCTTTTAACCCTCTATTCTCATATAAAAAATAATGATAAACCACCATAATTCAACATAAAAAAAGATAAACATAAAAAATCACAAGATTGAACACAAATTATACCCAATCAATATTCAATACATACAATTTCAAGCCATTAGCATAAAGAATGAAGGAAAGAAGAAAATTAATTAGAAAAAGTTAACATTACTACCTAGGATTCCATAATTCAAATAGAGATAAGCGAAAAATTCTATGAATCATCAAAAACTTAACTTTCCATGGCTGAAAAACAAGAAACTTGGAGAGAAGGAAATTGCTATCTAGAATTTTATAGAAATGTTCTTGTCTTTGGAAGCATAAAAAGCCTATATCTAATTTTCTAACCTCTAAAACTTGGTGGACCAAGATAATAGGCCTCCTAAGGTTATAAAGAATATGGCTATGCTAATTTTAGAGCCTAGAACCTATTTTATAAAATAATATACTATAAGGGTTACTATAGTGAAATCTCATAGATTTGATTTTTTACCCAATGTAAGACCACCAAATATATGTAGTTTTGTTAAACTTCAAATATGAAAGTTGTAGGGCTGAGTTTTAGAAGTTTTAATCACTAATTTCACCATGTTTAGACCTCTAGAACTTCAAATATGACTCAAACTAAAACCGACTTAACTTGGACATAAACAAAGCTTTAACTTCTTGACTGAATTAGGCTTCCTAACCATCCAAATCAAGCTTTGACCTAAATATAAAATTTATAAAACTTTCTTTAAACTTTTCAATAATATAACGATTAACTAAATCCAATATCTGGAACTCAAGATATAATCTAAAAGCTAAAATATTATAAAAATCTAACATTAATTGAATGATTTCAAAACATCAAAAAATTAACCCTAAAATACATAACAAGGCTAATTTTATAAAATTAAACATATGTAACACACTATGAAGCATAAAATAGAAAGAAATAATATAAATAAAATTTTATACATTAGACATTAGTTCTTACTTAATAATCAATAAGTAAAATTCTATAATATAATGATATTGTTTTGTTATAGATGTCAAGCTTTTATTAATTAACCATTAGGAAAACTTAAATTAAGGCACGAGATGAAAATAAAAAGTATAAAATCATATACCATTTGCAAATTTCATCGCAAAGCTTTTCCAACTCTAAAATAATTTTTCCCTATTGAAGTATACTCATCTTCCAACCTTAAAATGATTCTCTTTAGTATTATGTTTATGCTCATCAATTATTTTGCAGTAATAAAAATCTATTAGTTTGTCAGAAAATTTATGGGGTTGTGCACTCATTGAAAATGCGCAAAATATAAAATTAAGAATTTTTTTTTACTTTTTGTATGTTTATTTACTCTTGTAACTTATTTTCTAGTTTCATAATTGATCATGTTTTATCATCTTGCATTTTGATATAACTTTTATAGGTTTGTACATATAAGAAACTTGATTTTATTTATCTTCTTTAGCATTAGGTGGTTTTATCTACTATTTATTTATATGAGATGTGTCATATTATATGTTATATATTTAATGAATGTTTATTGCATTTACAAATATTAGACTCAATTATGCTTTTTTAGGAAGTACTAACCTCACATATTGATCAATAGATGTTAGATATAAACTTTAGCTATTTTCATTTCTTGTTATAGTCATTAAAATTGTTGAAATTGGAAGTCCATAGAAAGAATGTAAAACGAACCAAAGTCTATGGACTTTATGAGCTTTGATGGACTTAGACACCTAAAATTTAGTTCTTTTTTTGAGTAATATATGTCGATTTTGGAAGACTAAAGTCCACATGGACCATATGGATAAAAACTAGGCCGTGGATTGGTCTACAAACTCATGGATACAAATTGGGTCCAGACTCTTTAAAATTTAACCTTTTTTTTCATGAGTAATATGAACTGTGTTGGATGGCTTGATCCATTTTTAGTTAAAACAACCTTTTTTACACCTTTAGTTTGTAGTGTTATTAGAAATGTTAGGGGTTAGAAAGGGTTAAGTAGGGAGAAATTATGAGAAAGAGCTAATATTAGGAGGCACTAGGTATGAAGAAACTATGAGTGGGTTAGTTTTAGGGTGTGGGTGTGATATACTACATAGTTTATTTAAGAAAAATTATTGTTAAAAATATGTATTTAACATCAATTGTTTAATACACAATTAGCATTTAATGTTATCATATACTTTTAAAATAAGGGCTTCCAAACTAAGAAACAATGATAGTTTTCATACATATGGAAACTAATGTTATTTTATCTTTTTTTTCACTTTAGTTGTGAAACCAACATAGAATAGTCTAATAAAGAACAATGTTTGCATATATATTGGTTTGTAATCGATATTAAATGTGTCAAACAATTGACGTTAATTGGCAATTCTACATAGTATTGTAAAAATGAATTTTTTTTGATGTTGAGACTGTTAATATATCTTTTACATATTAATTATTTGAAAAATTAACGTTGTAAGTGAAAACATTATAGTATGATTTAAATGAACAAATTGTTGAAATACAAATCATCATTACAATTTTCAATAACACTAAAAATACAAACATTAATTAGTCATAGATAACCTTTAGACATTATTTTTAATTAAAAACCAACATCTACAGTGTACATATGCTTTAAAGTTTCTAATAACATTATAAATACAATCATTAATTGGTTGATGATATTCCTTTATATGTTGGTATATATGTATAATTGACTTCTAAAATACAATTGTTCATTATAGTTTCCAATAACATCACAAAAATAAATAATAATTAATTACTAACATTTCTTTAGATTAGTTTTGAATAACATCTTAAATATAAAACATTGATTAGCTATTGCTATTCCTTTAGACATTGGTTTAATGTACAATTAATGTTTAATATTCAACTTATACAATGTTTGGTATTTCTTTAGATGATAAATACTTAAAAAATAATATGGTAAATGGCATCAGAGTAAAATTGTGTTGTATTTTGCACTCTGCTAGTGCTTTTATATATTTTTTTTATAACTTTACGCATTAGTTCATAATAATAAACAATGTGGAAAAAGACATATTTTAAACTAGGGTAGGGATTAGATATTGGTTTTGTCGCAAAAACTATTATCTTTATTAAAGTGATGTCATTTTAATTAAAAAATATCATATCAGTTGTAATATAAAAATTGCTATCTTATTTTTATGGGTTGGTTATTTTTAAACACTAACATCATTTTGTATGAGATTTTCATGCCTTATATACTATGTTGAGTTTTAAAAAATTATAAAGATTGATCTACAAATTGTTTAAGAGATGGATCAAGTGTGAAAAAGCTAATAATTTGCATAAATAAAATGAAATGTTTACTATGTTTTAAGATATTAATTTTTTTAAGTTTAAAGAAAAATGTAAGTTTTGATATTAATAAAGAAATATTTTTTATAATTTTATTAAACATTAATAATTCATGATAAGTTATATGTTATTATTATTATTACTATTATTATTATTATCATTATTATTGCATATTTTTCTCATAGTATAAATACATTGAACTTGAATATACAAAAATATGAGAAATAATACACCAATATAGGAAAATTTTGGTTTGCAATTTTATTCATTCAATACATCATTAAATCAATAAATGTAAATTTACAATAATATTACATATAGAGAGAGAGAGAGAGAGAAAATATTTCTTCAAGTTGCTAAATTTAGTACCGATTCTTCTAGTCATCATCCAATATTTCTTTAAGTTAAATATTTGTAGAACATGTGCTTAAAGAGAAGAAAATAATTCCTTCTCCATCTTATTTAACATATATAGATAGCTGTGGATAGTGTAACAATAATTAGATTCTATAATATTGGAAATGTGTTGTATGAAATGTTGAAAGACTAGTTTTTTTCCTCCTTAAACAAACTCTAGAATTAGATAATAGAGATTAAGACATCACTTAAATGCTTTCAAATGAAAAGGCAATATAAGATATATAGGTAATTGAAAATACTAAAGATGTTGATTATTAACTCAATATCGATGAGTAAGACATGCATGTTTTTCAAATAAGTGATGACTATATTGCTCAATGAGAATTTTGCATACCTTTACACGTTAGTTTATAAAAAAAATTGATGTATAAATGTTAAAGGTCTTTCCTAGTGACCTTTTAGATGCCTTTTGGATAATAGTTATATAAATAACTAACATCTTAATTTTACAATGAATTTTTCAATTCATTTTACATGTCAATTTTTAATTTAACCATCATCTTACATTTGCCTACAAATTTAAAAAATGTCACTATATAATTATAAACATTAGTCATTGTAAAAACTATCATCCTATAGGTCTTATTAATTTTAAAAATGTCACAACATTTATATAGACATCAATTTTTACTATAACAAATGTCTATCAATCATTGTAGAGTTACAATTCAATAATAATGATATTATAGTGCAGTGTAAATAACTAGACTATTGAAATATAAATTATTTTTAAAATTTTCATTAATACTATAAATACAAACATTAATTAGTTGTAGAAAACCTTTAGACATCTCAATTTGAATTAAAAATCGATGTTTAAAATATAAATGTTCTTTATAATTTTCAATTACATCATAAATACAATTATTAATTGGCTATTGGTGTTCCTTTAGATGCTAGTATATATATACAATTAACTTCTAATAATATCATAAATACAAACATTTATTAGCTATTAACATTCCTTTAGATTAATTTTGAATAACATCGTAAATAAAAACATTCATTGGCTATTGAAATTCCTTTAGATTTTGGTTTAATGTATAACTAATATCTAACATTCCACTTATACAATGTTTGACATTCCTTTAAATGATAAGTATTTAAAAATTGATGTGGTAAAGTAGAAATAAGTTTATTTTTAGTGTTAATGTTGGTATTTTTTTAAAATAACCAACATAGCTTTCTCATATTTTTTTAATGGATCCTATATGTTGTAAATATAATTTTGCACAATGAAATCTTCAACATTTCAAATAATTTTATACAATGATTATACAATTAAAATTAAAGACAACAATAAAAAATCAAATGTATTTGAAAGTAAAGATCAAATGAAAACTTTAGTTATAATAGATCATTACAACAAAGAAATTTACATATAAAAGTGCAAAACACTTTTACAACTATATGTATTCCTTAGAATAACCTAGACAAAAACTACGTTTTAGAAAGACAATCCTTGTTGCAAATTTTCTTTTGCTAAAGAAAGATAATCAATATTTAGAAATTCTTTAAATTTATAGAAATATCCCATCTAACACTGTAATACCCATTAACTATTTGAAAGCAAAAGACATTAAGATCCTAGATGGGGTGCTTCCATAAAATTTAAAACATTTCTAAACAATGAAGAAGTGGTACTCAAATTCGGCATAAACATAAAAAAGGAATGCAAACAAAATTTAATGGCACTGAGAATGAGAATAATAATAGACCTTAATTAATAACAAAAGACCAATGTTCTATGCATCACACTTTTCAAAGTAAGCGAAGATTCACATAACTTTAGACTTTGGCTAAGACAAAACCGCCATGTAAGTTAATTATAGTAGATGTTGCTTGTAAACAATAACCATCATCTTCTAAGACAAACCCTCAATTTCCCATTAAAAAATCAAGCTTTGTTACATTGGTTAATTATATTAATCAACATAGTAAGTTACACTTATTTTTAAAAATATTATTGTGCCATTATATATGTAGGTTTTCACTTTAACCAATGTTAAAAGACAAACCTATAGTAGTTGGCTCTTTGTGGCAATCCAAGTTTGTTTCAAAGTAGTTCTTTTTTTTTTTTAGGTGTCTCAGTCATCAAGATGTTACTCTTCTAGTAGGATGTGAAGTTTGATTTAGTTGGTTTTGCAGTTTGGGCAAGTTGATTTGATTTTCGTCTTTTTAAAGATTTGTATATCATTGTGGGACAGCATAAGTGGCTTTCTATTTTGTTACAATTTAGTTGATTTTGAAATGTTTGGCTTGGAGAATAATTTTGTAACATTTGGTGGTGTTTGAATTAAGTCTAGAATGTTTAGTGGGATCTTTTGTTAAGTTAGGTGGAAGTTGGATAAAATAACTTTAAGCATGGTGATTGATTTGACTTGGCTGAATTGATTTGATATCTTGGAGCAATCGTATTGTTGTTAATTCTGTTTTGAGTGCAATTTCTGTTTCACTTGAATTTTTGTTAAGTACATTTTGTGTAACATCGGAATGTTGGCAATCACATAACAATTATATGCAAAAATTTTTGACAAGACAAAAGCTAAATACCGTGACATTATTTATAAATAGATTTTATTTAACATGATATAATATTATGTTGAATTTAAAGAATGGAAATGGAGCCAGTTCTGAAACCATTGCACTGTGTAAAAATCTTCAAAAATCAATTCATCATGACGAAGTTCTATATTTCCTTTCATATTCGCGTCAGTGTCCTTAATTCCAAACATCAAACAAACACAAAATAATTTGAGCTAAGTAATGAGTTGTTAATAATCTCACACTCTCACTTAACCTTGTGCAGTCACTATTACTCATCTAGACACAAATAAAACCTTCTGGCGATCACTCATTTTAAATTTACTTGTACATTGTATTTAAGTTGAATATTTTCTGGTGAGAGAGTATTTCTATGGAAATGTTAGGAGACTGTCAACACTGGTCACTCATGCTCTTTCTTTCATTCAGGGGAAAAAGGAAAAGTAACAGTAAGTAAATAAATTAAGCAAAACCATCAGTATTCTTTTGTGTTTTAGATGAAGCCCCAAATATAAGAAATCTTATAATGCTTCTAGAATCCAAAAAAATGGAAACATTTTTCCTAAAAACGCAGGTTACATAACTCAAGAGTTGGTGTGTTTAAGTAATTAAGAACCTGTTTCTCCCAATTAATAAATGCTGTTACGAGACCAAGTATTGCTGCTTGGAGACTAGCCCCACTTTGTATTCCAATCCAGAGGCCTTTCCCTCCCAAATGAAAGACAAAACCCAAAAGGAAAGCCACCGGAATTCCCACACCATAATATGCTCCAAGATTCACATAAGCTCCTATCTTCTGCCACCCACTGCCTCTCGTTATCCCTGATTCATTAAGATGCAGATCTATGAGAACTTGAATTCTCCATGATGCTTAATCATGTACTATGTAAGGAAAAAGGTTTCTCTAAGGAAACAAGAATCATGCAGCATAAATACTTTGGACTGACTCAGCTTGTGAGATTTATTATCTTCTCAATCATCTATAATTTAGGTTCGCATTTTACTAGTCCCGAGAATTAGGCGATCTGCAAATCAATCTTGGAAGTAGTTGGTGGCATAACTTTCTAAGTGTTGTAAGTATTATGTTTTATGTTAAAAAATGTATTTTCTATAAAAACATGATTCGGCAATGCCTAAATTCTCATATCTCAAGTTCCTACAACGGTTCAGATATCTCATGTCCCTAATTCATATCTTGGTAGAGATTTTCTTATGTTACCATAACGTTCAACGGTTCAGATAAAATGAATTTTCTTATATCTCAAGTTCCTTCAACAATGCCTAAATTCTCATATCTCAAGTTCTTACAACGGTTCAGATATCTCATGTCCTTGATTTATATCTTGGTAGAGATTTTCTTATATTACCATAACCTTCAACGGTTCAGATAAAATGAATTTTCTCATATCTCAAGTTCCTACAATCACTATATTGTGCAATTAGAAAATTGTAACTTGAACAGAGAAGTAAACTCATAGGAACCTCATAATCTTGATCACTAAATTAGAATGAGTCAAACTCTAACATCATCAGTCAAGTATCGTACTAATGCATACATCAAATGAGAGTGCCAAGCAAAGGGAAACTTACCACAAAGGGTTACTAGGAGACTGTCCACACTGACAGACAAACAAAGCAAAGGAACAATGTCTGCAACATAATCCACAACTTCCTTCCCATCACTAAATGGATACCCCAATATATAACGGAAGCAAAAGAGAGGAGTGCTAACTACAACGGCTTCGATGATTCCGGGAACCAAAACAGCATGAACAGCATCTCGGGCTGCCTTAGGTTGTCCTGCTCCTAGTTCGTTTGAAACTCTTATGCTAAGAAAATTGCAAATAGATTCTATATTTCACAATTCACACGAAGGTTTTGAGGAAATGAAATACATATTAATTGTCAAACAGAAATTAATTAAGGAGAATATACCTTGCAGCAGCATCAATCCCATGAGGAATATTACAGTGCAGTGTACAAATGTTAAGGCTGCTCGGATAGTTATCAGTAGTCAGTGGAATCCATCACATTTTTGTCAAGTTTTGTACAGTTTTTTTGGAAAAGAAACATGCCAAATGGACAAAACTGAAGCTTCGAGGTGTGGATCTGTAAAAGCCCGTCAAGTATTACCAATAATTCAAATGATCACCATTGCAAACTATAACAATATTAAATGAGAGCCTGTTACAAGAGATAAACAAAACTTTAAAGAGTAAACGACAATAAAACTTATTTTGATTTACTTAGTCTGTTGCACCTAAGAGAATGTAGTTTCAATCGATGCAACTTATATTCACTAATTCCAATTATTCAGTTTATATTTAATGTGTAATGATTAAGATCCAATGAATAAAGATAAGCGTGACTAACATTACTCCAACGTGGGCGTATTGCTGATCCAACAGCCTCAGCAAATGCAATTTTTCAAGATTTTGCCTATCCATATAATTCTACAAGTGCAATTTTTGCAATGCAACTTTAATTAAGAACTATGATTAATTCTTTTGATAACAATATTTACTTTTGGAAAAGCTACTCAAACAGTGAAACTAACTCACAAGGCTGTCACTCAATTAATGATAGTGGGAATCACTCTTCTAAATCCCTTGTAAGTCAATTTCCTTGAAAAAGTAGCATGACACTCGTTTAACTTCGAATTCCACACAAACCAAAACAAGTCAACAATCTTACCAGATCATCGACGCCGAAGGGATGGCTAAGCAGAAGAACTCTTTAATGCTCGACAAAGCATTCCAGCATAACACAATCTGAGTTTTCTCACACTCCGAAGAATTCTTTATATAAGGTGCAAGCAATATGACATTCAGCCAATATGAAATTCCAATGGCTAAGCCTGCTCCATGATTTCCTAATCCTAGTCTGAATACCAAGACCCAACAGATGGGCACCCAAAAAAACAGTGTGGCAAATGAACTTAAAACCATTGGAAAGATCAAACTGAGTCTGGAAATAACCAATAAAGGCTTGATGGACAGCATAGGCAAAGACAGCAGGGATTAATCAAATGCAGGGTTTACCAGCCACTAAGGAAATTGATGGGTCTTGACCAAATAGAATAAGCATTTTGTCTATAAATAACAGGGGAAAGATATTGGAAGGCAAACTGAAATGAGAGAGACTATCGCCCAAGGTGTAGTTTCCGAAATTGTGAAATTCTTCTGCTCCATATGTTTGACCGCACAAAGTTTCCAATGCACCCGTCATTCCTAGCTGTGTTGGGCAATTCAAATATATTCAGTCAATTTTGTTGTGTCCTCAAGAAATTCAAGTTATTTCAAAAGGAAAACAATAAACTTGATTTAGATGATGTTATATGTGGGTTGAAGAGATGATCTAAATTAAGATGCAAAATTATATCAAGATGGAAATTTTGAAATGAAATTATTCGTGATTATTTAATAAATGATTTGGGAACATATTACTTCTTTAATCCCATTTTTGAAACTCATGAAAGCAAGATTTTATATTTTTTTCAAACGTAATTTATTTTCAAGTTGTGTTTGAGCTATCAATTAAATAAGAATTTATTTTTTCTTCTTAATTTATGTTTTAATTACATTTATATTGATAAGTAATATATTACATATTTGTTTTCCTTATATGATGTATTTTAAGATGTTATATAAGCTTAATTTAATAAATTTAATTACATTTTGTAAATAGGTTACGATTTTAAGATGAAATCATATTTTTTGGACAATACTATATTTCAATCCTATTTCAAGTTTTGGGCCATATTCAAAGCTTTGGGTATCAAATTGAGTTATTCCTTATATGAATAAAAAATTAAGAGAGAGCCTTTCAATTTTTGTGTTGTAGCTAAAGTCCGATTCTATCTTTAAAGATTTCAAATTCTACTAAAAACCTAAAATAGTGGTTCTATCCAAACCTAACTTTTACCCACTAATATGATTATAATTAGAGCTACAGATGTTAAAATTGGTACTTCTTGAGCATGTTTTAAAGCTAAGATCTATCTCTATAACTTCCCTACTGGCAAAAAAAAAAAGAATCTACCATTTTGATTGCTAAAAGATGGCAACAATCTAGAAGCGTGGTTACTATGAGGTCAAGATTGGTGGCTTGACAAGTTAAAATCTTTGCACCCATTCATCTATAAATAGAAAGAAGTAGAAGACACAAGGGGACAACATTTCTAGAGAGCATCTAGAGTTTAGTTTTATGCATTTTTAGTTCTTCTTATATGCCTCCTTAATGGAAGGCTAGGTAGTCCTTTTATATGGATGGTTTAGGTTGCCACCTATATGGATGGCTAGATTTTTTATTCTCATACTTTTGTAATTGTATCTTTATGTTTTAATCATGAATAAATAAGTTTCATGTTATGTTCATGATGTTTTCATTTTATTTTGAGTCTGTTTTTAATTCCATTATGAACTAAATCTTCATTTTCCTAGGATGATGTGTTGGGAATTCGGATTATTACATGTAGCGGAATTTCAAAATTTTTTATCCGAATTCTACTTAGGATCCATGCAAAAAGCATAAATCAATGATTAGGATTTTACCTATTGGGCACTCGTGTTTCTACTGATCAAAACTTGAGAACGGATGAATCAAATGCCAGCCAGAAGGTACAACATCTCTATGATATCCACACGGAGTGAACAACGACCTCTCGCCCTCCACGAATCTGCTAGGATGCATTTCTCTCTCTAGGATTTAGGATTCGATATTTTTTTAGTGATTTAGGGTTTTAGGAAGCCCATAAGCGTGTTTTTAATGTGCTACCCTTAAACCCCTTTTAATAGAACTTAGACAAGTCACAATCCTAATCTTACTAGGATAATGCTTCTAAAATCTTAATCACACTTAACAACTCATTTTATCCTTATCCTAGAGATAATGAGGAGAGATAGAACTTATCTATTAATTATCTAATATTAGATAATATTATCTCATAATATAAATATCTTAATATTAAATAATTGCATATAGTTATCAAATATTAAAATAATATTATCTCATAATATATTTATCTAATATCTGATAACGTAATTATTTGATATTACTTTAATATCAAATAATATATATATTACGTGAATAACACATTATTATTCTTAATAATAATATATATATGTACGAAAATAAGTTCAATTAATTGGATATTAATATAATTAAAGTTTAATTAATTATTGTCTTATTCCTACTCCTTTTGTGTGACCTTGTAGGTTTTTACTACGTTGACAATGACTCATTATTGAGCCATAGACAGTGAGTGGTATCTAGCAATACATCACTGCCACTCAAGTAGTAAGAATGTCTGTGATTCGACATCCACCTAATACATGATCAACGTTTTGCATCATAACCCTTTTGTAATAATACCCAAATTGAACTAGAGATATGGAATATGTCATCCTTGTCAATGTTCAATTTATATTTCTTGATACTGAGTAGACTTAAAATAAATGATTAATATCACATATTAATCCAATTGAGCATAGTCATGCATTTCTAAGTCTCACTCAATCAAGGGGTTCAAGGATATTTCTTTTTTATACAAGAGTAACAAAATCCTATCTACATCACTCACTTTCCTCTGCACGATTCATGACACACCTAATCAATGCCCTATTCGTCATCCTGATCAAAGGTGACATAGGACAATATTAAAGTAAATAATTCCTCATGTAGGAAATCGTAGTGACTTCAGGTCAAAGGTTTATGTGTATTTGTGATCATATGAGAATAATTTATGACACGTCTATCCATGCAATATTCTAATAGTGGGTCAATTTAATACATTGTTCACTAATAATGTACTCATGTAATGACTTGATATCATATATCCATGATTCATAATCATTAGTCATTATACATGCTAGTCTCGATGTATTATTACTATCTTTTTCATAATAATACTTGACTAGGGACATTTCAGGAATAACAGAGTTATTCTAAGGATAATTATTATATTAAGTCATAAATCATGCAGAATAATAATAAAATTATAAAAATAAAATATAATAATTGAATTACCTAAAATAAAACATAATACATTGTGTATTACTTCAATCATCTATATGATTAATTCATAGGACATACACTAACATGATGATGTGGCTTAATAATAATGAATTGAATCTAATTTTTGTTTTCTTCTCTATCATTGAGTTTTAATTCTTGATCTTAATGCTTTCAGTTAATTAGCTCTCTTTTGAATGATTTCAATATGCATGTTGAGACTAAAAGGAGATGCATGTGATTAGATCCTATAATTAAAATCATAAACTGCATATAAAATAGAAATATATTCATATGATTTGTGTAGTCTTAATAAATTTCATAAATTGTAATGCAATATTAGTTATTTTAATTCATATAGGAATATAGTGAATTAGTAATTGATGATAGAATTACTTAACCTTTGAAAGAGCCAATACTTAATTTAGGGAAACTCAATTATCAATAAAAAAGATTAAAATTAGATTAGAGTAGATGGATGATTCAATTCAAATTTATTAAGTAAAGTATGATCCTTAGGGCTTTATTCATATTTGCTTTTACTCGAATTACATTCGTATTCATTTCAAATACTATGCATAAATTTTTATTTAATTACTTCAATTCTTAAATAATTGATTTACCAAATAGTACTAAGATTATCAATTTCAATACTTAGTGAAACAATCCCTATGGGAACAATACTCTACTTATTAATTTATTAATTGTCTATAATAGTGTACACTTGCATTAATTGATAAGCCATTTTAAACTAACAAGTTTTTGGTAAACAAGTAATGAAGTGAAGAGTAGAGTATCATTTCCATAGGGATTGTTTCATTAAGTACTGAAATTGATAATCTTAGAACTATTTGGTAAATCAATTATTTAAGAATTGAAGTAATTAAATAAAAATTTATGCAAAGTATTTGAAATGAATATGAATGTAATTGGAGTAAAATCAAATATGAATAAAGCCTTAGGGATCATACTGCTGGGAATTCGGATTATCATATACAGCGAAAATTTAAAATTTGATCTGAATTCTACTTAGGATCCATGCAAAAAGCATAAATCAATGATTAGGGTTTTACCTATTGGGCACTCGTACTTTTATTGATCAAAACATGAGAGCGGATGAATCAAAAGCCGGTCGGAAGGTACATCATCTCTATGATATCCACACGGAGTGAACAACGACCTCTCGCCCTCCACGAATCTGCTAGGATGCGTTTCTCTCTCTAGGATTTAGGATTCGATATTTTTTTAGTGATTTAGGGTTTTAGGAAGCCTATAAGCGTGTTTTTAATGTGCTACCCTAAAATCCCTTTTAATATAACTTAGACAAGCCACAATCCTAGTCTTACTAGGATAATACTTCCAAAATCTTAATCACACTTAACAACTCATTTTATCCTTATCCTAGAGATAATGAGGAGAGATAGAACTTATCTATTAATTATCTAATATTAGATAATATTATCTCATAATATAAATATCTTAATATTAGATAATTGCATATAGTTATCAAATATTAAAATAATATTATCTCATAATATATTTATCTAATATCTGATAACGTAATTATTTGATATTACTTTAATATAAAATAATATATATATTACATGAATAACACATTATTATTCTTAATAATAATATATATGTACGAAAATAAGTCCAATTAATTGGATATTAATATAATTAAAGTTCAATTAATTATTGTCTTATTCCTACTCCTTTTGTGTGACCCTGTAGGTTTTTACTACGTTGACAATGACTCATTATTGAGCCATAGACAGTGAGTGGTATCTAGTAATACATCACTACCACTCAAGTAGTAAAAATGTCTGTGATTCGACATCCACCTAATACATGATCAACATTTTGCATCATAACTCTTTTATAATAATATCCAAATTGAACTGGAGGCATGGAATGTGTCATCCTTGTCAATGTTTAATTTATATTTCTTGATACTGAGTAGACTTAAAATAAATGATTAATATCACATATTAATCTAATCGAGTATGACCATGCATTTCTAAGTCTCACTCAATCAAGGGGCCCAAGGATATTTCTCTTTTATACAAGAGTAACAAAATCCTATTTACATCACTCACTTTCCTCTGCACGATTCATGACACACCTAATCAATGTTTTATTTGTCATCCTGATCAAAGGTGACATAGGACAATATTAAAGTGAGTAATTCCTCATGTAGGAAATCATAGTGAATTCAGGTCAAAGGTTTATGTGTATTTGTGATCGTATGAGAATAACTTATGACACATCTATCCATGCAATATTCTGATAGTGGGTTAGTCTAATACATTATTCACTAATAATGTACTCATGTATTGGCTTGATATCACATATCCATGATTCGTAATCATCAATCATTATACATGTTAGTCTCGATGTATTATTACTATCCTTTTCATAATAATACTTAACTAGGGGCATTTTAGGAATAGCAAAACTATTCCAAAGATAATTATTATAATAAGTTATAAATCGCGCAGAATAATAATAAAATTATAAAAATAAAATATAATAATTAAATTACCTAAAATAAAATATAATGCATTATGTATTACTTCAATCATCTATATGATTGGTTCCTAGGATACACACCAACACATGCTTCACTTAATAAATTTGAATTGAATCATTCATCTATTCTAATTCAATTTTAATTTTTTTGATTGATAATTGAGTTTCCCTAAATTAAGTATTGGCCCTTTCAAAGGTCAAGTAATTCTATCATCAATTACTAATTCACTATATTTCTATATGAATTAGAATAACTATTATTGCATTACAATTTATGGAATTCATTAAGACTACATAAACCATATGAATATATTCTTATTTCATATACAGTTTATAGTTTTAATTATAGGATCCACACAAATGCATTTCTTTTTTGTCTCAATATGCATATTAAAATCATTCAAAAGATAGCTAATTAACTGAAAGCATTAAGTTCGATAATTAAAACTCAATCATGGAGAAGAAAACAAAAATTAGATTCAATAGACTAGAATTCAATCTATTATTATTAAGCCACATCATCTTAGGAAAATGAAGATTTAGTTCATAATAAAATTAAAAATAGACTTAAAATAAAATGAAAACATCATTAACATAACATGAAACTTATTTATTCGTGATTAAAACATAAAGATACAATTACAAATGTATAAGAATTGAAAATCTAGCCATCTATATAGGTGGCAACCTAAACTATCTATATAAGAGGACTACGTAGCCTTCTATTGAGAAAGCATACAAGAAGAACTAAAAATACATAAAAGTAGACTCTAGATGCTCTTTAAATATGCTTTCCAAAAATGTTCTCATCTTATGTCTTATACTCCTTTCTATTTATAGATGAATGGGTGAAAAGATTTGAACTTGTCAAGCCATCAATCTTGACCTCACAGTAGACCTACTTCTAGATTGTTACCATCTTTTGACAATCAAAATAGTGAATTCCCATTTTTTGTCAGCATAAAAGTTATAGAGCTAGATCTTAACCTTAAAAAGTGCTTAAGAAGTACCAAGTTTGATTCTATAGTTCTAGTTATGGTTAAATTAGTAAGCAAAGGTCAAATTCAGATAGAACCATTATTTCAACTTCAAAGCAAAATTTGAAATCCTTAAAGATAAATTGGACTTTGGCTACAACATTAAAGTTGAAAGGTTTTCTCTTAGCTTTTTACCCATATAGACTCAATCTAATATCTAGAGCTTTAAATATGACCTAAAATCTGAAATGTGGTTGAAATACAACATTATCCAAAAAACCTTATTCATCTAAAAATCATAACTCGTTCATAAAATGCAACCATATTTATTAAATTAAACTTTTATAACATCCTAAATTGCATCATATAAAGGAAAATGATTATGTAAATATTTTACTTATCAAATTCTCCCACATTTAGTTTTTAGATGTCATCAAATAAATAAAAGACCAAGAAAAGTAAATAATAATCTTCTAATAAAATCAAGAGTGCAAATTCATAAGTAAGACAATAATTAAAGTATAAAGATATCATAGCATTCATAAATTAATAAATCTTCACATCTAAAATCAAAAAGGAATTGCAACTTCATTTGAGAAAGAATGAACTAAATTAATAGAATCACTGTAACTCATTCTCTCTTAGGTGCTTAAGGGTAAATGTTTCACTCAAATTTAACCTATTAAAGATTGTACCACTATAGAGTTTACGTATATTTTCAATCTCCATTAGCTAATTCACATGCATATTTCAAATCAAAAGATCTTATTGAAGGTTATAATAAGATTAAGATAAAGGGAAGATAAAATTGTAATATAAAAGGCTAGAACAAAGAAAGAAATTAGTAGAGTAATTGAAACATTGGTAATCTATGAATAATTTTATCTCAGCACATTAATTTGAGCTTTATATTCAAGTTCTTTTCAATTTCTTTCTTTTTTTTTAGCTTTTATTTAAGAAGAAGACCTTTGCAACTTTTAAAGTTGATGATGCATATACCTTGTCACTTTATCAAGAATCCATCTTACAAAGATTCAAATGCTTTATTAATCCTTAGGGTTAGATAAAGACACTTGATATTTCATTAAAAGACATGTTATGGGATAAAAACAAAGAAATGATTAATTAAGCTCAACGAAGTTTATCAACAGTAAAATTGCAATGTTAGCTATTTGGTTCTAACTAAAATAGAAAAAAAATGCCTTTATTATATTTAAGCATGCATGTAAAATATAATCTTAACCAAAGTTTATGTAAGTTCTAGAGTAAAATTAACAAAAGCTTTTTTTTTCTCCTCCAACCTAATGTAGATACATGCAAAAGCATGCATGCAATATGCTGTTGTTGTATGTAAAATTATGCAAAACATAGAATGTAGAATTGGGGGGATCGTTTGTACAAAATTAAAATAAAAGCAATAAAATAGAGGCAAAATAAAAAGTAAACAAAAGGAATTCAATATAAGAAAGCAATTGATTCAAGGAATTTAAAGCTCTAATTTAGATTAATTATGGATTGCTTGAGATTTGACTTTTCTAATTAACTTTTCCACCTTAAATTGTTTAAAACCTCTATAATAATTTATGAATCCGATACTAGATGACTATCTAGAGTATGGTTAATTAGGATTAGCTAGATTAAGCAATTGCTATAATCCGTTAATTAGGATTAGCTAGATTAAGCTATTGCTATAATCCGTTAACTACCTAGATCGAAACTGACTTAAAGATAGAATTTGATTGAATTGAGAAATCAATTTAAAAACCTCTAAATTAATCCCTCAATCTTCTACCCTAATGTATAAAACTATGATTAACTAACCACAAGTCCATATCAAAATAGCAAAAGATTAGAAATCATAAGGATGAACATCAATTATATCAAATCAACATTGAACATAAGCAATTTCAAGAAATCAATACAAGTAAATAGGGAAAGAGGAAAATTAATTAAAGAAAGTCAATATTACAAATCATAATCTCATAGTATAGTAAAGGAGAACCTCAAACTCCTTGAATCAACTCTGAATTTAAGCTTCCACTAATGAACAAAAAAAAAACAAGAAAGAGAATAACTGTGTTACTGAATATCTGTGTAAAATCTAGAAGTCTAATAAGTTTTCCCTATTTATTAGACCTAATTAACCTAAAACCCTATTGGATTTAGATTATATGTCTCTTAGGATTATAATAATGAGGCTGTTCTAATTTTTATAAGCCCAAACCTAATTCTAGCAAGACAATTAACTTAAATAGTTACAATAGTGAATTCCTATAGGTCTGGCTTTCAATCAATATAAGACCACTAAATTGATGTAATTTGGAAAACCTATAAACATCAAAGCTTTCTATGTCTTAAGAAAATTTAGGCGCTAGTTTCATGTTAATTGAATCTCTATAGCTCCAAATATGACCCAAAAACTAAAGTGAACTTAGCTAAGACAAAAATACGACTTTAATTTCTCAACTATATATGATCTCTAAAATGTTTGAATTAGGCTTGGGCCAAAATATGAAAGTTGTAGATCTTTTTTTAGGATTCCTAATGATATAAAGATTACCTTAATCTAACATTTAAAGATTAAGATATAGCTAAAAAATAAAAATAGTGTCAAAATCTAGTATTTATCACATAAATTTAGAATATTATAAAATTAACCCATAATCATAAAATAAGGCCAATTTTGAAAAATTAAGCACATGTAATACCTAAGAGACATAAAATAGGGAAAAATAAAATAGTAAATATTTTTCTCATCACAACCCCATTGGCTTTTGATAAAAGTTTAAGTTGATCTAATATTTAATGCTAGAAATTCCATCCAACATTTCCATAGTCATTAGCATTGCAAAGCATGTATCCCATTCATTTAGGCAAGCTTAAAACCCTTAACACATTACCTATGGTATATTTCTTATCATCCAAATCCTTTACAAAAACACTTAGTACTTTGCTCCTTCTAATGTTTGTAGAAATTGTTGCACTTTCCCTTAAGCTTAGGATTCCTCCCCTATACACAAAGTTGATATTTCTAGCTAATGCATTACCAAGATCACTTGCTACTTCCAAAAACTCTCCATCCTTCCTAATATAAGATTCATAAAAAAATGCAGATAGATTTAAATTTGCATTTTAATGGCTTTTTACCCTTTTTTTGTTCCTTATCTTAGACATTTTGCATTAACAACTATGAGAATGTTTATTTTATAATACAAAAGTAGCAACAAAGAGATCACACAAATCATGCATTATTAGAAGAAGTTTGAAAATTTTTCTAAAGAACTATTAGGTTCAATGATGGCGTGAAGAAATTAAAGTAAAAGAAATGTGAAGAAAGTAAAAAAGCTACTAAAAAGATAAAAGAAAAGAAAAGATAAAAAAGACAAGCATTAATATGAATAGTATTTGTGATAGTGGCTCACATCTTCTTTTAATTTTATGTCCAATAATGACTTAAACATCTTTTCTAAGTCGAGGACTTGCTTCCCATCTAGTTTTCTTATAAACTAGTAAATAGGGTCTTTTATCATCAAATTCCTAAAACTATAGCATTCTTTTTTTGTGTTGAATAATTTCACTAAATCAAGAAGAACAAGATGAACATTTCCACTAAAATGCATCTCAAGAGTTTAAATAATATCATCTAATGAATCTTTACTCAATCTATCCTTTATGAATTAGATTTTGTCTTCTAGATTTATTGAAATCATTCCTTTATTCCTATAGAGCTTGTTGCATGTCCACTTCACACACTTATGGCAAACTCCTATTCTTTTAGCTTTTTTTTCCTTTTAGAGTAAAAACTTCTTCCCATTCCTATCATATGTTTAACAAATGATTTATTAAATTCATTTGCTAAACATACCTTAGCTTCAAGATTGGTGGCTTGGTAAGTTAAAATCTTTGCACCTATTCATCTATAAATAAAAAGGAGAAGAACACATAAAGGCATAACATTTTTAAAGAGCATATTTGGAGAGCATCTAGAGTTTAGTTTTATGTATTTTAATTCTTCTTGCATGCCTCCTCAATGCAGATTAGGTAGTCCTCCTATATGGATGGTTTAGGTTGCCACTTATATGGATGACTATATTTTCCATTCTCATGCATTTATAGTTGTATCTTCATGTTTTGATTATGAATAACGTTGTGTTTATGATGTTTCCATTTTATTTTAAGTCTATTTTTAATTCTATTATGAACTAAATCTTTATTTTCCTAGGGTAATAATATAACTTAATAATGATGGATTAAATTCTAATTTATTAAATTTAATTCTAGTTTTCTTCTCCATGATTGAGTTTTAATTATTGATCTTAATGCTTTCAATAGATTAACCACCTTTTGAATTATTTTAATATGTATGTTAAGACCAGAAGCAGATGCATTTGTGTGGATCCTATAATTAAAATTATAAACTACATATGAAATAAGAATATATTCATATAGTTTGTGTAGTCTTAATGAGTTCTATAAATTGTAATGCATTATTAGTTATTTAAATTCATATAGGAATATAGTGAACTGACAATTGATGATATAATTACTTGACCTTGAAAAAGTCTAATAATTAATTTAGGAAAACTCGATTATCAATGAGGAAGATTAAAATTGGATTAGAATAGATAGATAATTCAATCCAAAATCTTTAAGTGAATTCTAATCCCTAGGGTTTTATTCATATTTGCTTTTACTCCAATTGCATTTACATTCATTTTGAATACTTTGCATAAATTTTTATTTAATTACTTCAATTCTTAAATAATCATTTACCACATGGTACTAAGATTATTAATTTTGGTACTTAATGAAATAATCCCTGTAAAAATACCCTACTCATTACTTCATTACTTATTTATAATAGTGTACACTTGTATTAATTGATAAACCATTTCAAACATGATATATATCATTATGCGAGATCTATAAAAAAAATTTTAGATTTAATTTCTTTTAACATAAACCACACGTTATATAAATAACTTAAGTTTTATATCACTATTTTAATTACTATGATAATGCTAAAGTCTACTAGAGTTTCACCCATTTTGAATGTGTTTCAAAACAAAAGAAATTTGTTTATGGATCAATTAAACTTATTATTTTTAAAAAAAATATTATTTTTAGCATTATTTCAATCGTGTTAAATATAAATAGACACAAGACTTTCGTAATTTCATTTCATTATATATAAAAATGGATTCTAAACCTATTACATGTAAAAAAAAAATCTGGATCTATTTTTTTCTTACATAACAAGAAAAAGAGAGATTCCGATTTAACCAAATACTAGAAATTATAGCAAGTGAATGAAAACCGTAAACTCAGCTGATAAACCAACAAGAATGCTTGGATAGTAAGATTTCAGGAGAAAGAAAGGCTTACAAGGACACTGAAGCCAGTAACATTAGCGATGGAGGTGGCAACAGCAACACCAGAAAGCGAAAGCTGACCAAGATGGCCCACCATCATCAGCGATACAATCTGCAAAAGGTAAATCGGCGCCGCCGTTAAGCTCACTTTCTTCAGCTCTTTCATAAACTCACCACCGCCACTCTCTCTCTTCGATGCTTTTCTGTTCAACAAACTCTTCCATTTCTTTCCTCGTTGTTCCTTCTGCCTTGGCCACGACTAAGAATATGAGATACACAGAAAATGGAGGTTGTGTTTTGTCATAAAGCTTATGATGTAACTATGTATATCAGTAATAAAGGGAGCGTGTTGTAATTAGATGGTATTTGATTCACAAAATTTTATATTTCTAATAAAGTGTATATTTGCAGTTGAAAATTTAATTAATAAAAATAAAATATTCTTATGTTTGATTTATTATAAATCTTTTTGGGAAATATTTTGCTAAATTTATATATATTATATTATTATATTTAGTTCATATTTGATATTTTCAAAAATTAAGATTATTTTAAAAATATTCTTATAAAAATTTTTATTATAAAATATAATATAATAAATTATATTTTTATTTAAAATTACATAAATAATTAAAAAAATTTAACACCTAACAGATTAAATTTTTAATATTTAACATCTAAAAATTCATTGAAATATATATAAAAATAATTTATAATTTGTTATATTTTAACATTTAATGTATTATATTTTAATAATTAATATATTTTTTATTTAGAATAAATTTAATTGCTATCCTAATAACAATCAGATGCTATAATCTTACATAAAAATAAGCCATGTATAAGTTGATTATTTATTCTTTTTTTTTGCACTATTTACCTTATAAGATATATTTATTATTTGTCATATTATTATTATTATTATTATTATTATTATTATATCAATTTTTAAAATAAAATAATTGTAACTTGTTTAAATTATTATTATAGTACTAAATATACTTGACATTTCTCCTTTTACAAAATTATAAATTTTTACCATTAAATTATTTTCACAACTATATTTTATATTGGTATAGTTTCTTCTCTAATATAAAAATAATATTATTTTATTTTTATGTATAAATATACCTTTTTTAAAAGAAATTCTAAACCTATTGTATTATTCTTTAATAAAAGAAAATATATGTACATATATAAATATATTAAAATAATCTTTCAAACATTAGGAATAACAATAAAAAATGAATTGTAGTTAAAAAATTAAATTTGTAATTGCAATTAAAAAATTAATGTTGTTGTATTTTTTTAATAATAAAATATTTTAAAAATAAAGTGACAATTATTTTTTAGTTTAAATTAAAAATTATTTGATGAAGTGATAAATAAAAGAGAGAATTAAATGTGAAAATAATTTTACCTTTTTAGTTTATTATTAACATTCCTATCCTATAAAAATTTAAGATACCTATCTTTCTCATTGGGAATATTTTGGAGAAAGATGGGTTAAAAATATTCTTGAAAATGTAACATTCTTGATTTTTTTTCAAACTTTATACCAAACATACAAATATAATATTTTTCTAAAATATTACTGAGAATATCAAAAATATTTCGTGAATCAAATGTCCCATAATAAAAGGGAAAAAATTTAAAAAAAATCATGGAAGGAAAGTAAATTAGGAAGACTAAATGTATGTTGCATGATTATTAAATGCATTCCAAAATTACTGCAACTAAATTATTATTATTATTTGCTTTTTGGTCAACTATAAATATTTTTCTTAAGATCAAGAAATCTTGTGTTGTTAGGATTGGGCCAGCTCACTAACCTTCATCTGTGTTGTAAGCCCTACACCATGGAAACAAGGGTAATATTAAGAGTGTATCTTTTTTCTTGGGGGGTAAGTGGGTAACTTACAAGAACATAAATCTTCCATAGAGTTCAATACGTGCCCATCATAAGATGAACATGTTGAAAATATTTAAATTAATTAAAAAAATAAAATAAAATAAAAATGAGGTGATTGCCATATACATGTGAGACGGCATCTTCGTTGCTGCAAAGTAAGCTGCAATACAACTTGAGGCAGAGAAACCAAGTTATGCCGAAATTATCTACAAGAGGATAAAGCAAAATCCCATTGAAGCAGACATTGAATCTTGAAATTCAATATTTTAATGCAATCGTCTTGTAACTTAACCGACTCACAAAAGGCTATATAAAGAAGTATATTTTTGATGCAACATCATTCGAGATTTGCTAGAAAGCAAATAAAACAAGAGTATAATATTGTTATCTTTTGTTTTGCAAAGCATATAGTGAGTTGTGAGATTTTACAAGTGAGGAAAAAAAATTAAGTATTATTCTGTAATAATGTGTAAGAGAAAAAATGTAATGTATTCATATTTGTGATAACTATTGCAATTATAAAAGAAGAAGATTTTCTCTCATTTCTACTCCTTTTGCATGATTTTTTTTATTTGTAATGCCAATAAAATTAACAACTATATTGGTTCCAACATTTGGTATTAGCACTTGTTTATATAATAGCAATAAATTCAACCCAATGTGAGTGAATTCAATCCAATTGTAACTTCTCAAATTTAGCAGCAAAAATTTTAACAACTGGAGTATTAAGTTAAGAGTATACTTCATACTCCAAGATATGTGGAATTGAGTGGAGAATAGCTATACTGAAGTAAAAGATTAGCAGGACTTTGATACATTGGAAAAAAATAAGAAAAAAAACATTATGGGCCAAAGTAAAGATAAGAAAGTCCTATACACAATCTTTAAAGCCATTAAAGAACATATATTTGAAAAAATAGCATTTACAAACAAATTAAAAGAAGTATGGGATATTTTGCAAAAATCCTACAAAGGTGATAATCATGTCAAATGAGTGTAGCTACAAACATTACAAGGAAATTTTGAGTCTTTAAAAATGAATGACTTAGAATCCATTTCAACATACTTTGATCACGTTTAGGCTATTATTAATGATAAAAATATTTTAGATACTAAAGTTGTAGAAAAGATTATACAATCTTTGACTATAAAATTTGAATATGTTATCATAACAATTAAAGAATCGCAGGATATATCATCCATGTCAATGGATAAGCTAATAAGCTTGTTGTGTTCACATGAACACCAGATAAGCAAAAAGGTCATTAGCTTGAGTTTTGAGCAAGCTTTGCAAAGTAAAGTAATTCAACAAATCATGGAGGTTATCAAGGTCATCGAGGTCCTGGAAGCTATTAAAGTGGTGGACAAGGATGAGGACATGAAAGAGGTGGCCATTTTAATACCACTAATAGAGTAAGATCAAATGATAGCAGTCTTTTCAAAAGTTAAGGAGGTCATGGTGGAGTAGAAAATAGATATATTGTCTAATGTCATAGATGCAAAAAATTTAGATATTACTAAAATGAATGTTACTTTAAAATGTTAGATGAGCCAACAAAACATGCAAATGTAGCTAATGTTGAAAAGAATAAGATACTTGCATGTAAATCAAATGAGCCAGATATGGAGCATACAAATGCATAGGACCTTGATACTAGATACAGTAATCACATGCATAGAGAAAAGGAGTTTTTCTTTTGGAAATAAATCAAAATTTGATATTATAGGAAAAGGCAACAATAGCATTCATTCTAAAGATGGTACAAATGTTATTATTGTTGATATTTATTTCGTGCTAGAACTTTTTCAAAACTTATTGAGTATGGGCTAACATTCAAAAAAAGGCATAAAATTGATATCCAAAATAGAGTTTGCATAATTAGAAGCAAAAATAACAAGATGGCTAGAAAAGTGCAAATGATATAGAACCATATATTTCCTTTGAATTTGTAAGCAAAAACTTTGCTGAATCTTTCAATAACCCTAAAGGATAATAAATGGTCATGCTATCTTTAATTTGGTCAACTAATTTTTCATAGGCTAAAGCCATTCACTTAAAAAAAGATGGGCTAGAAGCTATTGGTCATCCAAACTTCCATAGGCTAAAAGAGTCAAACAACCATTGGAATTATTATATACAAACATCTGCACCCCAATTGAGGTTTGAGGTAGAATCACTTAGATATAAAAGGCACATTCTAATTTTTATGGATAATTCCAACAGAAAAACTTAGGTATATTTTCTCAAACAAAAATTAAAGGCTTATAAGAAATTCAAAAAATGCAAAGCTCTTGGTGAAAAGTAAAGTGACTTTTATGTGAAAACTTTGAGATTTGATAGAGGTGGATAGTTTATGTCAAATTAATTTTTAAACTTCTACAAAAGTCAAGGAATTCACTATTAACTAATAACTAGTTATACTTCTTGACAAAATGGTATAGTTAAAAGAAAAAATAGAATAATTTTTGGAATGACTAAAAGTTTACTAAAATCTAAAGCTTTACTAAAATCCTTTCAAGCAAAAGTCATTAATTATGATATATTTTTGTTAAATAGATGTCCAACAAAGAGTGTTCATAAAAGAACTCCTAAAGAGGCTTAGAATGGTAACAAGCTAGATATTTCCTTCCTACATGTATTTAGATGTATTGCATATCCCCATATTTCATATAAGTAAAGAAAGAAGATAGATAATAAAAGCTAAAAGTGTATTTTCATTGGCTATAGTAATGTGACCAAGGGATACAAATTATACAATCCAGTGATAAAAGAAATAATTATTAGCATAAATGCCCAATTCATTGAAGATGAAGCTTAGACTTGGAATCAAAATGATGAATAACAATAGTAAGGATTCATATAGAAAATGAATCAAAGTCACTTAAAACAAATAACTTTATTCCTTATAGTTTATCTCCTATTAGAAGCTTTCCTGCACAACTAACAGTTCTAGATACGTCAACATGTTAGATAATGATAATGATGATATAGTTATCGATGAAACAATTGTAAATTTTTTCTTATTTACATATTATAGCCCAATTTTCTATGAAGATGCAATAGCTAATGACTGATAGGTTTAAGTAATGGATGATAAAATCCATTCAATCAAGAAAAATGACACATGGGAGTTAATAACTTTATCACTTGATAAAATACCTATTGGTATCAAATATGTATACAAGACAAAGTATGAACTTGATAGTCAAGTGGATCATTACAAAGCCAAATTAGTGGTCAAAGACTATAAACAAAAGTTAGGAATTGATTATTTTAAGGTATTTACACTAGTTTCTAGAATAGATACCATTTGAATAATCCTTGCCCTTACGGTAAAAAATAAATAAAAGATCTATCAAATTAATGTTAAGCCAACATTTTTTAATGGTCTTCTTAAAGAAGAAATTAATGTTAAGCAACCACTAGGTTATATGAAAAAAGGACATGAAGAAAAATCCACCCCTTAAAGAAAGCTTTGTATGGATTAAAACAAGTCCTCAAGCTTCACATACATAGATCAATGTATATTTATTACAAGATGGATTGCAAAAATATCCTTATAAGAATACATTATATATCAAGTTAGAAGCTACTGGAGATCTAATAATTGCGTGCCTTTACATTAATAACTTGATATTTATAAGAAATTTTGAAAAGATATTTAAAGAATTTAAGGAAGCTATGACTAGCCAGTTTGAAATGACAAATATAGGACTAATAGCCATTTTCTTAGGTATTGAAGTGTAGCAAACTGATAAAAGCATTTTATATTTCTTAAGAAAAGTATGCCAATGATATTCTAAAGAAATTCAAGATAGATTTAGCAGTTTTAATTTGAACCTCAATTATTGAATGCCTCAAAAATAAAGAAAGAAGACAGTGAAGAATTGGTAAATCAAACTTACTTTAAAAGTATAGTTAGTAACCTATGCTATTTAACTTCCACAAGGCCAAACATTATTTAGGGAGTTAGGATTATCAATCATTTCATGGAAAAGTCGTATTAATCACTCTTGCAAGTCATAAAATGAAATTTGTTATGTGTTAATGGTATTCAAGTTCATGGACTTTTCTATACTTATTCTAATGATTTTAACCCAGTTGGAAATATAGATAATGAATAGGTAGATGATGTTGAAATCAGAAAAAGCACTTTTGGTTATATTTTTTTATTTTAGAGATAGTGTATTTTCTTAGTCATCAGAGAAGTAATAAGTGGTGGTCTTATCAATTATAGAATCTAAATCAATGGCAGTAACATCTACAACATATCAAGTAGTTTAGACTCATAGACTACTTGAAAAGTTAAAACAAATGCAAGAATTGCCAACAACAATTATGTGTGATAATAAATCAACAATCAAATTAGCCAAAAATCCAATTTTTTATGGAAAAAGCAAGCACACTAGAATCAAGTATCATTGTATTAAAGAACTGATCAAAAATGAAGAAATAAAGCTCGAGTTTCGTAGGTTTGATAAACAAGTTGCAAATATTTTAACAAAGGCACTAAAGACAAATACATCTAAGAAATTGAAAATAATGTTTAGTATTATTTCAAAATCAATTTAAAGAAAAACTATTGAAAATATTTAAATTAATTTTAAAAATAAATAAAATAAAAATAGAAAAAGGAAATAGCCATATACATGTGAGATAGCATCTTTGTTGCAATAAAGTAAGCTGTAATAAAACTGGAGGCAAAGAAATCAGGTTATGCAAAAATTATCAACAAGAAGATAAAACAAAATCCCATTAAAGTAGACATTAGAAGTTGAAATTCAATATTTTAATGCAATTGTCTTGTAACTTAACTATCTCACGAGAGGCTATAAAAGGAACTATATTTTATATGCAACATCAATATAAGAGTATAATACTATTAGCTTTTGCTTCATGGAGCATATAGTGAGTTGTGAGATTCTATGTGAGAAAAAAGTTATTTAATGTTATTTTGTAATAATGTGCAAGAGAAAAATATATTGTATTTATATTAGTGAGAGTTGTTGCAATTATAAAAAAAAATTTCCTTCATTTCTACTTCTTCTCCACATTTTTTTTTTAATTTTTGATGCCAACATCATTAGCAAATATATTCATTCCAACAAAACACCTAACATATTTTGGTGATGAATAAGTGTGGGTCATTTATGTCCAATTTAGGTGCTCTCAAAATTAATTATCATTTATGGCCAATTTTTTAATAAATTTTACCTAAAAAAATTTGACTTTGTGAAATTTAACTCTTGAGTGTTTCACATAGAGCTCTTACTTCCATTTGATAAATGACACTTAAATGTGAGTTTTATTCTTCATAAGAAGTTTTCACATGTTTAATAGGTACACAAATCATGTATTTACTACTAATGAAAATATGGAGAAATTCAAGGAAAGTTAGTTGAAAAATTAATTATTGTATTATTCTTTTTAATATTAATGAATTTAAAATTTTTTAGTAATTGTAGTTACACAAATTGTATGCTCACAAGACAAGCTAGAATTTTTTTATTTTTTATTTGTTAATTTTGTGACTAATGATTATAAATTATGGATATGTGATATCAAATCAATCCATAAGTACATTATTAGAGAACAAATATATTGGATTGACTCGTTGTGAGAATACTACATGAATTAACAAGTGTCATTAGCTATTCTCATGTAACCACAATGCAAGTAGTCCTTTGACCTAAAGTTACTATAGTTCCCTCCATGAGAAGTTACACACTTTGATACTATCCTATGTCACCTTTAACTAGAATGATATGTAGAGCATTGATTGGGTGTGTCATAAATCATGCAGAGGGATGTGAGTGATGTAGATGAGATTTTGTTCCTATTATATAGAAGGAGTGATATTCTTGACCTCCTTAATTAAGTGAGACTAAGAAATGCATGATTGTACTTAATTAGATCAATATGTGATATTGATTATTTGTTTAAGTTAGTTTACTTAGTATCAATAAATGTGGATCGAATATTAATGAGGATGACACATTCCATGCGTCTAGTTCAATTTAGCTATCATTACAAAAGAGATTGTATTACAAAGTGTTATTCATATATTAGGTGGATGTTTTAAATGAAAAAAATAAGATACTTCTTCTTGTAATTCCTTTATATTACTTAAGCATTGCTAAGTCAGAAGATGTAAGCAATTGCAAATTAATGACAAACTATAATGAGAAAAAGCAACATCGGCATTCAAAATTGAACTCAATCTAATTAGTGCAAGAATAGACATGTTATTTTTTTTCCTTCATAATAATTTATCATCACTTTGTGATCCATCTTTGCATTTTCTTGATATTCCTAAATTCAAGGTGTAGGTTAATGACTTTTGGAATCTATTAACAAAGAAGGCTTCTAAAATAATGGATGTAAGTTATAGTATTCAACTTTATCTAGCCTATTGAGAAGATCTTAGAATCAATCAAAAGTTCATCCCTAAAGATTTTTCACAATACTTTTAGCAATAAGCATACGGATTTTACAAAGCATTTAGGAGGATTCTCATTAGAAATCCTTTTGAATAATTTATAGAATTCTTATGTTCATAACTAAAGTGTCACTACAGATCTTTGTAAAAAATTGTTGAATGATCACAAGACCTTCCAAATAACCTTAGTATAGCTAAACACCAGATCTATAGCTCTGAAGCTAGAACCCTCTTTTTAATGGAAAAAGAGCTATCTTGATAGATCACTAATTTATTTCAAATAGGTGGTGAAAGGTTAATTTATAGGCCAACAACAAATTATTAAATGTCATGTAAGCTATTAATGAACCATCATGATAAATGAAGTAACTTATTTGGCTATTGCTATACCTTTATATGACAATTATTTTTTTAAACAAACATAGTATCAGAAAAATCATGTCAAATTTTAATAAAAAATCAATATTGTTTAAGCAAATTTTTTAACATTTTTTCATTTTAACATTTTTCTAACAATGACCTGTAAAAAAACTACTATATCTTCAATACCATTTACATCATAATCACTATGTAACTCTAAATTAAAATTAATAAAGTTTATAATATAATCATTATAAAAAAAACTTTTTGCAAATTCTCTTGTATTAAAGTACTTCACAAATTATGCAAACATTAGCCAAGCATTTCTTGTAGTAGTAGGTGAAATATAAGGATAACACACCTATTGATGCTCCATATCGAGAAAAGTTTCAAATTTTATGATCATAACAATTGTATTAAACCATGAATATCTTTTCCTACCTAAACTATTTGAAAGTAGAAGATAACCAAGGTTTGACACAATACTCATGATTATAAGATTTGAAATTTTTCTAAATTTGTAATTAAAATGGTTGTGTTGTCCTCTTATTACACCTAAACAAAAGATATAGTGAAAAAATTGTAGAAAGAATGAAAAGCAATACATACTAATGATTAAATTGATATTAATGTCATAAGTTTTGGCAATTTTCCAATATAGCATACCTTGTAAATGCCATCATTGGTATATTGGTAACTATTTATTATTTATTATAGGTTGTAAATGTTTATTACATTTTAGCTGGCCATTATGCCATTAGAAATTAGTTATAATAAAAAATTAACCTAGTATGATAAACCACGTTAGTTTTAATAAATAATCAATGTTATTTTTTTTTAATATAACCTCTTCATCTTGACATTTTTTCTAACAATGACTTTAAAGAAAAGTGATGATCAAGTAGATTTTATTTACTAATAGATTAGGTTATGATAATATCAAATCTAAACATGAATTCCATCTAAATCATTTCATTATAGTTATTTTTAGCATTTGTTCCTACTTATGTTGCAACACTTACTGTAATAAACTCAGCAAAATGATGATCGAGCTTATTCATTGATAGATTAAATTATAAGGATCAAGAGATTGATATAGCAATCTCCCTATCCTCATAACTTGATCTATCAATGGATAAATATAGCAATCTCCCTATCCTCATAACTTGATCTATCAATGAATAAAAATCTAGGAATTTTTCTCCTAAAAAAGTGATGATACTTAAAATAGTTCCTTGCTTTCATATCCATGATAACTAGTATAATCCTTATGGCCATTATTAGTGAATTTTCATTGAAATATGTGGTCTTTCTTACTATCAATACTCTCAAATTCACTCTATTGAGTTAGTAATACAAAAAAGCAATAAGGTCATCTTTGTCTATTCTAAAATGGTAATTTGATAAAGATTGCAGTTGAGAAAGGATAATAGCCCAAAAGTAATGACTTTCATCTCAATAGTTAATGATCAAGTTGCATTAATCATATATTATCCTCTTATGCCACCTAAATAGAATAGAGTGAAAGAGAAACTATAAAGTGAAAACCTAAATAAAAAAATAGAGTGGAAGAGAAAAGAAACTTTGGATGCAATTTGTATGCAACACATCTTTTACAATTAGTTACAAATAACCTTTAGACATCATTATTTGTACAATCATCATCTTAAGATTCCTTACGTCTTACTTTCATCTTCTATTAGAAAATTAGACTTTATAATATCGGCATTCTATTTAAATTGATGTGATAAGTTTGAATCATTTCTTAAAATATCACAACACTACTATATATATATCAATTTTCAAGTTAAACATCATAAATAGGGCATTGTTAAAGGGCAAATCTATGACAGTGTATGTTAAGCTTGCTATATAATTAACAGTACTTTTTATTATAATTTTTAATAAAAACATCTTATTTATAAACAATAAAAGGATTTGGAAAGAATATATTCAAGGCTTCTTTCTATAAAAATTTCATAATTTAATTTTAAACTAATTAATATAAGTATTTTTTTAAAATAGAAAAAATTTTAGTGAAATTACACTAACCTACCTATAGTAAATTAAGTATAACTTTTTATTAGAAAATTTGATTGCTGAATGGTTTGTAACTATGAAAAGGGGACACATAAAGCTACTTTGAGTAAAAATTTCATGGAGTTTGTTCTCATAAATAATTAGTTATGAATTTTCTAATAACTAGCAAAAATTAGCTACATATAATATAGGTTTAGGCCTAATTTGAGAATTTATTTGTAAGAAGATGGCTAGGTCTAGCCATAAGAAGGCTACATGTTCTATTGGCCTATGAAAAGAAAGAATTTTCACTTAGCACCTAATGTAGGGTGGCCAAATGGGCCCTCCCATAAATCCCAAATTATGCTTAAATAGTGTATCCATGATATAATGTTTAGTCATCCCTTTTGTTTCCAACTAAAGTTTTGTATTAATGAGTATTTCCTTTAAATAGAAAAGAACTTGGTTATTTAAGAACCTATGCTTAACCAAAAGAAGCAGGGGACTTTAGGGAAAATATAAGGGGTGGGCTTAGTACCCCATTTAAAACCCTATTAGAATTGTCAAATTAAAATATATGGTAATTATTTTTGTCTAACATGGATAATATTTAAACAACTATATTGGTAAAATGAAGAAGAAAGGTTTGGTTACCAATTAATGGATTATAATGAAAGGGAAACATAGGAGTCATCAGGGGAAGGGTTTAGGTAATCCTCCATTAACCCTTTAAATGTGATTTAAAACTTATCTTAAATAGCTAAAGATGGTCCAAACTATATGTGATAAATGAATAAGCAATTAATTTAGGAAGAAACTAAGGTAACTAGTGAGTAAGTTAGACAATATCTATAATTTAAATAATTATAAATGTAAAGAAAGACTAGAATGGTAAGTAAATATATTGAAGAGACCAATTATATAAAGGTATGCAACATTGTAGATGACAAGAAAATGTTATGAAATTGGATGGAGATCAATGGAAAGGTCATTGGAGCCTACCTTTATTTCCCTTAAAGAATAATTGATTATGCCCATTGAATGTTTGTGTCATGAAATATGAAGCAAGATTTAACTCGAGGAAATATGAGAATATGTTATATGTTATGTAACCATTATAAGCCTCGCAAATGATTTCTTGTTCTATGAAAATTGCTTGGGAAAGGAAATATTGAATGAATATATGATTAGGATCATTTTTGCATGTTGCAAAAAGTGAAATTGATATATATATATATATAGATATATATTTTCATGAAATATGTATATTTAATATTTCCTTATCTTGTGAAATATTGTGAAATGTTAATTATATAAACTGCGATGTGATCTTATGTATAATGTGGACTATTAACAATTATGTTCCCTTATCATATGTACATATCAATTATACATAATATTATAATCAATGATTATTATATTTGAATAATGAAATCCTTGAAAGAAGCATGAGATTAAGAATTGATAAAATGTGAAAATGTGCAAAAATGTAAGATTATGAATTTAAAAGCAACTATGTGGCACGCGTATTGAAAGATAAGCTAGCATATGTGTGTGTGTGTGTGTGTGTGTATTTCCTTATAGGAGTGAGGAATGTATGTGCTATATAAATCAATGATGTGACAAATAAGAATGAGTCAAAGGTTTAACGCAAAGTAGGACGGATAACGTGAACTAAAAACATAAAAAGGAATAAGGCTCCACAATATATGTGCATTCATGCTTATATAATTGCATGATATATGATTATAAGTTATGATATGGCTTATGATTGCATGGATATATGCTTATGGATTATGATATGGCCTATGATTGCATGATATATGCTTATAAGTTATGAACTAACTTATGAGGGTGGGATATATGCTCATGAGGTATGAATTTGTTTATGATGGTCTGTTATATGCTCATGTGGTAGAATCAATCTATAACTTCTTAAGATATGCACTTATATGGTCAAGTGTTAGTATGTTATAAATACATATAGTAAAGGATACTTATATATTCATCCTTAAAGCTATTAATATGCAATAATAAGCCATTCTTAAAAGAGTTTGATAGCTTAAATACAAAATTATATGATAATTTATTGAACAAGGCAAACACTAAATAAATGAACTTTATCATTGGACATATTATATGTTAAACAATGCTAAAAGCTAAGCAAGTGACTCATATTGGTGCTATAAGCCACCTTTAATAAAGATAACACATGCATTACTTAATAAAATCCACTAATTAAGTATATTTCAACTTACTCTTGCAATATGTTTAAATTTTAGATATGAAAATGCAATGTCATAATGTTAATGCATAAAGACTTGGTGGTGATCACAGTGCTACATTTTTTCAAGACCTTCAGTATACTCTTTTATTTTAACCTATTCTTAGACCTCCACAAATGTACCTTTATGTACTATGTTTGCTATAAATATGTAAATGGCCTCTACATCCCTCAATTAATTAGGGATGATTATTTTAACATCCTTTTACCTTAAATTACAAGAGCTATAGTGGTATTTTGATGGCCATTTTTGGAAGCCTCTTTTGAAACTTATATGTATATATATTATAGGTTAGCTTAAACACCCTTGAATAATCGTACTTAGATGATATTTATGCACATTACTATATCGTATAACTCTTAGTGCATAAATTAGTTTTCAATTTCATAAAAAAGAATATATTTTTACCTTAACAATTTAAAATTGATTTAGATTTTTCAAATGAAAAGCTGCTAATCTAAACTATAGAAGATAAGGATGTGACAAGTTGATATCAAAGCCTGGTTCTAGACAAAAGGAAGATATATGGAACTTGGGCATAAATATGTCTAGAATGGCATTTATGGAAGTATAGTTAACCTTGAGTCTTTATAATATTATGTATCTAATAATGAATATATCATTATGTAGAATGGCAAACAAACTAACTTAGCTTGACCTACTAGATTTTAAGTCTCATGCCAAGGCTTGAAAAAAGAACATGAGTACCGATCACACCCTTCAATGGGTAGAGAATTTATAAAATGTATTTAGGAAAATAGCTACGACCCTAACACAAGCACAACTACAAGGCAAAAGGAACCAAGAGTTTTCCTTTCCACCTTAAGACCTTGAACAATACTTTTATATAATACATGAGCTTCTGAAATTGAAACCCTTTCAATATAGTAGAAATGATTCCATTAAAGACCAATACCAATCTTGGACCAAATAAAATGATTTAGGCACATGTAAGAATGTTCTAAGGTTTTAATGATAGAACTAGTGGGGTACCATTTAGATGACCTAGCATATTACTGATTCCAACAATAGTGTGACTCAATGGCACTTTTGCTTACATTAAGGGCTTTTAAGAGCTAATATGTGGATAGGTTTTTCATGACCCAATTTTTGAACCATCATGTCTAGCATAAAGATATTAACTAAATATCTTTGCAAGCCTTTTTAACCAACCTACTTTATAACACTATATATTTTATGAAAACTTTCATGATGCAGAAGCATAAGTTGGAAATAATTTGCTAAATTTTTCTTCTTTATTTTCACTTTTTTTGCAAATTCTTTTCCATAATTCTTCCTATTTTTAAGAATACCTGAATTAGAAAATCACTTTTCATAATTGATGAGGTTCAATCTTTTAAACATGTTTTCCTTGAAAATAGTTAGTAAAACTAGAAATTTAGATATGTTTGGAAAAACCTTTTTTTTCTTTCAAATTTACAATAACTTCTTATGGGTCAAAACCTAAGACAAAAAAAAGTTTATTAAGAAATAGTTGAAATATAATGGCCCTAGCAAAACAAAGAATACAAGTGAAGTGATTTTGAAAAAAAAATTATCATTAGAAGGTTATCATTTCTAGCAAATTCTAAAATAGACAATTTTTCAAGAAACTTTTTTCAAAAAGGATGACTTTTACAAAGGATTATAAAAAAATAGATCTATGAAACTTGTCTAAATAATATTTTCCTATGAATATGCCTCAAGATATTAAAAAGATGTTGTTGAAGAAAGCTCTTTGACTAGTTAGTAATATTTTTATTTTAAATGTTTAAACCATAAAACAAATACAATAGAATAGGACTAATGGAAGCTCTTACTTACTCTATATTATGTGCTAGATTACAGTATTACCTTCAAGACCAACATGGAGCTTCAATTATAAATGTTTTCACATATGAATATATTAGTGCATATATAAGTCATAGAATAATTCATGTCATATTTCATGCATTGACTTTGTAGTAGATTTACAATTTCACCATGAAACCTATAGAACAGTATCTATTTTTCTTCCATAAAATTTCTATCAAGATTCAAGCATACTTTATGCTATTAGATAAGTGAAATATTATTCAAATATAATTATTAAATTCGTGGTTTTCACTATAAAATCATAAAGTTCTTAATTTGAATTTTCTAATTTTTGCAACTTCTATTTTTAAACAAATTTAATTCTTTAATTTGTATATTATTTTAATAAGTAAGAAAACTATTTTTATTTACTAATTCAATAATTTTGGTACTCTACCCAGTAGTAAATAAACAACTCAATTCCACCAAATATTAGCGTTAAAAACTAGGAAATAGTTACAATCTTCGTACAGGTTCTAGCAACCACTCTTCTACTTATAATTCTATTAAATATGTCAAATATTGTTCAAATTTAATGAAAATGTATAGAATTAATATCTAGGCATTAATAAATTCATCAATATTTTTCCATATTCAAAACAAGTTATACATAATTTCCCTTATTTGGTTATAAAAATACGTTAGAAATAGACACTTTTAGCTTGGAAAATCCATTTTAAAATACCAAAATTCATTAAAATTTTATGAAAATGTCTAGAATAAACAATAAGTAGTAAGATATCATTTTTGAACTATTTCATACTTAAATTAAGCTATAAAAGCTTTCTCTAACTCAAACCACTAATATGTCCAAAAAAGGCTTATTTTAGCTTGCAAAAACCCTTTTCATGCACAAATCTTTATGAAACTTTATAGAATTTTTTTATCCAATTTTCCATGACTTAAAACATTATCAAATAGCCACTCGTTACATAAATAATTGATATACTTTACTAGAAAAATTAGCTAGAAAGAAACCACTTTCCACTTAAAAGTTTTAGTTTTGAAAACAAATTTTTTCAACATAAATCTTCAAGCTTTGAAATGTAGTTTTAAACATGTTTTCACCAAAAAATATTAAGGAAAATGTTAATAAGCATTTCTAAAACTATTTAGAACTTGAAGTAATAAATTTTTCTTACATAAATAAAATTTTTCGTTACCAAACGATAGTATGGCTGTGAGCTTCTATAGCTTGATTTATGATGATTTTTGCTTGAAATATTTGATGTGAAAACCCCAAGCCATCCTTATCAAAGTGTGCCTTAGTATTTACTAAATTTTAGCACAAAAACTAGAATCTTTCTCCTTTAAAAACAAGGAAAATTGTGAGCTTTAGATGGTATCCCAAAACCATTTTCTTTAACATATTTTCTTAAGTTTGAAAAAAAAATATTTACCACTAACTTACCAAGAGATTCATAGCTTCAACCCAATAGTGAAAATCACATGAACACCATTTACATAAATATCTTATAGAAAGAAAACTAAGAAGAAAAGGAGAGAGTTTCTAGTCACTTAAAATAACTTGTGATCCTTAAAATCCTTCATTGAATGTTCAAAGCATGTCATCAAAATAACATGAAATTAGTAAGGGATTCTTAACAAGAATCATAAAGAAAAATGAATCTAAGGAAGTTAAGGGACTTATAACTTCACCCAAAAGATTATCAAGGCTTTATCCTTCACTAATTTTAAAGAGCTCTAATAAAACTACCAAAATCTCACTAAGGATCTCAACAACTCACTCTTTCTCACCAAGTCTTCCCTCTAACCATGGGCCATATGTAAGTGTGCATCAAATAAAGTTAAGTTTAGCTCTTTATAGAAGTAAGGAGTGCAGTAGGCTGCATAGAACCAAGATGCATCATTTTCTCCCCACAAAGAGATGTAGCATTTTTTTCCAAGTATTAGCCTTTGTTTCCTATTCTTAGTCTTTGTAATTGTGTTATGGCATATGTCATTATATGTTTGCATCATTATATATGTCATTGGCTTAACTAACTTTGTAGGAAGCTTCCTACCATCTTTCTAATCTTAATTAACCACTAATTAATCATTCTTTAATCTAGTTATCTTCATTAAGATAGCAATACCCTTATAATTTGTCATACCCCCTTTTTTCTACCAAAACCATGTGTGTCACTCCTTTAGTGCCTTAATTTACATTTTTGATACCTTATAGGTTACATGAGATTCTTTAAGTATAATCACTAAATTACTTTAAAGTCTTGTTAATCTTAAATTTGAAATATTACTTTTTTTCTTGGATTTTTCCTATATAAATTCCTAGGAAAAATCTTTTGTCTACTAATTCTAATAAATTTTTTTACTAATATTAGTATGTATTTCTACAAATTACCCACTAATAAACATTGTCTAATTTAATCCTATTAGGGTTTTACTACTAGATTTTTACTAGGTGTTACAATTTTCTTCCCCACAAGTATTCGGGAAGTCTACACTTGAAAGTTTGAACAGTGAAGGTAGGAAAAAAGAATAGTCTCATAATATGATGCCTTATTTGCTCAATTATTTAGGTATGTTATGTATCTTATTCCTATTAAGAGGGCTAAAATAGAACACTTTGTGAAAAGCTTCAAGATTACCTACTCAACAGGATATACATGATAAAGACCAACATATACCAATAAGCGGTAAATATGGGACTTCAACATGAGACGTAGGTATAGGAAATGTATAAAAGAATAGGATAAAGGAGTTAAAGTTGTAGTTGTAATAATTCTTGGATAAAGGATTTTTCTATCCCAATACCTCTTTAAAGGGAGCCCTTTTACTCTTCATAAAAAATAATGATCAAATGATACGTCTATGCATTAATTACATGTTGTTAAATAAGGTTACCTTAAGGAATAAATAGCCTTTACCTAGAATTGATTATTTGTTTAACTAAATACAACGAGTGGGGTATTTCACCAAAATAGATCTATAGTCAAGTTACTACAAACTAAAAGTGTAAAAAGAAGATGCTCCTAAGATGGCCTTTAGAACTTGCTATAAGTATTAAGAATTTTTAGTGATGTCCTTTAGCCTTACCAATCCCCTAACAACATTTATGGATTTCATAAACTAAATGTTTAAACCATTCTTGGAATATTTTATGAAAGTATTTATTAATGATATCATGGGATATTCTAAGATAATAAAAGAGCATGCCCATTATCTATAAACAATGTTGTAAACTCTAAAAGAGCATTAGTTTTGTGTAAAATTTTCCAACTACGAGTTTTAAAAGACCAAAGTGAACTTTTTAGTGCATTTCATATCTTAAGAGGGAATTTAAGTAAATCTAAGTAAGATTGAGGCATCAAAACAATATCCAAACTCAATAAAGTTTCCTAGGAATAGCCAACTATTATTGCCACTTCATTAAAAATTTCTTAACCTAAAAAGGGCATCGTTCACCTAAACAAAAAATCTGAGAAGAATTTTAAGAGTTTGATAGAATATTTTACTACTAGGATAGTGTTGCTATTATTTGATGAGTCAAACAAGTATATAATGTTTAGAGATGCCTTTAACATAAGGTTAGGGCATGTATTATTGCAAAATAGGAGAGTAAAAGCCTATGCTTGCCAATAATTTAGCAAGCACGAATAGAACTACCCTATCTACAATTTAAAAATGGAAGCTATAATACTAATCTTGAGGAAATGATGTCAATACCTGTATAGAGCTATTTATGACATATTCATTAACCATAAAAGCCTCAAGTATGTCTTTAGGCAAAAGGAACTTAATTTAAAGCAATGGTAATGGATGGAATTAATAAAGGATTATGATTGATTAATCCACTACCATCCCAAAAAGGCTTATATGGTCATAGATGGCTTGAGTAGAAAAATGACTAAGCATATGAGATAAAAGGAGGAAATGACGAACCAAGGATAAAGCTATGCAAAAATAAAGCCCACAATATAAGGAGTATGGAAATGAAATCAAAGGAAGTTCGAGTAACGAAGTTTCAAAGGGAAAAGGTGGGAAATTAAATATAAAAGAAGGCCATAGGTTCTTCAAGAATGCATAAATGAACTCTTGGCAAAAGCTCATTGATCCACCTATAAAATGCACCTAGAGCAGTAAAGATGTATCATGACCTTAAATAATTCTACTAATGACAAGTGATAAAGAAAAGAGTGGCCACATTTATGGCTAAGTGCATCATTTCCAAACTAGTGAAAACAAATAATCAAAGACCATTTAAGTCTTACTAGTTGATAGAAATACTTGAATAGAAATAGAAGTCAATATAATGGACTTTATAGTTGGACTTCCTTAGACACAAAATGGGTGTAACTCCATTTGGGTAATCATGGATTGCCTAACAAAATTGGCACACTCTCTACTAGTGAAGACTACTTATTTGGCATCCTAATACACTAAAATTCTCCTAGATAAAGTAATTCCACTACATGGAATGCCTCTAACAATTATTTTAGATTAAAAGATGCAATTTGCAATGCATTTAAGGAAATCTTTTTAAAAAGCCCTTGCTACCTAACTTAAATTTAACATGACTTTCCAACCCTACACTAATAGGCAATCTAAATTAGCAATACAAATATTGGAAGATATGTTGTAATCATCTATGATAGAATTCAATGGTGGATAGGAGTAATATCCACTTTTGATTAAGTTTGTGTATAATAATAGTTAGCAAACCAATATACAAATAGCACCTTTTGAAGCCTTAAATCGAAGAAAGTGTAAATCACTAGTAGGTTGATTTAATTGGGAGAAACAAAGATGATTGGCCAAACATAGTGCAGATGCATTAAAAAGGTTAAACTAATATAAGAATGACTCTGAGCAACCTAAGATTGGCAGAAAGGCATACATGAATATGAGGATAAAACAATTAAACTTTCAGGAAAGGGATCAAGTGCTCTTAAAGATATCCCTTTTGAAAAAGGTTGTGTTTTGGTACTAAAAGGAAGTTAGTGCCTAATGATGTTAAACCTTTTAAAGTTATAAAATGAATAGTGGTGGCAGCTTATTAATTACAAGTGTCAGAAAAGCTTAATGTAATTTAACCTGTATTTCACATTCTATACCAAGAAAGTAGATGCTAAGCCTATTGCAGATGATCCACCATGTGTTTCCTTAATTAGACTAAAAAATGGCTTATAAAGAAAGAACTATTTGAATCTTAGACACATAAGTAAATTAGCTTCAAACTAAGGAAGTATTGATGATTAAAGTCAAATGAGAAAGACACTAAAGTAAAAAAGTCCATAGGAAGTGAAAGTTAAGATGAAATGGAAATATCTAAAATTACTTGGTACATACCATTTTTAAGTACTTAGTAAGTAATATGCCTAGAATTTAAGGATGAATTCCTTCGAAAGGGGAGAATTTTGTAACACTATAATAATTTTATTATGGCTAATACTATTTAATGTTGTACATATAAGTTTAAATAAATATACATGTGTACATTTCTAAGAGAATGTGTACTCAAGAGAACATATACACCAAGAATGCCTAATTGACTATATGCACGTATGTAAGTATACATACACCATCTAGGCATATAAGCTAAGTAACCTAGAGTATATATAAGGAGGAAAACTTTTACATAGGAATAAGCCTAATGATTTAGGCTATCAGAAGGCCCAAACATGAAAAATACAAAAATGACAAAGAGAACAATTGATAATTATGTTATTATCCTAAGCTCATAACGTAACTGACAATGTTCTTATTATAACTTTGGATAGAAATATCTAATTTGTAAATTGTAAAAAGTTTCAAAAAGAAGACATATGAGGTTTTTATCCATACAATTTTCATAATTTAATTTCAAAGCAATTAATGTTAGTATGTTTTTGAAAATAGGAAAATCTGTAGCAAAATCACACTAACCAACCTACGATAAATTGAATATAACTTTTTATTGGAAGATCCAATTGATAAATAATTTATAGCTATGAAAAGTGGACACATGAAGCTATTTAGAGTATAAATATTATATAGTAATGATAAATAATAAGTTATGACAAATAAAGAGTATTTGAGGTCATGATTTTAAGGGAATCATGTTAGAAAACCTTTGAAAAACCTTCATGCATTGTAACACTTTTTATTAACATGTCTACTATGATTTTGGTAAGAAAATGCTTAGCTGAATCACTTCTTAAAAGCTAAAGCATTTTATAATATTTAGAGTAATAATACAATTATTTATTAAGTTTTAAAACATCTTATTGATATATGGTAATTAATCAACTCTAAATATTTATTATACAAATAATTTATAACATCCTTTCTAATAATAAGTAACTTAGATATGCTAAAATATAGTACACAAGTAGATAAGATTATTATGAAATCAGGCTTATATCTAGTAATATCTAGTAATCATAAATAATAGTTATGTTTTTGTATGGCTTATTATTCAAATAAGTTAAGTTATTTAGGACTTTATGAAATTTTTAAGTCTAGGGCACTTATAAAAGGAATAGGGCACTTATAAGAGGAATTACATAAAATATATATTATTTGAAAAAGAAAAATCCAAGCCTTAAGTGATTTGATATTGCTTGAACTAAACATGATTTTTAATGATTTATTAGAAATCTTCAAGTAACTTTTTAATGAAGTGCAAATTACCAATACTACCAAAATTCATCACTTTGAACTAAAATCAAAATCAAATTTTTTATTTTTTTAGAGTTTTTATTTTTTGATATTTTATTTAAATCCAAATAAAGGTATTTTTCTTATCCATATTTATGTCTTACGTAAATAGAGATTGAAGTATAAATTAAAGATAAATGAGGACATTTACTTAATGTATTAAATAGTGCAAAACAAGCAACTAAACACCCTTTACTCTGTTATCTCATCAAAACTTTCAAGTAGCACCAAGGTATTTCATTTTTTATGTTCAACCCTATTTTGTTTGAGCTATCTCTTCTTCCACTTGCTTTAAAGACCACTATGCACCTAAACCACTAAATTTCTTCACATTCTTCTATAATTTCTTCTATTTCTTTTCTATTCTTGCCAGAGCACTAAGAAATTTCAAGATTATATTGGTTTAAACTTATGGAAATGGTTAAATAGCAAAGCCAAGTTAACCTATTTCAAAATTCTCATTCCTTTGCACTAAAAATAAAATCTCAAGGTTCATTCTTTTGATTAGGAGTTAGATTAGCTTAACTCAGGTGATAAGCAGCAAGAATATGATGTTTATCATGTTAAAGCCTAAAGTTTGATTTATGAGTTTTTGTTATAAGGATAAATATTATAAATTTAACGTTTTAATTAGTTAATCTATGGTTTGTTTGTTATTTAATTCTTAAAAAATGCCAAAATATTGTACCTACAAACATAAACTAATTAGAAAGAATAGTTAAGTTGGACCTAAATGTTTAGCTATTGTTATATGTAGACAATATGTATTTCAACTTATTTTTATGCTTTTTAACTACCTATATTTTCAAATCATTATTTTCATTATTTATTAGTTTATTATATTTTATTGGTATTGCTTTTCCTTATATATTTTATCTATACTTTTTTTCTTTTTGGAAACCTTCCTTTGAGTTATGGTTATAAGAAATGTTATAGGTGAGCCATTTTATTGAAAACAAAATGTTAATGGAACATATTTATTTTAAAGATAGTGAAAGGCCATGATTTTGTAAATAATGAAATAGTTTTGAATTTATAAATATGGAATTAATGATATGTTTTGAAGCATTTTTCTTTCTTTTGGAAACTTTCCTTTAAGTTATGGTTATGAAATATTGCTAAATTCATGAACCAGTGATTTAAATGGTATAGGTTATCCAAAATTAAACATTTATGGAACATGCTTTTTTGAAAAAAAATAATGAAAGGCAATGATTTTGTAAATAATGGAATGGTTTTAGATTGATAAATATGGAATGGTTGATATATTTCGAAATAAACTATGAAATGATATGATAATGGAAAGGATGGAAACCTTAATAGACTACTTATAAATAGTTCATGGATGGAACCCATATGGATTGTAAAAAGATAGAATTTATATAGCTTGAATTATGTTTTTACCATAGATATGTCATTTGAAATTGTTTATTAAAAAGATTTTCTTTAATATAAATGTTTTCTATAAATTTTATTTTTATTATTATTATTTAATAAACTTATTTTAGGAAGAGATTGGTTAGAATCTACCTTAGTGCATCTTGAATGGTTGATATAACCCTGACAATGAGTTATAGGATAGTTGAAATCACTTTAGGGACAAACTATGATGTGCATCTTGAATGATTGATATCACCTTGACAATGAGTTATAGGATAGTTGATATCACTTTAGGGACAAACTATGATATGCCCAAAAGTAAGAATTATTGATATCACGTTGGGGACAGGCTATGATATGCTCAATGGTAAGGATAGTTAATCTTACACTAGGGACAAAATATGATACGCCTATATGTGAGAGGATATTAGTGTTATATTAGGGATAATCTATGATATGTATAGATGTGATGAGATAGTTATTTACCTTATAAGCTATGTGCTCAAATAAACTAGGAACCTTGCACTTAAATATTATTTCAATATAGTTTCATTTTATGTTTATACTGAAATTTCACATTTAATTATTTTATTATAAACTTGAATACTAGTATTTATTTTTCATATTGACTATTTAGAAACTTATGAATATCCATTTGATTGTACATTTGATAACATTGCCATTTCTATTATAACTTATTGTCACTTCACTTATTTTAAATTAAAGTTTCCTAGGAAAAACTTATATTCGAGATTGTCCCACTTTCATCAGGGTGTATATCATCTACTTATGAGGTCAAAGACTCACCTAAGTATTTTTTTATTTTTTTATAAGTCTCGAGTCCATCATCTTTAACATCGTAAATATAGTAGTGCCATATAATGGTGAACCAAATATAATGCCCATATGGGCAAAAAAGGTCAAAGTTTGTCATTTTGTATTAAGTAAATGTTTTGAACTTATATATATGCTCCAAACCTACATGTAGGGTCTTACTTCTAATATATCATGGTTAATTATAAGTATAATTATATTTGTATGAATTGATGCCATCTTTAATTTATGAATGAGTTATAGTAATCCAATATGGGATTATTGAGAATTCTATGATGAGAATATGAAGTGATAATGAAAAATATGATATCCATGTTAAGGCCACTAGATATATAAATGGTTATATAAACACAAAATTGATAAATGAGTAACCAATATTAAGTTACAAGTTGTCTAAATGTAATAGGGGCTTGTAAGGCTATACATTAAGGTCATGTACCAATTGCTACCTTTAGTTTTAGCTCATGAAAAAATTGGTATCAAAGATTTAGGTTTCCTTGTGGTTATTAGAGTAAATGTTCTTTAGTGAGGTCATAATTGTGATTATGTTTTGATATGGTTTATTATTTTCATATAGTTGGATATGCTACCTAGAAATTATGCTTAGGTTAAAGGAAATGATGCAAATGATGCATTTAATAAGGCATCTACTAGGCTATAATCTCTTACTTATAAAGGTAATGGTCATGGTAGGCCTTGTATGCATGGGGAATATACTATAATTAATAAGAATGAAGACCATAGGGAAAATACAAAATTAACTTCTACTATAGCTGAATTGATGGCCAGTTTACAAAGGCTTCATAGGATGATTCAGACTCTAGTTAAGTTTATAATAGAACAAAGTAGACGAGAGGGTAAGGTCCATATTGATTAGGGCTCTTAGGGCAATGAGACTCAAACAAAATAACAACTACCACTTGGTGGTCAAGGTGTTCAAGTATTGTATTCTAACTTTGTTAAGTTGTTACCTCTTATTAGAGGATTTAATGTTTCTAAGGACCTATAATAGTTCCTTGATAATATTAATATGATTTGTAAGGCACTTGGTTGTTCCTCATAGAGGTTAATTAAATTAGTAAAATTTAGGCTACATAATATGGTTTAAACATGGTTTGATGCTTGGATAAGATGAGGACCTTAATGATTGTTAGATATTACTTATCAAGAGTTCAATAAGTCTTTTATGGAAAGGTTCCTCCCAGAGTGTGTAAGAAGGAAAAAGGCTAGAGTCTTTAAGACATTAAAGTAACTTTTTAATATGATTATGATAAAGTATGACATTTATTTCACATAGCTATCCAATTATGCTCCATACTTGGTTCCTATAGAAATAATAAGGATTGAAAGGTTCATAAAAAGGTTAGCGAGACCCTTATATTAGGAAATAACACTATAAATAAAGACTTTTCCTTCTTATTCAACTATCGTAGATTATGTAACAATGCTTGAGATAAAAGAAATTAAGGGACATATGAAATGAAAAAAGCCAAAAAGGAAAAAAAAAGTAAAGACCAAGGTTATCCTATAGTGGACAATATAATGGAAGTAAATGGCTAAAGCCTCAAGCACAATAAATGGTTTTACAATTAAGCTCTAAAGCCATGATACAATGATCAATTAGTGTATAAAGGTCAAGATATAAACAAAGTGGACTAAGGCAAATGAGTTAACAAAATATTAAATAGTCCAAAAACATAAGAGCTCCATGTCAAATTTATAGGAGTCATCATTCTAGGTAGTGTCTATCAAGGATAGGAGCCCATTTCTTATTTGGCTAAGTTAGTCATTTTAGGAGGGATTGCGTTCAATTTGCATAAAGGTTCTAACCAGGAATTAATGCATGTAATTTTACCAATAGCACATATAGTGGCTTAACCTATAAGATAATCACTAACTTATGCTAGTAGAGGTAATAAGGGTAGAGAATCAAGAGATAGAACTCAAGGCTAACACAGTAGAAGCTAAGGTCATGATTTCACTTTAACCTTAAAGGATGTTCAAGTATGTAATGCCATTATGACATGTATGCCTTTAATTTATTCTCATGTTGTTTATCTATTATTTGACCTTAGATTTATGTATTCATGTGTATCTTTTATTTAGTCTTACTTTAGTAAAGGTTTAGTATTGTTAAAGTAATCTTTCTATGTTGCTACACCCATTTGGAAAACTATAATACCCATTTGGAAGACTATACTTATTAAATATATGCATAAGTTTTATGAGGTAGTAGTGGCCAACAAGATAACAAAGGTCAATTTAATTATGTTAAATATAATGGACCTTGATTGATCCTAAGCATGGATTAGTTAGCTACCTATCATACCAATATTGACTATAATTTAAAGTATTTAAATTTAATTCTTGAAATGAACCATCCTTTTAAAGCTAAGGTCATTAAATTTTACCACTATATAATTTCATTTTTGCATTAAACATAAGGAAATTGTTAAAAAAAGGTTGCTTAGGTTTCTTGGTAGTGGTTAGAGATGTTGAATCACAAAGGGTAAGTGTTAATGAAGTTCCAATTATGAAAGAATTTAATGATGTTTTCCTAGAAGAGTTACTTGGTTTGCCTCTAAAAGAGAAATTGAGTTTTGTATTAATTTAGTTCTAAGCATATAACCTATATCCATAACTTTATATTGCATGGCACCAATAGAATTGAAAGAATTAAAGAATCAACTTAAGGATTTGTTAGATAAAGGTTTTATTCATCTAAGCACTTCTCCTTAAGGTGTTCCCATACTTTTTTTTAAAGTAAAATATGGTTTTGTTATGATTATGCATTGATTATAAGAAATTAAATAAGGTAACTGTACATAACAAATATCTTTTACCCTGTATAGATGATTTGTTTAACTAACTTAAAGGTGCACAATGTTTTTCCTAGATAGATATTTGTTCAAGGTACCATCAATTGAAAATCAAGATGGAAGATGGTATTAAGATCATTTTCCAAACTTGATATAGACATTATGATATCCTTTGATTTAACAAATGCTTTAGGTACATTCATAGATTTAATGAATAGAGTTTTCAAGCTTTTCTTTGATCAATTCATTATAATGTTTATAAATGACATCTTAGTTTATACTAAGAATAAGGAGAAGCATGAACTATACTTGAGGATTGTTTTGCAAACCTTAAGGGATCAATAGTTATATGTGAAATTTTTAAGTGTGAGTTTTGGTTGGATAATGTAACCTTCTTAAGATATGTTGTTTTCAAAGGTTGTATACAAATAGACCTATAGAAAGTTGAAATAGTGTAACATTAGCCAAGGCTAACTTTTATGATCAAGATTCATAGAATTCTTAGGTTAATGAGTTATTACTACTATTTTATCATTGGTTTCTTTAGGATGATGGCCCCACTAACAAAGTTGATACAAAAAAAATGTGAAATTCAAATTGTTGAAGCTTATGAAGAAAGCTTCCAAAAGCTCAAGACTTATTTGACTTCTACTACAATGCTAGCTTTGCTAATGGGATTTGGTGAGTACATTATATATTATGATGCTTTAAGTGTTGGACTTAGATGTGTTCTAATGCAACATAGATGGCTAATTGCTTATGTTTTTAAATAACACAAGAAATATGAATAAAATTATCTTACCATGAATTAGAAAAAGCAACTATTGTGTTTGCACTCAAAATTTGAAGATAGTATCTTTATAGCAAGACTTATGATATATATACCAATCATAAGAGCCTCAAGTACATATTTTAATAAAAAAATCTTAACATCAAATAAAGAAGATGGATAAAATAATTTAAAGACTTTGATTCCATGATCTTGTATCATTTGGAAAAGGCCAATGTGGCCACGAATGCTTTAAGTAAGAAATCCATGGACAGTTTAGCTCATATTGCTAAAGCAAGGAGACCATTAATTATTGAAATTCATGATCTAAAGAAGGGTTAAGTAAAACTTAAGGTTAAAGATCTTATATTGTTTTTAGCACATATCTAACTTTATCTACCTTTAATAAAGCACATCAAAGTTACTTAAGTTAAAAATCCATAATATGCAAAATGAAGGAAGAAGTTAGAAATGAAAAAGCTAGTGATTTCATTATTAATGTTCATGTCATGACCCAATTTCAAGTATCATGACTGACATAAAGACATCTAATTAGTATCCAACTAATCAGACATCTTTACAAGACTTTAGAAAACTATGTCTGACTATTTTATAATAAAAGAGGAATATATGATAGTATCAAATAATATAAGTAAAATAAATTGCATTGCACATGCAATGAAAAAGTTAATATGTGATATTAATATATAGTAGCATAACAAAATTATTTATTACATACATAAACTCTAACCATACAAAAGACAACTCAAATATATTAATCTTTTGTTACACTATGCCCCACAAAGATCATAAAGTTCTATGCAGTATATTAGTCCTCTGTGGAAGCTTCTTGTTCTTTATCTATAAAACCAAATAATATTGATGAGTGAGTATATAAAATACTCAATGAGTAACTACTCAATCTTTATTCCTATGGTTTTCCACGATCAGTTCTCTTTGATACGAAATTAGGAAGACTAGATAAATTTCCATATACTTAGGATTGTTTGTATCTAATAACTACTATCTATCTTATGCATTATGTATTAGCATTGCATTAATAGATATGGCTAGTATGGTATATAATTTTTCTTCTTATTTCTTTGGGCCATCCTTATCCTACTCGCCTCCAACTTTTTTCCTCCATTTCTTGCCACCCCTCTCGTTCATTTAGAAGGATGCTGCAAGCCATTTGGCCAAATTCTTTCTCCTACATATCACATTTAAAATATTATATGAGCCATGAAAAGCTTAAGTGGAGTAATGATGCTATTTCAATAACATATCATGTAATCTATTTAGTAAGGTTAATACTAACTAGCTATGAGTGCTTTATCAAGTTTTAATCTTTGATTCTTATCAATGATATTCATCTTGTACATTCAATATGCTAATTCCATAAACCCTCATATATTCTCAATAAAATATATGCTACTCCAATATCCCAAATGACTAACTTGAGCTTTTAGTTTGCATAAAACCCTGCTGATTTTGCCTAAAAAATTCGTGGAGATTCACCTTTCCAAATTAGTTCCAGAATTGGCAGCACTGGAGCTCTAAAAATGGTAGGAATTTATTCACTAGGAAAATAAGCTTCAATTATCATGAAAATTGACTATGTATTAACCAACATATGGAAGGGTATCTAAAATTTTTGTGGAATTTTTACTAATCATTTAGTTCTCCAAATAATTCAAAAAAAGAAGTGAAATTGTTCACGTCCTATTTCTGGGCAAGCTGCACCTTTATGTTGAGATATCCCTTGTTCAAGTTTTTAAAAATTTTCAAAAATTTCCAATAAATTTTATATGTATCCTAAAATTATAAAAGACTAGAAAATGGGTGATTTTTAATTTTTAAGAGGTCTTAGCATATCCCTAAAATTCATGGTTTATTTCTAGATTTTTACGAATTCTAGAAGCAACATCAGCAAAGTAATTTCTAAGCTATTAGTATTCCATCTTCACTCAAGGCTTAACAATTGGTAATCTAATCACTTAATCATGCTAATATTATTCTAATATCTTCAATACAACTTAAGAACACAATTTTTCAGTACCATGTCTTTATTGTATGGCCACACACCTAGTTCCATGAAATCACAATTCTAGAAAGCAATGTTGGTAATTTTGTAATCAAAATTCAATGGGAAATTAAGTGAGTTACTACTCACCTCTAAACTTCTATATTTCAAAGCTTCAAGTTGCTTCCTAAATGAGAGAGTTTCTGATTTGAAGAAGAAGAAGAAGATGATGATACCTCCAAGTTTTGATGATTTCTCCTTAAGAATTCAAGCAAGCAAGTGGAAAAACTTGAAATTTTATGTTTGATTTGTCCTATTGGTGTGGTTGATTGTGTTGAAAGCTTGAAAAAGTCTCCTATGGTAGCTGCGAATTATGTGCAAAATGAGGAGAAGAAAAGCTAAATGGAGTTTTCTCAAGTTTTCTAGTATTTTCTATATAATTCATGAAAACGGGCCTTTTTGTAATTTAATCCAAAATATCCATGGACTCTTTTTGTGATTTTTTTTCTATTTTTTAGTAGCAAAGTCTGCAATTTTGGGCTTTCCTCTATCCAAATTTCATCCAAAATTAATACAAAAAGAATGGGGCAAATTCAAGTTTTTGGAAAAATACAATTTGACCCTAAAACTTTTCAAAATTCTACTTTTACCCAAAATTCTTTAGCCATTTTTTAATTTAGTCCTTGGGTTCAATTTGGGCTTATTATAAATACATTCAAACCTTAATAAATGGTTTTAATTGGTCTAAAAAGAATTTTGAGAAATCAAATTAAATTATTATTATTTTGGCCTATTTTACCAAATTTCGACTCACCTGGACCCTTAAAATTGAGTTGGGCTCTATCAAAATTCCTCTAATATTTTAGGTATATTCCTAACAATATTTTACTCAAGTTTTATCTCTATTAATGTTTGAAAGATTTTGGAAAAGCTTCCCAGGATGTTACTTATCTCTAAAATTTCCCTAAGTTAGCATGCTTAACTAAGAAGTATTAATTTACTTCAAACTTTAGGAATAGTTCTTAGGAAAAGTCTCCTAGGGATATTATACTTCATAAGGTTCTTTGGCAAGGAACATGGATATGTGTACCTTACATAGTAAAGATATAGAAACTAAGGTTAGAGGAAGCTCATTATTCAACCTATACCATTAATCCTAGATCAACTAAGACATATAAAGATTTAAGGTAATTGTATTAGTGGGATGACATGAAGAAGGACATAACTAATTTTATATCTTAATGCTTGGTTTGCCAACAATTAAAAGTTAAACACTAAATGCTTGTAAGGTTGCATTGGAACATTAAAATGGATGAATAGAAGTAGAAAATAAGCATATTGGACTTTGTGATTAGGTTACTTGGTAGTACCAAGGAATTTGACTTCATTTGGATAATTACAAATAGACTAACTAAGTTAATACACTTTCTTCTTATGAATATTACTTAAGGCTTTGCTCAATATGTATAAATCTACACTAATGAGATTATTAGACTTCATAAGGTGCCTATATTTATCATATCTGATTATAGACCACAATTCATAATACATTTTTAGAAGGCATTTCAAGAAGCCTTGGAAATGCAAGTAGACTTTTAGCTTAACTTTCCATCCATAAATAAATAGAAAATTAGCAAAGATTATTCTTTCCTTAGAAAACATGTTGTAATCATGTGTCTTAGACTTTGGAGGAAATTGGGACTACTACTTACCTTTTATAAAGTTTGCTTGTAACAATAGCCACTAAGCAAGCATCCACATGGCTCCACTTGAGGCTTTGTGAGGAAGGCAATGCATATCTCCAATTGGCTGGTTTGAGGTTGGTGAAGCTAAACTTGTAGGCCTAGAATTAGGACATGACCCTATAGATAAACCTTATGTGATAAACAACAATTATTAGTAGCTCAAAGTAAATAGAAAGGCATATGTTGATCATCAATGCCAAGATTTAGAATTTGGTATTGATGATTATGTATTCCTTAGAATTTCACCTATAAAAGCTATAATGAGATTAAAAAAAATGTAAAGGTTAGTCCAAGATACATATGTCTTTTTGAAAATTCTTAAGGAGCTGGTGTGTGTTACACCCTCTTTAGAATATAATAACTTGAAATTTTATTTTGTGATGAGAATAATTAAAATAACCTCTATACTCCTACTTAAAATAAAACTTTTACATGTGAAAAGAAATTTTTTTATAAGTAACTATGAATGACTTATTGAGTAAAATAAAATTTAATGTTTTAGTTAGTTTAGAATAAAATTTTTTTGAAAAATAGATAAGAAAAAATAAGTAAGATAATAAGGTTTAAGGTTTTAAGTTATATGTAAGTACGTGAGTATAGAAGGATCTACTAGACATTTTAAAAAATGCCTCTAGTTACAATTCCTTTTTTTTATAGCACCCATTATCCTTTCCCATTTCATTTCTCCCAATACCCTTAAAACTCCTCACCTTCACTCTTCTTCTCCTTTTCCTCCTTATTTTCTCTTCAAATTTAGCTAGGAAAGATGCAATCTTCAAATTTTTCATCTAATTATAGTAATAACATCATCAATGTTAAGTCACTTCTTCATATCTTCTAGTTGATAAAGATTATAGCTATTTTGGAATCAAAAAGGGAATTAGAAGACTAACAAAAGATACTCTTAATTATGGTATGATTATCCTTACAAAGCATCTAATCTACCTCTTAGCATCCTTTTCCTTACTAAATGAGTGAATATCCTAGCCTAAATTTGTTGGGAATTCGGATTATCACATGCAGCGGAATTTTAAATTTTGATCCGAATTCTACCTAGGATCCATGCAAAAACATGAGTCAATGATTAGGGTTTTACCTATTGGGCACTCGTGTTTCTACTGATCAAAAATTGAGAGCGGATGAATCAAACGCCGGCCGGAAGGTACAGCGTCTCTATGGTATCCACACAGAGTGAACAACGACCTCTCACACTCCACACGTCTGCTAGGATGCGTTTTTCTCTCTAAGAATTAGGATTGGATGTTTTCTGAGTGATTTAGGGTTTATATGGAAGCTTAAAACGTGATTATTAAGTGCTGCCCTAAAGTCCCTTTTTATAGAACTTAAGCAAGCCATAATCCTAGTCCTACTAGGATAATGCTTCCAAAATCCTAATCACACTTAACAACTCATCTTATCCTTATCCTAGAGATAATGGGAAGAGATAAGACTTATCTATTAATTATCTAATATTAGATAATGATATTATCTCATAATATAAATATCTTAATATTAGATAATTGCATATAGTTATCAAATAATATTATCTCATAATACATTTATCTAATATCTGATAAGATAATTACTTGATATTACTTTAATATCAAATAATATCACATAATATATATATATATATATATATATATATATATATAACGTGAATTTATTATTCTTAATAATATATATGCACGAAAATAAGTCCAATTAATTGGATATTAATATAATTAAAGTCCAATTAATTATTGTCTTATTCCTACTCCTTTTGTGTGACCCTGTAGGTTCTTACTACGTTGACAATGACTTATTATTGAGCCATAGACAGCGAGCGGTATCTAGCAATACATCACTGCCACTCAAGTAGTAAGAATGTCTGTGATTCGACATCCACCTAATACATGATCAACGTTTTACATCATAACCCTTTTGTAATAATATCCAAATTGAACTAGAGGCATGGATTGTGTCATCCTCGTCAATGTTCAATTTATATTTCTTGATACTGAGTAGACTTAAAATAAATAATTAATATCACATATTAATTCAACTGAGCATGGCCATGCATTTCTAAGTCTCACTCAATCAAGGGGCCCAAGGATATTTCTCTTTTATACAAGAGTAACAAAATCCCATTTACATCACTCACTTCCCTCTGCATGATTTATGACACACCCAATCAATGCCCTACTTGTCACCTGATTAAAGGTGACATAGGACAATATTAAAGTGAGTAATTCCTCATGTAGGGAACCGTAGTGACTTCAGGTCAAAGGTTTATGCGTAGTTGTGATCATATGAGAATAACTTATGACACGTTTATCCATGCAATATTCTCATAGTGGGTCAGTCCAGTACATTGTTCACTAGCAATGTACTCATGTATTGACTTGATATCACATATCCATGATTTGTAATCATCAGTCACTATACATGCTAGTCTCGATGTATTATTACTATCCTTTTCATAATAATACTTGACTAGGGGCATTTTAAATTTTGAATTTATTATAAATTGCGCATAATAATAATAAAAAACAAAATATAATAATTAAATTGCCTAAAATATAATACATTGTGTATAACTCTAATCATCTTATATGATTGGTTCTAGGACACACACCAACAAAATTTACTAATTTTGTTAGAGATTTATTAGTTTTGTATGATTTTGTTTGAAACATATTGATTGTGTGGTTTTTATTATATTTAATGTTAAAGGTAGCATGTAGGGAGTGTTAAATATGTGTATTAATAAATAGATGATGATTTAGTGAGTAATAAATGAATTATGATGGTATTTAATGTTGCTTAAATAGTGAATTTTTGAAGAAAATGCAAAAAATTTATCTATGAATCAATTTTAAAAGTGATTCACCTTTTCCAAATTAAATTTTCTACATTTAATTAGTTCTAGAATTGAAATTTCTACCCTAAATTAGTTTTGAATTGATTCTCCACTTCCAAAATCATAAATTGCACTCTAAATTGCTTCCCAAAGTGATTCTTCCAATCCAATTTCACGTGTTAATGACATAACTAAATATAATTGATCGTTTAATTGCACATTGAACAATAAGAATGATGTTTAGACATATTATTAAGATTTTTTTATCTTTTTTCAAGCATACATATGATTATTGTATCATGAAATATGTTGGAATTGAAAATAAATGAAACATTTAAGATATCAAGTTACTTGAGGCCATATAACGAGACATAGTGATCTTGCATTGCATTCTATGAAACAACTCAATTTATATTAAAATAAAATGAGCTATGTGACCATGCATTAAAACTTGGTGTTGTTATGAAAAAGATGATAATGATGACTTGAGTTATAGTTTGTTTTAATTTGAGAAAGAAATGAAATGTCAAACATGATGGGGGATAATGTGATTATTAAACATTTAAGATTGAATTGATAAATTTAGGATGTCTTATGTGTTAAGTTTGTAAGAGAATGATCTAGTGGGTAAGTTGATACATTGTCACATTTTTCTATTCTCATGTATTCACTCATTGAGCCTCTAACTCGCTTTTCCACAATTTATTTGCATATACACAAACCAAGCCCCCACCACTACCATCTTAGAGTTAGATTTGTTAGAAGCTTTACGATTTGAATGGATAACACCAAATATTTGGACATGATGATAGATTTTAGGGCCCTATTCTATTTAAGCTAAGGAAAGAAAGCCATAAACTATACCTTTTGAGTCACTTAGATGAATTAATCCTCGTCTTAGGAGGAATATAAACAAATCTAACATTTTTAATTTTGTAAACTTTATTGATAAATGAAATATCATATTTTGACAAAGGTTGTTTTCTTTTTCCTATTATATATGTTAGTTAAATAATCAAGGTTTAGATGGATAAACCAAATTACGCTAGTAAAAACTAAGTAGCAAGTTTCTCATTGGTCATGACTAAGATTAGATTATGATAGTATAATAGCCTGTTAGTTAGCACTGCCACCTAAGCTTGCTAGTGTGCATCTCATTTTTCATGTTTTCAGGCTTAAGAAGTACTTACCTGACCATTTAACATATTTTAGTTCTATAAATCATCCAGTTGAGCAAAAATTTGTCTTATAAAGAGAAATTGGTGACTACCATAAATAAACAAGCTAAGAAACTTCACTCTAAGAAGATAACTTCAGTAAAAGTGATATGGCAAAATCAAATCTATAAGGAAGCAACATAGGAATCCAAAGACATGATGCATGCCAAATATGCTCACATATTTAGCAATTAAGTTTAGTATTTTATTTTAGGAAATTTAGGGATGAATTTCCTTAAAGGGAAGAATGTAATGGCTCTAGCATAAATAGGAAGATTAAATACACTATAGTGTAGTACACAAGTTAATAAGATTATTATGAACTTCAAATTATTTGAAGTAACCTCAAATCATAGCATTCTTATAGATTCAAAACCTTAACATGTTTTATGCTTCCATTTGGCTTGTCATTTGTATAAGCTAGGTCATCCATGATTTTTTGAAATTTTTTCTAAGTTTAAAGCACTTGTAAATGGAGCTATATAAAATATATATTATTTGAAAATTAGAAATTCTAACCTTATTTGATTTGATATTGCTTGATCTAAACATCATTTTTAATGAATTTTTATAAATCTTTAAGTGGGCTTTTAATGAAATGGAAATTAGCAATATTGTCAAAATTCGTTATTTTGAACTAGAACCCAAAATCTAGATTTTATTTTTTAGAGGTTTTTAATATTTTATTTGAATCTAAATGGGAGTATTTCCTTATTTACATTTATATTTTAAGTAAATAAAAATTAAAATATAAATTAAAGACAAATGATAAATTTTATCTAATGTAAATAAGTAAATAAAACAAAAGCAATGGCTAAACACCCTTTACTCGCCTATTTCATTAGAACCTTTGAGCAATAGCAAGGCATTTCATTTCTGATGCCTAGCACCATTTTGTCCAAGCTTCCTGTTCTTCTTGTTCTTCTTCCCTTCCTAAACTCTCATGCCCTAAAACCACCAAATTTCTTTGCAATTTCCCATGATTTCTTCCACTACTTTATTGTTCTTATTGAAGCATTAAGAAATCTAGGGATTACGTTTGTTTAAACCTATGGAAATGTTTAGACAAAAAAACCCTAAGTTGACTTATTTTGAAATTTTCATTCCTTTGCTATAGAAAGGTAATCCCAAGGTTCAATCATTTAATTAAGAGTCAAATTAACTTAGTTTAAGTGCCTTGGCAGCAAGAATATAATGTTTATCATGTTAGGGCTTAAGGTTTGTTTTGGAAATTTTTTATATGAGGATAAATATTCAAAATTTGGTGTTTCAATGAGTTAATATATGGTTTGTTTGTAATTTGATCCTTGTAAAAGGTTAAAAAATTCTACTGCAAGCACTGATTAACTATGAAGAGTAGTTAAGTCAAACTTAAGTGTTTAACCATTATTATGAGTAAATAATATGTATTTTAACTTGTTTTTATTCTTTTTAATTATTTTTATATTTTCAAATCATTATTTTCATTTTTATTAATTTATTATATTTTATCCATATTTTTCTTCCTTTTGTAACCCTTTCTTTAAATTATGGTCATGAGAAATGTTACTAAATTGACGAACTAACAATTTCAATTGTATAGGTGAGTTATTTTATCAAAAATGGAATGTTTATGAAACATGCTTATTTTGAAGATAATGAAAGGGTATGCTTGTGTAAATAATGAAATGGTTTTGGATTGGTAAATATGGAATGATTGATATATTTCAAAATGAACTATGAAATGATATGATAATAGGAAGGTTACAAACATTAATAGACTAATTATAAATGTTTCATGGATATTACTTATATAGATAGTAAAAGGAAGAAACTTATGTGGCTTGAATTATGTCTTAACCATAGTTATGCTATTTGAAACTTTTATTAAGATTTTGTTAATATAACTATTTTTTGTAAATGCTATTTCTATTACAATTGTTCTATAAGCTTGTTATAGGAGAAAAGTAGATAGAAACTACTTTGGTGCACCTTAGATAATTGATATCACCCTCGGGATAAGCTTTGGTATGCCTAAAGGTGATGATATGCCTAGAAATGAGGATGGTTATATCACCCTAGGGATAGGTTATGATACGCTCAAATGTGAGAGGATGTTAGTGTCACACTAAAGACAAATTATGATATGTCCAAATATGATGAGATAGTTAATTATCATATAAACTATGTGCTTAAATAGATTAGAAACCTCAAATTTAATTATTTTAATGTGATTTCATTTTAAGTTTATGCTAAGATTTCGTATTTATTTATATCATTGTAAACTTGAATACTTGTATTTATTTTTCATGTTATCTATCTAAAAATCCATAAATTTCTAATTTGTTATACATTTGATAATCTTGCTATTTCCATTATAAATCATTATCACTTTGTTTATTTTTATTTAAAATTTTCTATGAAAAACTCAGGCTTTAGATTATCCTATTTTCGTTAGGATGCATATTATTTGCTCATTGAATCAATGACTCACCCAAGTGTTTTTCTATGTTTTTCAAGTAGAAGTGAAGTCTTAAGTCCATCATCCTTGGCACTATAGATAAAGGAGTACCATATAATGGTGAGCTGCACACATTGTGCTTATAGGCAAAAAAGGTCAAATTTTTTCATTTTGTATTAAGTAAATATTTTGAATTCATAGTTGTGCTCCAAACCTATATGCAAGGTCTTGCTTCTGATGTCTCATGGTTGATTTTAAGTATATTTCTATTTATATGAACTAATGTCAAGTTTAAATTATGGGTGAATAATTATAGCCTAAGATGTAACTAATGAGAATGCTATAATGAGACCATTATGTAAGGATGGAAAATGTGACATCCATGTGAGGACCACCAAATATATAAATGTATGATTGATAAATGAGTAACCAATACCAAGTTATAGATCATCTAAGTGTAATAGAGGCTTGCATTGCCTAATTCATATATATGTCCATTAAGATCATACACTAGTTGCAACCCATACTTTTTGAATGTAGCATAACTAATATGAAAAGCTTCCTTTAAATTTGGAATAGCATTGCCTTTAATAGAAAAAGTAAAATTAAGTACTTAATCTCTATAATTTATTTTAATTTATATTTTTATCTTTACATTTTTTTCTTGTTTGGCTTTGATGATTTACTTTCCCTTATTTTTAGCTTGCTATCATTCTTGATTTATTGATTTACATCAACAATTGTTTAATTCGATGTATGTTTATTCACTTATATCTTGGAATTTTCTTTGCACACTCTTATTAATTGTAATTATTTGGATTTTAATAAAATAGGTAAAATAATTATTCCAAAGATTTATTTTCTAAAACTTAACATGATAAAGTGATCTATTAATAGTTTTAGGCTCATGAATACCTAAATGGATTAATGTGCAAAAGTGTAGGCATATATCTTTATTAAACCATGATAGGAGGGTCTTTTAAGGTTTTATTTAAATTAACTAGTTCCACTTTCCACTCCTCACTTAATGTAATCATTTACTTGTCCTATTAAGAGCTACACAGAAAAGTAAAAGGCAAAAAAGCCCTATGCCAATAGTGCATGCTTATGCTCTATCAACTTTCTAGAAATCAATGAACATGTACACTTCTATTTTTTGTTGGTGTTCTAAATTTCAATGTAGTATTGGAGCCATTTTGTATGGAATTAAGACTTAAAGTTACAATCAACTAAATATTTTTTTCATTATTATCTTATTTTTTGTAATTCACTATTTGCTCATTGGGATACAAATTTGCTAAATTTGATTTAGGACTGTTATTGACTCTTTTATCATGAATTATCTACTTTTGAATCATCATGAATATTCTCAACTTTGAATTTTACTTTCAAATACCATGGTATATTCTTTTTAAAATCTACAAATCTAGTATCATTTTCAAAGTTCGATTAAGACTTTTATAGATAACTTTCTTTTTTTTATGATTTTGACATATGTAATAGTGTGTGAAATCGTTGCCTATTGTCTGACAATTTTGGATTTAAATGCTTTTGGTGTATTTAGGGTTCATTAAGAGTCATTTTTAATTTCACACAAGTACTCTGTTCTAGTTCGTAATTTCTTTTAAGGGATTTATTGTATATGATTTATCCAACTATAGTTTGAAATAAATTGAATGAATTTTTCTAAGATCTAATTTTAACATTTTTTTTTTTTTGTTTTTCAATGCAGTGAACTGTGATTTAAAATCATGTTTTGGGTTCACTCCTTGTTGGACCCTGTCTAAATTGTGATTGTTTGGTGGTGGCCAGTGAAATTAGGGCATATTTTGGAGACTTCGTTGTTGTACTCGCCCTGAAAAGCCTAAAATGGGTGTTAATGGTAGAAGAACTGTAATTTGAAGAAGACCACAGCATCATGGAGGTTCGATCCTTGCAGAAGTATATGGTTCATTTTTTTTTTTTCTCTTTCTAGTTTCATATTGTATTGCTTTGATGGCAGATGCGCTTCTATCAATGTTGAATCCCTTTGTCAATGGGTGTGCTTATCATGTATGACCAATACGTATTTTATATTGTATTTAATTATTTTTGCATTGCAAAAACAATCTATTATATATTTGTCATATTTTTAGTTGATTAAAATTATTCTCTAATAAAACTAGTCTAATAAAACTAGTGAGATGAAGGTATGATATTTTGTAGAAAAATACTATAATATGCCTACTTTGTGCTAATAACTTCACTCTCTTTAGGTGCACTTTTGAATTTTTTTTAAATTAAAATTAATTTGACTTAAATGATTAAAATGAATTATTTAAATGTTTTGTATCAAATGAACTTCAAATTTGTGAATTTTAATGCAATATAAGGCTCATATGATCAATGTAGGCACATGTTGTATAGCATCCCACTATAAATTAATCATATTTTACACAAGTTATTAATTTTTAAAAATATTTGAATGATAGTTTTAGGAAATTTTTTATTAGATTTTATATTTTTTTGGAAAAAATTTTGAATTAATATCAAATTGTTATCATCGAAGTGAAATTATTTATATTAATTTGCAAAGTCTTCAAGCTAAGAATATTTAAGAGAATAGTTCCTAATGGCATGCTATGGCACACGGCAATGCATTTAAGCCTGTTGCACCACACAATGATCAAGGCATTACGCAGTTATGGTGCATGCAATTTGCGTGATTCCTATAATAATAAGGCGTAACACAATAGCGTTATTCACAACAATCATAAATAGAAATTACCCAATGTTATTCGAGACAGAAACGCTACCCTATCTACTCAATTTTTCTTTGTGACTTGCCACTTCAAGTCACGATTGTTGGCATTATATCTAACCATTCAACATTACATATAGCTCTATCAAACATTTGTATTCATTGGAACATGCCCTCATCGTACTAGATTTTGATAAAGTCAATCAATTTAGAAACACAAAATTTCTATTTCAGAATTATTGGCTAAAACATAAAGACTATCAAGAGGTAATAGAAAGAGGATGGAATTTTAAGCTCCAAGGATCATTAGCTTGGATTTTTCAATAAAAAAATAAACTTGTAAAGAAACACCTTAGTGAATGGAATAAAAAACTTCAAGAAGCTAAACCAGAGCCAGCATGTAACAAGGCAGCTATTAGATCAAACCTGAAAATTATTTTGGACTGTGAGGACATCAAACTAGTACAAAAAATTCAAGAGTTGTGATTAATATAAAGTGATAGAAATACAAAATATTTTCATGCGTCAATTAATTATACAAGACAACTCAAAAAAATTGGTCCACTCAAAATGAGGAAGAATGTTGGATGGGAGAAACAAAGCAAATTACACAACTGATAACTTAGTCTTACAAGAACTTATACTCAAAAGAAAGGACCGATATCAATATAATGGCAACACTACGATACTAGACCAATATGACTTACTTATCTTATTTGCAGAGCAACAAGAGATATTACTTCGCAATGTCTCTCAAAATGAAATTGAAAAGGCTATATTCTCCTTAAATCCAAATATCAACATTACTGGAGAATTATAAACACTAACATATCTTGCATGATTCATGGATATATGCTAAAAGAATTCAACCAAACACTTATCTCCTTAATTCCAAAAGGAAAAGTCCAAGAAATAACTCAGGACTTTAGACCTATTAGTTTAGCAAATGTTATTTATAAGATCATATCAAAAATCATGGTTAATAGATTATAGCCAATAATGGATTAGATCATTTCTACATTTCAAAGTGCATTTATTAAAGGCAGAAGCATACATGATAATACACTCCTTGCTATAGAAATAATGCATAAAATGTAGAATATCAAGGGCAAGAAAACATTTTAAAGTTCTCTCAAAGTAAAAATTCAAAAAGCATATGATAGTTTATCATGGGAATTTATTAAAGCACTTCTTCAGCAGATGAAATTTCCAAAACTATGGATTAGAATGATTATGCAATGCATTTATACAATAATGTACAAAATCATCATCAATGGACAAATGTTAAAAACCATCCTACCATAAAGAGGAATTTGTCAAGGTGATCCTCCGTCCCCTCTAATCTTCATTTTGTGCTCTAATGTTTTATCTTGCATCCTTAGGAAAATAAACATTAATTATGTGGTATCAAAATAGCAAGACAAGCTCCAACAATCACATATTTAATGTATGTGGATAATTTGATTATATTTTTCAAAATTACAAATGACTCATGCAAAGTTATTAAAAAAGTGCTAGCTCTTTATGGAAAACTATTTGGATAAAAAATTAATAAAAGTAATTCAAGTTTGATATTTAGCCATAACACTTTTGAGCAACTCAAAAACCTATTAGCTAAAGAACTTGGAATTAAAGTATAGAACTCAATAAAAAATTAGGAAGGAATTTATGTGGAATTATTAAATAAATTAAAAGAAAGACTTTAAAATTGGAAGATCTTATTATTATCCAAAGTTAGACGTATGACTCTCTGCAAATTAGTGTTTAATTCCCTACCTTAATATTAGACTGCTACTATAGAGATCCTTGCAAAATACACACTACTACAAAGATCCCAGCAAAATACATACACCATGTGACTATGGCTATGGTGAATTTTTGGTAGGAACATTTAGAAGATAAAAGAGTACTTTACTTAATGTAATGGAAGAAACTATGTAGACCAACAAAATTTGGTGTTTAGAAATTAGAAGAATGTACATTATTAATAAAGCTCTATTGGCTAAACAATTGTAAAGAATAATTCAGTATCCTGATTCTCTTTTTGAGCAAATGTATGATTGTTAAATATGGAAAAGAAAATATAAAAAACATTACCCAGGCTCCCAATAAAGGATCTTAGTGGTGGAGAGGAATTATAAAGGTAGTATCATTCTTAATATTTGACATCAAATGGAATTGTATTAGTGGACAACTAATCAGTCTAAATAGTAGATTTTGGTGGCAACTTGTAACCTAGATTTCACCTAACTTAAACATAGCCAATCAATTAATAAATATAGAAAATAGGACATGGAGATTAACCATTTTTAAATGCCTATATCCACTGCAAATAGTGGATATGATATTAAGAACCTTTATATCTATGTTTGGGGATAAGGATAGACTAATTTGGATAAGACATGCAAACGAAGCATATACTGTTAACCACAGGTACAAATTCCTTATTAAAAGCGAATTAAGGAATGACATATCATATATACACGAAAAGAATGCCTAGGTTAACCTATAGAAATTGAAATTACCTAATAGGTTCATCATGTTTATCTAAAGATTAGGTAACAATGTCTTACCAATAAGAGTCAAAATAAAAATCATCACATCCAAATGGACACATTCTATCCAATGTGCAAAAATCACAAGGAAGGAATCAACCATCTATTCTTAACTTGCCATTATGCTAGAGCGATTTAGTTTGGCCTCCCTTTCTCCCCTAGATCAGAATACATACAAAAGGGAAATATATTAGAATGGCTAATAGAATATCTTGACAAAATGATACACAATAATCCCCAAGAGATAAGGCATCTACAACAAATATGTATCACATTATGGAACATATGGAAGATGAGAAATCTTTAACTATATGAAAATCAATTCATGTATCCTATATAGGTCATTCATAATGTAAATAAATAACTCTATTTTATATTAGAAACTTTTGCAAACTATATTGACTCATCTAGAATAGCATATTGTAAAAAGGAAGAATCAAAAAATATCCAAGACATATCAGGTGACTTCCAAATTTATACATGGGGATCAAATTGGTTTAAAGAGAGAAGATCATATACATATCAAACAAACCTTAAACTACCATCTATTAAAATTAGATTCATTGGATTGTTAAATAGAAAGGATTGTTAAATAGAAAGTGATAGAGAATAGATGGACAGTAATTATAATTACCATGGATCTATTAACAACAATTCATTAATGGCTTTGATGGATTAGAGGAACTAGAAAATTGAGGAATGATATGTCTTGGACATTTATTTTTCATAAGAATTCCCAAGCTATATGTCTAGAAAGAGGAATTAGATTTAGGCACCACATTTGAGCATAGGAAGATTTGTAGCAAATGTAGAAACAAGGATATTAACTTAAATTCTGTGCAATAAATAATGAAATGTTTAACTTGTAATAGTTACAATAGGATATAAAAACCCATGGGCTAACTGAAATAATCCTAATAGGTTTGTATATTTATTCATTATAATACTTACTATTTCTATTGCATGAAAAAAAAAGTTACTATTGTTGAACTTTAATCTTTCTCTAATGGTTGGAATGTCTTCACCAGTGATTTGTAGCAACTCTCTTGTAATTGGGTGGCACTCTAATGATTATATAATGCTTACCCTTTTTTCCATTTTTATTTCTTTTTTTGCTACTTTCTCTATGGTCTACATGTAGTCTTTCTTTACTTTAGTTTTTTTCCTTTTTTACTTTTATGTTTATTTTTCCAATATTTAAGAAATGATATTTTGATTTAAGTGCTCTATTATTTTTTCTTGGCCCTATTTTTTATTATTTTATATGTTAGTTTGAAAAAAAATTGAAAATTTTAACATTAATTCACTTTACAACATGTAACCATGATTATTTCAACATATTTTAATATTTTAATGAGTTATTGATGACATATGTTATTTTTCAGTGCCAAATTGTTGATCTTTCCATGTGTGGTCTAGAGAACTTATAAATGGTTCTTATTATAGGATTTTAGTAGTTTCATAGTGTAAAATTATGGTTTGAGCTAACAAATTAACCTAAGTTGCTCATCAGCTCAATTTAAGCCAATCTTGAATTGAAAAAATAGGTTTAAATCAAACTTAAGCCAAGCCATAAGCTGGGCAAATTTAAAGTGAGCCAAGCATGAGCTGAGAATAGCTTAACTTAACTTATTGCCAGCCTTATAGAACATTACTTAACTAGAAATCTAAATTAGCAAAGGACTTAGTCTCTAGTGTTTTGAAATCTAGCTTGTCCTAACCAATTTTACTATCAAACTAAGACCTAGGGTGTTAAGTGAGATAGTTTAGCCCTAAAACCTAGTTAGCATATTAGCCTAAAATAAACAAGCAAACTTTTGAAAATATGGTAAACCCAATCTTAATTCAATCAAATAGGAAAATTTCTCATGCTCTTATATCCACAAGCAAACCTTCTGCTAATAAGCTATAAACATATTTTTGTATAATGCATACAACATTTTTATATATTTTAATGGCAAAAAATAGTCAAAAATTTTAAATAATATAATTACAATAATATTTCCTAAATGTTACGCATTAAATTTATTATTTAACTAAAAATAATGAATTTTTATTTGTTCTAAATTTATATTAAATTGATAATTATAATTGTGATAATATATATATTTATAATGTTCTTTATTTAAACTACCCTTGTATTAGGGGAGAATGATTATAGATTTAATTTTTATTTCATTTTATATTTTTTAATGTTACATGCAATATGTATATCTTTCTAAATATAAAAATATATGAACTAATTCAATTATCTATATTAACTAGTTTGACCTTGGCCCAATCATTTTGTTAGGTTGATAGTTGAATTAGGTTTAAAAACATTAGGTCTATTGCCAAATTTAGCTATAGACATCTTTGATCGCTAATTCCTCACAAAAAATATACTAAATTACTTTTCTTTTAAACTAAACAATGAAAAAATAACATATATTAACAAGCGACAAGTCCCTCATAAAGTTTAGGAATAAATACTCTGCCTTGCAAAAAAACTAGTGAAAAGAGCATTTATGATTGGTTTGCCACTATCTTGTCCATCCCTAACATTTAAATTAGTTAAGGCCTCATGGCCATTACAAACAAACTTATCCTTTGCTAATTTCTATTTTTCTTGCAGTAAAATCAACAACATTATCCTATTAAGAAACATTAGGATATTGGTTATATGTTTGCTCAAATTTTCACTAAGTGATGATTCACATGACTTTAAATATCAGTTTAGTAAACAACCAACATCTAAAAGTCATGCTTCATAAAAAGACATCAATTATATGTTTCAACCAACATTTTAAGTCTTTCACTAGTTTCAAAAATATCATTATATCTAAATAAATATTAGTTATATTTATGATCCACCATCTTAATTTTTCAAATAATTTCAAAAACATTATCATGACAGAATAAACATTGATATTAACTTTGCCCAATGTTTATATGGCAACTTCTATTCATAACTATGTAGTAATGAAAATAATCTTATTTTTTCTCATTATCACTCTCATTTTCCCTCTTATTTGTTTCCAAACTCAATTATCGTCATTGTCTAAATCCTTTTGTAGAATTCTAGATCTCACTTTTGTTCTCTACCATAAATGAATAAGCTATTAATACTCCTTCAACTAAAATTGAGCAGAAAGCATATGCTTTGCCATAAGCCATTAGTTCAAAATAAAAAAACTACCTTTTTTACTTCAATTTCTTATATCTTTGCTGTAGCACCAAAAGTGATATTTAAATTACTTATTTTTTGTTAACTTCAAAACATTTACTTTGAATAATTGTATTATTTAAATTTAAAAATTTCCAATTTAAACAAATCTTGAATAAATAAATTTATTATTTGCATATTTCATTGTCTAAACATTATCTATTTTACCTTATGATAAAAATTTAGGAATTTAATATTTCTCTTCAATAATACTAAAATTATATTTACTTAATTAAGGTTCTATTTCAAGATTAATTTAAATGGTTTTTAGGGTCTATTTTTCACAAAGTTCTAAATATATAACAAATATAAGTATATTCATTTATAAAAATATTCATGTAGGTTTTAATAAGTGGATTTCTCAAGATTCAAGAAATTTCTAGATAGTTATTTGTAAGTTTCTATATTTATTAAATTATAATGGGATTTATTGGAAAATTAGAAATATTGAAAATTAATATTGAATGACTTAATCTAATAGAATTAGAATGGATATAAACAAGGGTTGCCAAGAATGACTATATTCTATGGTTATCCTATACTCTAACACACCAAAAGAGAACTTTCTTTTAATCCACTTATTATAAAGTTAAATAATGGATTCGCTAAGATTTACAAGGAAGTAAGCTTATAATTATGAGAAGTGCCATAGTAAAACCCTTAACTTAGCTTTTACATTTTCTCCAAATTTCTTTCTCTCCAAGTGTTCTTCCCTTTTCTATCTCATCTTCATTCCCTTTCCTATCTCTTAACTTTTAACTAACCACTAGTCCAACCTTCCTTGTAGTAGTGCTACCACTACCCTCTCTTGTTATTCGTGCACCATCCTTGTTCAATGACCACTAGTCACCACAAAGAAGGAACCATGGTTCACAGTTAAACTTAGCAACAAAAAATGTCTAAAACGTTTGTAATTTTTCAATGATTTCGACCTTCCCTCCACTGGTGGAGCTCAAGGCTACTTCCTTGGATAAGGGTGAGCCCTCTTAAAGTATAAGATTTTAATATTTTTACTTAGTTGAGCTTGAATCAAGAAACCCATATCTATAGTCACACTTTTAGTTCTTTGAGACAACATTAGAAATATTAAGAAATGACACTTTAAAGATTTCAAGAAAAAAAAAATAGTTAATTTTAGCATGCTTATAGTTTACCCTTTTTAAGTTGACAATAGGCAAAAAAGATAATAAGAATATGAGTGCTTTAGGAAATTTTTAGAAAGAATTGGCATATTGAAGTGAGTATATAGCTTATCTTATTTAAGGATTTTATTAAATTAGTATATTTATTTTAATTTATATATATAGATCATATGTTTATACTTTTGTATAATCTTTAGATATAATTATAAAATCTTAATGTGGTCAAACACAGAGAACTATAAATTTAACTATTTTTAGTTGTTGATTTACAAAATGTTTAATAGTATTACTCTAGTTTGAACTAATTGTTTTTAGGTAATGTTCTGTTAATTAAATATGTGCGGCTATGCAATAAAAGTATAACATTTTTGTTTAGTTATTATATATTATAGAGGTAATTACATAAACATATTGTTGATGTTAAATGGATAATTGTGGTTCTGCATAAGAGGCACAGTATTGTTGATTAATTATATCATTGTTATTTTATTGATAATGGATTGATCGAATGGTAATGAAATGAGATATAATGCGGACGATGCCATTAAGCATCTTTGATGCGATGAGATATGGTAAATATAATGTTGTGATATAACACTAAATCTGGGAAAAATGTTTATGAACAAATAAGTGTAGTCTCAAAGGAATAAGGTTAGATTTGTGAATGCAAAAGGCTAATAAGGAGACTCAAGAAGATTTAATCAATTTCATTTTATTTATACGTCTTACTTTATAACATTGAATGTGTAATAAAAGAGTTATGCTATACTTGTTTTAATAATTGAGTGGCACTAACAATTGCAAGGATTTTGTTATTTAATTTTCCTTAACATAAGTTATTTTCAAGAAAGTTGTAATATTTTAATTGTTACACATTTTATTTTCATTTATGAGAACAAATTTTTTATTGTTAGGTCATGGAACCCCTTGGGTTCATTACTCATTTAATTATGAAAGTTCAAATGTAAAGATGAACAAAGAAATATATATATATATATATATATATATATATATATATATATATATATATATATATATATATATAGGTTAAACTATCTATAAGATAAAGAATTTATGTATGGAATTTGGTATGAGTATTCATTTTGTTAGTTATATTCAATTATTTAAAATGTTCTTAGTTTATTATAAGGATTGGTGTTAAGTAAATATATGCTAACTTAATTTATAAAACTCAATCTTTTTTTCACTACAGAAAATTAGGCTTTCAACAATGACAATTATCATCAATGTAGATATCTTAGTTGTTGGTGAATACAAAAGTCATTGAAGAAAAAGTCATTACACAAAAAGATCGATGCTGGTGCCAACATCGATAACAAAGTTGTTATCATTAAAAACTAATATTTCTATAACAACAAAGTCATCATTGAAAGTATTTTTGAAATTCAAAAATTTTTTAATTTTACTTTATAATGACAACAAATTTGTCACTATATGTTTAAATTAAAAAATAAAAAAATTAAAATTTTACTTTTAGAGACAATAAAGTCATCGCTAAAAATATTTTTAGAATTTAAAAATTTTTTAATTTTATTTTATAATGACAACAAAGTCATCATTGCAAATTTAAATTAAAAAATATAAAAAATAAAATCTTACTTGTCATTACTAAAAATATTTTTAGAATTCAAATTTTATTAAATTTTACTTTACAATAATGATAGAGTCATCACTATAAGTTTAAATTAAAAAAAATATAAAAATTATCATTTTACTTTTAGTGATGACAATGTTGTCATTGAAATGTTTTTCAAAATTCAAATATTTTTTAATTTGACTTTACAGTGATCACAATATTGTCACTATAGATTTAAAATAAAAATATAAAAAATTAAAATTTTAAAATATATTTATAATCATTCTAGTCCATGCTTCATATTTTAATTTTTATTCTATCATTTTAATTTTAGAAGTAAAATGTAACTAAAATTTTTTTATTTTAAATTACACTCCAGACTCTAAAATTTTAAACAAAACCTTATAACAACTTCATATCATATCAATTTAACTAAATATTTCATATACATTATATTATGCAAAATTATAATTTTACCCATTAAAATAACAACAACAAGATTTAAATTCATAAATTGTACATTGAAATAAAACTAAATAAACACATTTAACGTTTACAACATATAAAACTAAACGAAATTTATTTCATATCAAAACAATCATATCATCAAAATAAATTAACGTATTTCATATTATTCACATCATAAATTACATACTTAAATAAAATGTAATAAAATTTGATTCAAATACCTTAATAAAATAAATTTATTAATCAAATGGAGATCAAATGTTAAACACCAACACCAATTTATAGCAGTAGAAACTAACAATTCAAAAAAATATAAATACAAAATATACCATATTGTAAAAAAAATAATAAAACTACAAAAAATATATAAATCTTAGCTCATCTCTCCACTACATTGTCTTTTCCTCCTCATGCAAATGAGAGTCAAATGGCACTTAGAGGTATTTATAGTTGAACCCTTTAGTAATGGTATAATTTCCAGTCATTATTAAAGAGTCATCAATATAAATATAGATATTTTGATTGTAAATGCAGCATAGTGGAATCTTTAATGATAACACTATCATTGCTAAAAAAAGGTGGCTTTCATTGATAACAACTATCATCGTTGAAAATTACATTTTCTTATGCACAATTTCAGTGCAATCTTTGGCGATGACATTATTATCACTAAAAAGTGATGCTTTCACTAACAACAATTGTTGTTGTTGAAAACCACATTTTCCCTCTTCACAATGTCCCATGCAATCTTCAATGATAGCATCATCATCACTAAAAATTGACATTTTAACTTACGACAATTGTTATTGTTGAGGACTACATTCTCCTACACATAACTTTTCATGCAATCTTCAACAATGACACTGTCATCGTTAAAAAGTGATGCTTTCACTGACAATAGTTATCGTTGTTGAAGACTGCATTTTGCCTCTTCATAATTTCCTATGCAATCTTCAATGATGACACTATCATTGCTAAAAAGAGGCGACTTTCACTAATGACAACTTTGTCATTGAAGATTGCATTTGCTCGAGCATAATTTTCAATGCAATCTTCAATGACACTATCGTCACTAAAAAATGATGCTTTCACCAACGATAATTGTTATCATTGAAGACTGCATTTTTCCTCTTCACAATTTTTCATGTAATTTTCAATGACAACACTATCATCACTAAAAAACTAGCGCTTTCACTAACAACAATTGTCATCATTGAAAAATGTATTTTCTTGTGCATAATTTTTCATGCAATCTTCAACGACAACATTATTGTTACTAAAAAGTGATACTTTCACTAATGACAATTATCATCATTGAAAACTACATTTTCCTACCAATTTTTTCCATATTTTCACCGATGACTTTGTCATCATTATTAATTCTTGCCCATTTTTCAAACCAAAAAATTTGCTTTAATGAAATTTTGTTGTATCACAATGACTATGTGGTATCATCCATCACTAATGGCTGATTTTTTTATCATTGCCAAAAGTGTTGTCTATGATACTATTATTTCTTATAATATTTTTAAATTTTCAAGTTCAGGTAATAATACCAAATTAAGATGCATTTATGGAATATGATTTTTTTTATTTCTCTGATTCATTTAGTGTGTGTCAATTGAGTTAGAGGTGTATGTCATAGGGCAAGTGACCTTACTAAGACGTCCTTAAATAGAGAAAATTCTGTCCATTTATTTTTCTTGAAGATTTATGCCACATCTTTTTCTATACAAAAATAAAAATATTTTTGTGAGGGCATTTTCTGTATAGTTAGCTAGTTAAGGTAGCATAACCAATTAGCAAGTTCTATGGTAATCATGTCAAGATGGGTCATGATGTTCACTTCTTTTATTTCTCTAATTTTTTATATAATTTTTTAAGAAATTTTTATTTATCTTTTCTTTATATAACTTTTAAGATTATATTTAATCTTTAAATACCTATTATATGTTTAATAAAATATTACAATAAAATTCAAAGTTAGCTAAATAATGATGAGAGATAAAGAAAATGTGAAAAAAAAGTCAATGAAAGTTGCCATTTTTTACGATTTTGGGAAGGCAAACCACCTTTGACAATTTGTAGATGGATAAATTTTAAAAAGTTATATGAAATTAAAAAAAATATTTCCTAAATGGACAACCAAGCATGAAATTATATCCTTTTAAATTTTTTAAATTGAAATACATGTTTTTGGTAGATTATTGGATTTTTTTATTTAATTTTTACTATAAATATTTTGATAGGGAAGCTAAAATTGATGTTAAAACAATTATTATGTAAATATTTTATATCAATTTTAGTAAAAAAATTAAAGTATTATTAAAAGAAAATACGTTGATTTTTTAGCAAAAAATGATATTAAATGTGAAATTTTTAAAAAAATAAAAGAACAAATGTAGGTTATTTAAGCAAAAAATTGATATGGCAACTATTTTTTATATCAATTATATAACTTACATCAAAACTAATATATAGTGACATTCACTTAGATGTCAATTAAAAACCCACATGATTTTATAAAATACCCAATGTATATTCATATTTCTGTAGTAGTGATTGAGTCCTTGATAAAACTTTACACTATATTTATTTCGAAATATAATACATGGAAATTAATATTAAGAGAATATTAAAGAAATTAAAATAAATAAAAGGAAGAGAATGATGCATGAGCTCTAAAGCATTAAGGATTTTCAAGAAAGAAAGTAGGACAGAAAAAAATGGAAAGCAATTTGTTTGGGAAGGTTTGCGTAATATTCTATTGTTTATGATTCTATGAAATCGGTTTTATGATATTTGCTTAAAGATATATATATTTTTACTACTTAGTTACTGCCGACTTATTGTTTATTTAAATGATATGATTATGTTTTGTATAAAACTTTAATTGGTGTGCATATGTATTTGTGTAAAAATATATTTTTGTGGGAAAAGAATAATTGGTTAATTGTATTCAATGTGATTTACTAAAAAATGATTAGGATCTCCCTTGCAACTCTTTGTTAACTCTTTTATATTTTTATAAATAATGGTAATTGGTTAACTCTTTATATTTTTCTAGATAAAGGTGTAAGAGAGGACACATTCTCTATTTTCTTCTTTGCTACTGTAAACGTGGTGCAATTTCTTCATTTTTTTTAAACAGAAGAGTTGTTAAATCACTAAATATATATATATAAAAATTAAAGATTTAATTTTAAATGTAGCAAAAGGATAGGAATAACAAGCAAAGGAAAAAGAATTCTATTTAAAGAATATCTTTCCTTAATTTCGATACATTAACCTTAATTGTTTCTCATAAACTCCTTCCTATCTATATTCCCCGTTTGGCTTCCTCATTTCTCTTTCCAAGCTAGCCTTTAAGATATAATTACTTCATATTTACCTAAACTATGTTGATATGAAATTTTCAAGTGACCGACCAACAGACAACTTTCATCAGTTTGATCCATTTGCTTCCAAAGATCTGGCATCAAATGCTCTCTCTCTTGCAATCTTTGCCTGAAAAAATGCATATAGTATTATAATTAGATCATAAAGTTGGTTCCATTAAAAGATCCAGTGCCTTGATCCTTGAAGGTTCTGTATAAATTAAACCCTTTCAATATATTTTAGCATTGATAAATAATTTCATAAATTTCACCACATAAATACGTTATTTGAGTATAGAGAATGTTTAACAACCTTGATACTCTCCATATAATTTCACTAAATTTTATAATTAGATCATTATAGCTTATGAATTTTCAATTAAATTGTTAATTATACTTATTTTTTATCTATGATAGGATCCTTACTGCTACATTTTAGTTTGATTCCAGTACCAAAAGTTGCACACAACTAATATTTTGTTAATGTGACCTTGTGTTTAAAGCCTGAAAATTAGTGTACATAGCAACGCATCTGGAATAAATTTGACATAATAAAAAATATTTCGAAGATAAAATGGGTAGTTGTCAAAAGGTTTAGATCCTACAAATGTATTATATTCTTTTTTTTTTTATCCTGACATAATAAAAAATATTTCGAAGGTAAAATGGGTAGTCGTCAAAAGGTTTAGAGGCTACAAACGTATTATATTCTTTTTTGCTAAACCAAGGGGTTGAAATTTTGGTCGGCAATTGCAATATTGTTGTTGTGGACTAACTTCGCAAATGTTGTACTACAACATTCATAGTTTTTTATATTAAGTTGTTTGCAATTACCTTAATCATAATATAATCATAACCGTAATTTAAAACTGAATTAATTGGAGAAATTAAATATTTATAGAGTGAGATGAGAGCAAAAATTTGAAAAAAGCATAAGGATATACAGATTGAACTATATATGAACCTGTTTCTTCCAGTTTGTGAGGGCAATAACGAGAGAAAGACAAAGTGATTGAACAACTGAACCAGTTGCTATTCCAATCCAAAGGCCCTTAGCACTCAAATGGGCAAGAAAGCCCAGCAATGCAGCCACAGGAACTCCAACCAAATAAAATGCTCCCAAATTCACATATGCTCCCAGATGTTGCAATCCACTTCCTCTAGCAACTCCTGTTGTAAATGCAAATACTTCGTCCAATTAATTTGGTGTTCTTTATGAGTAATAAAAGTAAAAATTGAAACAAAAATCGCAATTATAAACCTAATTAACTTAGAATATGGACCACTCATTAAAAACACGTTAATTTTAAACCTAATTCAATATTGCAATTGTATCACAAAAAATTCTAATATAATTTTGGTTTGAGCAAATGTTCCATAGACTAGGAAGTGAGGGAAAGAGATAGGAGGATGGGGTCTATAGCAAGGTGATCTTCACTCATTCTCCTATCTCTGTCTCTCTCTTTCCTCCTCAGGTAAGGCGCAATGCTTTATATTAGGAATATATTAGAATTTATCTTGTATCACGTGACATAATTAGCAATCAAAATGCAAAAAGTCAAAGCATAGATTAAGATACTGACCTGAAAGAACTGCTTGCAGGCTGTCCATGAAGACTGAGAGACATAATAGAGGGGTCAATTTGGCAACATAATGGACAACCTGTCTTTTATTGGTGAAGGCATATCCTAATATATGTCGACAACCAAATAGGATTGCACCCACAGCGACACCCTCTGTCACTGCAAGGAACATGGCTATTGAAACAGCCATTCGAGCTGCTTGTGGATTTCCTGCTCCCAGTTCATTCGAAACTCTTGTACTATATTTGCATGAAACATAAAATTCCTTGGTCAATAATTTTGTTACAACTCTATAAACAAAAAAATAAAAAGAAATACTAATTTGGAATAATATTTCTCCTTATTTCTTAATTTATCTGACAGTTTCAAAAGAGAATAACACAATTTATCTCCACAAAGGGAGCCAAATTTATGTGAGAACCCACAATATTTCCTATGTCTATAACTCTCATGAATTCAATTTAAAATTGAACAGATTACAACCCATTAATTTCAAACGTATATAACTAAAGGAAACTTAAATACAAGTAAATGATAGAATTCAGAACTACTATTTCTAATTTTAATTCAGAACTTGCCATCAAGTTCTATCTACATGTATCGGTTAGAAACTAATCAAAATCCTAGTTATAAATGATTAAAAATTGTTAGTATATAACTAAAAAATTTAAGGTACACTTAGACTCCATTTATTTCATTAAAAAGTATTCTCTATAAAATATAATTATAAAATATTAAAATAAAGGGAATGTATTTTACTTGAATAATGTTAAATATAAAAAATTTAGAGAAGGTAACTTCTCCTACTTTAAAAAAAATTATTTTTCTTTATTTTTAAATTTTTAAATATCATTTTTTTAATTTTTAATATAAACAGTATATCAATCCTTTGTTAATATATATAAATGAGATTTTCCTATGGAAAATACTTTCCAAGGAAAACGGAGTTTTAATAAAAAAGAATGTAAATTATATGAATTAGGATAGCCATATATATCTATATATATATATATATATATATATGAAACAAACCTAGCAACAGCGCCAAATCCATATGGTATGGTGAAGTGTAATGTAGAGATTGTAAGGCTGCCAACAAAAAGGAGATGTTAAAATGGCTACTTTAAAAGAATATCCGATTCTCAAATACGTATTAGGTGTTTCTAAGACCAAAGCGCACCATATTGATAGAACAGAAGTTTCTAACTTCGGATTTGGAAGGAGTCCAGACAGCAATACAAGTAATTCTAATGCCCACCATTTAAGACTGTAACACAAAACATCAAAGGTAAGAAACTACCAAAAAGGGAAGAAAAAAAAAGAGGGTGAGATATGAAACTTGTACTTCATTTTTGTTGGAAGATACTTTAGTAGAAAAATCTAATTACTGGTACATAAACAAAGGAGTTTCATACTTACTATATATCTTAGGATTAAAAAACAATGATGGTGTCATTTTAAATACAAAAGTAAATTATACAAGGCTTGTAGCTCAAAAGACTTTGAAATTTACCATAAAAAAATTTAAACAAAAGAGAAGGTGATTACCAAATCATTATTGCAGAAGGAACAGCAATGCGAAAGAACTCTCCAACACCAAGAAAAGCTTGCTTGGAAAATGGAGTTCGAGTTTTCTCACAAGCTGAAGAATACTTCACATACAACGCCAGAAGAATCACATTCAACCAAGTGCTAAGGCTAAAGGCTTGTGCAGCACCAAAATGCCCTATTCCCAATTTAAACACCAAACTCCAACAAGCTACAATATGAAAGCACAAAACTAAAGAAGAGCTCACTAGCATTGGGAAGATCAAACTCTGGGTTTGAAAATATCGAGTTAGTGGCTTAAGAATTGCAGCACCAAGTAGGGCAGGAATTAGCCAAATTGAGAATTTTTGAGCTTCCAAAGAGATTAGTGGGTCTTGTCCTAAGGGAGGAAGTATTTTGTCAATGAAAGCCCATAAAATGGAGATTGGGGCACAAACAAAGGTGAGGGAGATTATAGCAGTGTATGTGTAGATTCCAAATTTTTCATATTGATCTGCACCGTAAGCTTGACCACAAAGAGTTTCCAATCCACCAGCCAATCCAGACTATTTTAGATCACATAAAGGAATTGTTAATCAAATATGCCGGTTAAAAAAAGTCACAACTTGAGAGTTGGAGGTTTTGCTATAATTTTTCCTCTATTTTTTTTTTTTTTGTCAACAGCAGGAGGTGGAAATCACATAACATCTTGAGTTGGAACTCAGGTCATTAAATAAGGAAAAATTCTAGGATAATTGTACATTTGTGGAAGTTTATACAAGCATGACACAAGGTATGAACTATCAAAGCATGTTTAAAATTGTGATTATCTTTGAAAAGTTATTCATGTCGAAATCTTCTTAGGTTAAGCTAGTATTCATACTTTATAAGTACGGAAGTTGAAAGTCTAAACTCTTATTGTTGCTTCTTATCTTTTTCTAATTTTATCTTATATTTTTTAGCATTAATAGAGATGTACATAGTCACCCAATCCGATAAGCCTAACCCAGAAAAATAAAAGATTTGGGTTCTTTTTTTTTTGTCCGACATCCCATTGGGCATTGTTTATAATCCGATTATATTAATTTATTTTTTATAATATAAATATATATTAAAAAATAATTATATTTAATTATTTTTAATATAAAAAAATTAATTTAATATAATTAAATATTTTATATATTTAAATATTATATTATCTTTTAAATATATTTTTTATTTTAAAAATTAATTTTTTACTAAAAAAATAAAAAATTAATTTATTCAGATAATTGTGTTGAGCCAACAAACTATATATTTAAAAAATTGGATTAGGCTGAACTCGGCCAAATTTTTTTAAAATGTGATTGGGCTGAGCCAAGCTTAAGCCATAAATTTTATATAATTAGGCCCACCCAACCCAAGCCAACCCAACCCATGTATAAGTCTAAGCATTAAGAAAGAAAGAAAATAAACGAAAATGAGGAAAATAAATAATTAAGTTATGACTTTCTCCCTTGTTTGGATGTTTAAGAAACCTTCCTAATTAGCAATTTTTAAGATAGTTATATAAAGGACTTTATATGATTTTGAAGAATTAATCATAAACTACTAATCTCCTCCCATCCTAAATCCGTAGTTTCAAACAAAGAAAATATTACAATATAGCCTTCTTTTTCTTATCATTTTTTAGAATCAAAACTAAGGGAATCAAAGTACAAAAATTTCAAATGTAAATACTATGAACTATGCATTTTTAAAAGTACTCTATGCACTCTTTTTTAAGCATCAAATGTATTTATGATTTTAGAAAATTAAAATTATATTTATTATCTTCTTTTAAATATTATCTCTATTATTTAAATAAATGCTTAACAACTTTACTCACTTGTTGACTTAATAAATTATAATTCATCTTTTCTAAATTAAATTAATTCATTATCTTTTTTTAATTTCTTATATATTACTTTAAATGACATTTGAAAAAGAATGGAAAAATAATTATCAAGAAATCAGCTCCCTGGCCTCATAAATTTGTTCTTGCCTATGAGTGTGCTTGTTTAGATGATTGAGGGGTACTAAGCCTTTTAATACAAACACACAGTGTCCTGAATTTAAACATAATATACTGACAAAGAGAGTCCAAAACAACATTGAATAACACATTACCACTGAGGGTGCAATTGGTGACAAGTTGAGCCAAGTGCTATACAAATAGACAAACATAAGGATAAAAAAAAAAGTGATTTTTTTATATCATTTTCGTTAATACAATATTTTAACGTAGATTATTATTATTCTTTTTATGACATTATCAAATTTTATATTTATAATTTTTGTTACAATAATTCATAGTAAGGAAAATTTAACATCTTTGAATAGCTTTCAAATTCTTTTCCATTTTGAACATCAACAAATACTTAATGAAAATTATTTTTTGAAACGTGCCATTGGCTTGCATTCAGTAACTAAGAGGAGATTTTTTTTTTCATTTCTTTTAAATTCTAGATCATTCAATTAGATTGAATTCAACTTTAATTATAAAATAAAATTCATTAAAAATAATAAATCAATATATATATTTAATAAAAATTAGTATCTGAATAAATAAATACGAGATTTGGCTTAGAATAAAGATATTAAATATAAAGAATGAATCTAGATCCTTTCTTTTTCCTTTTATTATTTTTCTGTCATTTTTGAAGAGTTGAAGACGGACTTTTTATTCTAAGATTCATTACTTTTTTTTTACAGAGACCCGTAATTTCAAAAAAAAAGTTTTATCTATTTCTCTATCCAAAATTTATCATTAAAGTAAAGGAGGGGATCTATTTCATAATAGATATATATACTCTTACTTGTAAAACACTAACATGTATATATATATGTGGATGATCTTTTTTTAAGTTATAAATATGAAGAATTATATATTGTACGTTATATAACAAATTAAATGCAATTTTCAATTAGATAATGCTTTTATTTAAATTTGATCCTAATTTAAGTTCACATTGTTACCCCTTTATATGTTAATATACCAAAAAAATTATTAAAACTCCTTTATTATTATTAAAATTCTTAATTATTATTTTCTAAGAATGTATCTTATTAATAATATAAAATATTTTATACTAATAATAAATTAAATTTAAATTCAATTTTTCATACAATATAAATACATTATTAATGAATAAAAAAAGATATGTACATAATAATACATAAATAAGTAATTGTGTAAAGATAATTTGTATTGATAGCATACTAAATTTAAATCCATAATAATATTGCATACAATATTGTCAAAAATTTTGATTTAAAATTTTTGTCTAGATTAAGCGTGGAATCTTTAAATGGAAAAAGATCGAAACATCGAAACTTCGTATGCGCACACCAAAGTTTCTAATCACAACCCATCTGTAGAAGATACTCTTAACATATACAAGCCAAATACCTTTTCTTGTTTTAAATTCTTTAACAAAAATTCACTTAAAAGATCTTGAGAAGCCATCTAAAAATCCAAAAAAATAATAATAATAAATCAAACAATAAAACAGGATTAAAGAAGAGGAAGAATAAGAAAGGCGTCAAAGAGAAGAAAGAGTTACCAGAAGGCTAAAGCCGGTGACATTGGTGAGAGAGACGGCAATAGCGACGCTTGAAAGAGAGAGCTGACCGAGGTGTCCGACCATTACTACCGTCACCACTTGCAAAAGATATTGCAACACCGTCACTGCCACCATTGGCACCGCAATAATTCCGGCCTTCTTCAGCTCCTTGACGAACACACTCCTCGTAATTGACCATTTTGATGTATTTTCGCTCTCTGGCACTGCTTCTTCCATGACTGCCATATTAGATTTATGATAGATTTTGTGATAAACTTAATGTATCCTTCATGACCACATGAGACATAGTCTATATTATAGAATAATTATAATCACATAAAAGGACATAAACATCATCATAAATTGAATTTAGATGTTTGATCCAAGTCAATTATCTAAATTAAGTATGCATTAAATATTCATTATGCATGGATAATGTCAAGCATTAAATATCCATTATGCATGATTAATATCAATTATCTATTATCTAAATCAAATATGCATTAAATATCCATTATGGAAAATTAATATATCCTTGAATACATTTGATAGTTTTGCATATGAAATGTCTTTCACTTAATTATTTGAGTTAATTGGATTCATAAATATTAGAGGAAAGTAAAGAGGCAAGACTCTTTAATAGATTTGGTCATGAAGGTTATAAAGAGGGCTCTTAGTCCCTCTCTTTACTTCTAAATACAAGTTTGTGTGATTCCCATCATTTCACAAATATTATAGTACCATTTGAGTAAGAAGAGAGAAGACAAGGTATTATCTAATTTTTATATCTTATTTTATTTATTGTAACTATTAAATTCATTATGGCTCAATGTATTTCATTTAATTTTTTTACTTCTGCATTTTGTTATGATTAAATTATTTAAACACTATACCTTATTTGTAATTATAATCATAACTAAGATCTAAGTAATAAAATTTTTTAGCATGAAAAATTTTTTTCCTGCAGGTGGTATTAGAGTAAGGTTGTAGCTTATGATTATAATTATGTTAATATTCATTTCTGTAATATGTTAAGTTCTTCATAGTGGTTTTGTTTCCACAAAGTGACACAAGACATATCCATGGTTGGGATATTACACAAATACTAAAAGATGTGACTATAAATTTTTATGTTCAAAGGTGTAATTATTTTATAATCAGATTATAATTTTGTGTTGTTTAATGCTCAAAGGTGTTTAACATCTCAAATAAAAAGATTTATAAAAGAAAATGAAGTTTATCACTTTTGAGTTAATCAATTGTATGTAATATTTTATCCTAAAGGATATGTATGGTGATGCACTAAGATTGCTCTTGAATTGTCATATAATGGTTTGCTAATTGATTATGATTATGGCACAAACTATCTCAACAAATTCTCTTTCTAGACATATGTCAAACATCCCTGAACTAAATGGCTCTAATTTTAAAGATTAGAAAGAACAATTACTAATTACATTGGGATGCTTGGATTTGGACTTATGTTTGTGAATTAATGAACCTAAAAAGCTAACTAAAGTAAGTTCTTCTAAGCAATAATCCAACTATAGTAACTAGGAAAGATCTAATCATTTGAGCCTAATGATTATGAAAAGTAAGATTACCAAGAATATTTGTATGTCTATGGCAGATTGCTCTAACACTAAGGAATCCTAGGAGTCTATAAAGAAATAATTCAAATCTTCTGACGAGGCAGTAGCAAGGACGCTCATGAGTAATTTGACTACTAAAAGATATGATAGGATGTCTAGTATTCGTGAACATATACTAGAAATGATAAACTTGGTTGAACAACTTAAATCTATGGATATGACCATTTCCAAACCCTTTTTGGTGCAATTTGTTTTCAATTCTTTTCCTCTTTAATTTCTTCCATTTAAGATAAGTATAACACATATAAAAAAATGGACCATAAATGAATTGATTGTCATGCATGTTTAAGAGGAGGAAAGATTAAAGAGAGGAGAATTGCATTTTGTTCTATTGGTTCACACAGTATCATAGGATCATAATGATGAAAGACCTAAGAAAGGTAAAAATAATGCAAATTGACCACTAACTCAAGGAAAAGAAGTTGTTGTACATAATAGTGCAAATACAAGTTCTATGAAATGCTTCTTTTGTAATAAAAGAGGCTTTGTCTGAAACGTAAGAATGGTTTGAAAAGAAAGATAATTATTTTACCTATATTTATTTTGAAATCAATTCAATTGACATTCCTTCTAATACTTGGTGGTTAGATTTTGGTGCCATGATTCATGTATCTAAAGTTTTATAATACAATTACAACCTTTGGATTTAAAGCTAATGAACTTAATGATTGTATATATCTGAAGGTCAATGGGAGTAAGCTTGTCTTCATCTATATGTGAATAACATACTAATTGCTAGTAAGGATCATGTTATGTTACATGAAACTAAAACTTTTCTTTTTGAGAATTTTAAAATGAAGGATATAAGAAATGCTTCTTATGTTCTTGGCATTGAAATTTATTGAGATAAGCCTGAGAGATTACTTGGTTTATCTCAAAAGACTTATTTTAACAAAATTCTTGAAAGATTTAATATGCAAAATTATTCACCAATTCCAACTCCTATTGTAAAAGGAAATAAATTAAGTCAAAGTCAAGGTTCATAAAGTGAACTTAAGCAAAAGGAAATGGAATATATTCCATATGCCTCTACTGTTGGAAGTTTAATGTATGCTCAGACATGCACTTGTCCATATCTTAGCTATGCAATTGGAATGCTAGGAAGATATCAAAGTAATCCTAGAATGGATTACTAGAAGGCAGTGAAGAAGGTGTTACATTATATTCAAGGTACAAAGAATTATATGCTTACCTATCAATATTGTGATCCGCTTGAGGTGGTTAGTTATTATGACTCAAATTTTATAGGTTGTGTGGACCCATTGAAATCCACATCTGGGTATATCTTCTTGTTAGCTAAGGGAGCCATTTCTTGGAAAAGTATAAAGTAAACTCTAATAGCTTCTTCAATTATGGAAGCTAAATTTGTGGCATGTTATGAAGCCACTTCTCAAGCTGTTTGGTTAAAGAATTTTATGGTTGGATTAAAATTTATAGATTTTATTTTAAGGCCCCTTACAATTTTTATGACAATTCAGTTGTTGTTTTCTTCTCTAAGAACAACAAATGTTCAAGTAAATTAAAACACATTGTGTTGTATTACCTTATTATTCGTGAAAGGGTACAGAATAAGAAAGTATCTGTTGAATACGTTAGTACCAAAATGATGGTAACAAATCCCATGACTAAAGCATTGGTGCCTAAGGTGTATAAAGATAATGTATTATCCATGGGACTAATTGATAGAAATGATCTTGTGTAATTAATATAATTTACACATCTCAACTTGTCTCTCTTGTATATGTGCATGTTAAGAAAAAAGGGATGACTCTTGTGTTTTGTAATTAAAGTGAAACATTAATATAAACATTCAATATTAGTTCATAATGGTTTAAATTTGTTCATATCTTTCCTCATTAAGCTTTTCTTAGAGGCATGCAAATATTGTGATGCATAATTGGAATTATATCATCTATAAGTGTAAAATTGCTATGATCCATATTTATGACAAATCTAAGAAAAGGGTAATTGAGCATTATAGTTTCATAGTGGCCATAATTTCTTTGAATCCATTATAGTTTATTAAACTCATGTACTTATTCCGCCAAGTGGGAGAATGTTAGATTTATGATAGATTTTATGATAGACTTAATGTGGCATTCATGATCACATAAAAAGACATAGTCTATATTATAGAATAATTATAGTCATATTAAAGGACATAGACATCATCATAAATTTGATTTAGATATTTGGTCAAAATCAGTTATCTAAATTAAATATGCATTAAATATTTATTATGCATGGTTAATGACATACTTTAAATATCTATTATACATTATTAATGTCAGTTATATAAATTAAATATGCATTAAATATCCATTATGGAAAATTAATATATCCTTGCATTTGATGGTTTTGCATATGAAAAGTCTTCCACTTAATTATTCAAGTTAATTGAATTCATAAATATTAGAGGAAAGTAAAGAGATAAGACTCTTTAATAAGTTGAGACATGAAGGTTATAAATAAGGCTCTTGGTTCCTCTCTTTATTCAAAAATACAAGTTTATGTGATTCCCATCATTTTACAAATATTATAATACCATTTAAGTAAGACGAGAAAAGACTAAGGTGTTATATCTAATTTTATATCTTGTTTTGTTTGTTTTATTTATTGTAACTATCAAGTTCATTATGACTCAAGATATTTCATCTATTTTTCTTACTTTCGCATTTTGTTATGATTAAATTATTTAAATACTATAACTTATTTGTAATTATAAGATCTAAGTAATAAAATTTTTTAGCATGAAAAAAAAATTTTCCAACATGCCACACCTCTCATTTTGCTCAGAATTAATGAAGTTAGTGCTCTTTTGTGTTGTTATATATATATATATATGGTCAGCTTTGTCTTTCATACAAGGCAGCTTCTGCTCATTCCCCAATATGCTCTTTCCGTGTCTCTTTTTTTTTTTTTTTTTTGGTATTTTCTTCATGTATAACAAAATTGTTTTATTATATTGTCTCACCTTTGTCTTATGAAAAATTCTTAATTAGTTGGATCAAAAAATTTGGAAAGGGATAGAATGAGTCCCACTTCGTCTTTCATTTTTACCAAACTATCCCCTTTCTACAAACTAATTCTTAAGTTGTCCCCAATTAAAATGTATTCCTGGAATGCCTTTTTTTTTTAAATTCATTATTAAAAAGTAATATATTAATCAAAAAATGATTCCACCCTTACAGATGGAGGATTCAGTTCCCACTGACCCAACTGTATGTAAGGCGGGATCACTTTGTGAACAATCAAAATTTTTATTTCAGTATAATCTTACTGATTGTGACGGCGGAGTTAGTCTATTTACCCCTCCTTCCCTAGGAGCGAGATTGCTCAAGTACTAATTAAAAAAAAAAAAACTTAAAAAATAAGTTTAGAAAGGGGTAGAACGAAAATCAGTTCATTGAAAGGGGCATTTTATCCAAAAGTCAAACTTTTGGAGCTTTATATAACCGAACGAAATGCAGAGGTGGATTCCAATAATTTACAAAAGATCCTAATTAAGTTGAAACCTCTGTGCACCATCATTATAACAGTAACTTTTATACTATAAACTAAAATGTGTCACATTAGTTTTTAAAATGAAAGTCATTGAAAAATTAGATCAATAATAAAAGATTTTAACAACTATAAATACATGTTGGAAATATACGTCAAGTGTAGGTGGCAAAATGGATTGTTATTTATGAATCTGTTCAATATAATCTACTTTTGGTTAATCCAAATAAATTGAATTTATTTATTTAATGAGTCAAACGGATTGTTAGAATATTTATCTACGAAGAAAAAGGTCATTTAAAATCTATCTATAAATACTTATCATCCATTCATCTTAATATTTTTTATTCAACAATCAAAATAAATATTTGACAATGATATTTAAAAATTCGCCTATATTTCATACTGCAGTATAAATACCTTACAATATGCTTCTTCTTTTTTTCTTCATGTTTATCAATTTTGTATAATAAACTAGAGTTAAAAGATTGTCAAGTAAATATAACATTTAGTTCCTCATTTATAAAGAGGGTGGTTATTATATCTCTGAAAATTTATAAATAGGACTATTAGGGTTTATTTAGCATCAAAATTATCTTAAATTGATTTTATTTCATTTCAATAAAAAAGATATCAATCTATTTACAAATGAATTTTATTATTGAAAATTATTTTAATTTATTTAGAAATAAATTTTACTATTCAAAAACTATGTTAAAAATAAAAATTTCAATTCCTGTGTAAATAAATACTTTTTATTTGAAATGCATTGAAAATGTATGGAAGTCAATCAAAAAATAAATTTTAATAGTACCATGTAAATCCAATATTAAAAACAAGGTAAATTTTTTTATATAATATGTGTCTTAGAATAAATGAAATAAATTCTAGTAAAATTCTTACTAAATTTGATGAATTTTATAATAGTACAAATATAATTAAAATGAGAATTCTAAATAAAATAAAAACTGTTTTTACTTATCCCTTATTTGGCAAAATAGAAAACAAGATTCATTTCATTTGAAAATGAATTTCTTTTTAAAATAGTGTTTAACTTTAAGAAAAAAAGGAATTTTATTTTATTTGTGATTCCTATTTTAATTATATTTATATCATTATAAAATCTATTCAATTTAATAAATATTTCACTAGAATTCATTTTATTTAATCGAAAAAATATATTAAAAAAATTTACCCTTTTTAATATTGTACTTACTATGATACCATTAAAATCTATTATTTAACTAAATTTTATGCATTTTTTATATATTCCAAACAAAATAATTTATTTGAAAATGAATTGAAATTATTATTTTTGATAAAATTTTCAAATAATAAAATTTATTTATAATTAAATTGAAATCATTTCTATTAAAATGAAATAAATTCAATTCTAGAAAAGTCATATCAAACGAACCTAAAGCCAAATGCCATTTAAAAATGAAACTTATTTGGAAATAAAATAAAATCTTATTTTTAACTATACTAAATAAGGGGTTAGTTTCCTACTTGTGCTTTTATTATAATTATTCATCATTTTTTCACTCATAACATTAAATTAAATGATAAAAATAAAAAATATAATTGAAAATAAGCATGTATTTAACATTTACTACTATAAATTTGGCCTTTAATGTTGGCATATCAACATCAACTAAAGTGAAAAATAATTTATATAATAGTGCAATGGCAATTTTCTAAATAAGTTTAATTTATCATGTTGGTTCAAATAAATAACCAAACTCTAAAAAAATACAATGATACGTTAAATATCATTTTTTAAAAAATATTTGTTTCTCATAATATTTTAAACTTTGGTTTATAAAATAATTGATATTTAAAGTAATAGTAACAATTTTAAATATACAATGATACTTTAAACATTGGTTCCTTAAAAAATTATCATATGTCCTTTCCATTAGACTTTAGGTGCCAATTAACATCAATTCTTAAAATAACTAACATCAAAAGTCATGTAAGCAATACCATTTTATAAAATACAATGATTCTTTAGACATTAATTGTTTTAAAAAATTATCATTTTTTCTTCCAACAAGACTTTAAATGTCAGTTCCTATAATAACCAATGTCTAAAATTATACAAGCAATGCCATCTTTAGTATAATGATACTTTAAATATCAGTTCTTTAAAAAATCATTGCTTTTTCTTCTCACGAGATTGCTGTCTTTAAAAAATATAATGACATTTTAAATGATAATTATTTAAAAAAATGGTCACTATAGACATTGATTTCTAAAATAATTAAAGTCTAAAGTTATATAAACAATGACTTTTTTGCATAATAAAATAAAGTAAATCTTTTTTCTTTCTTATTATAACTTTCACTTTTCTTCTTATTTGCTTCCAAACTCCCAAACTCAATATTACCATCTAACTCTCTCTGCAAAGTAATAGATCTCATTCTATCCTCCATCACATGTTAATGAGTTAAATGGATGCTCTTTCAATTAGCATTGAACTTGAAATAGGTTCTAAATATAAGAGTTACATTTCTTAATTCTATTTCCAAATCTATGTCTCTCTATTTCTCTAATTTTTTACTCACACCTTTTAAAAGATTTTTGTTTATGTTTCCTTTGTATAACTTTTGTTGTTGATTTTTAAGTTTAGGTGCTTATTATATATTTAATAAAAATATTGTAGTGAAGATCGAAAATAGCCAAGATAATGACAAGAAATGCCTATTACACAACTTTTTAAAAAAATTATTTATATTTTCTTCATATAATTTCTAAGATTGTATTTGAATTTTAAATACCTATTATATGTTTAACAAAATGTTACAAGGAAGTTCAAAATTAGCTAATATTAATGAAAAATGGAGAAAAAGTTAAAAAAAAGTCTATAAAAAAGACCTTTTTCATGATTTCAAAAGGCACAAAACCTCTTAACACTTTTGCAGATGAATAAATTTTGAAAAGTTATATGAAATTAACATAAAATTTTTCCAAACAAATAATCAAGCTCGAAGTTATAATCTTTTAAAATTTTTAACTCAAAATATATGTTTTTAATAGAATATCAAGTTTATTTAATTTCTATCATAAATATGTTGGAAGTATGAATTGAAATCTTAAAATATGAAATTGATCATAACAAAATTATAAGCGTACCTAGTATATAATTTGATAAAGTCATAATTGATTTAAATGATGATGATGAGTAGAATTATAACTTATTTCACCCTTTAGGTTATCTAGATAGAGAGAAAAGAGTGAGTAAAATTGTAAAAGTGGGAATCCTTATTGTCCATCATCAAAATAATAACCCTGATATTTCTATTTAAGGTCAGACTTGTGATAGGAAACTACTGACCACTAAAAGGCTATAGGTTAGGACCTCTACCCATATGGGTTTATGCATGATCCAACCTATTACGGATCATACACATTAAATCAAGGCCCAATTTATTCTATGCTTAATGTTAAAATATAAAATTAATTACTTAAATAAATATTTCAATAATTAATTAATGCTAATCCATATAACATTTCTAATAAAATTAATTATTTTATTTTAAATAGAATAATCTCCCACTTGGATAGTATTAATTAATTATATGAAGTAATTGAAATATTAATAATTAAGCAATTAGTTATACATTAAGCTATAAACTTAATTCAAAGAATGAGACAATACAAGATCATTGAATCTGATAGGAAGACAAGTGATATAATGTTTCATAATTTGAAAGGAACAGAATAAAATTTAGTCTTTCGACTATAGCTCAAAACAAAAATAACTCAAAATCATTGAATTCAATAAGGAAACAAATGATTTATATATGTATAAAACATATTACTAATGTTTCAATATCCAAATTGAGTAATGATTACATAAATGGAATGAGACCATATAGAATCATTGAATCCGATAGGGAGACAAGTAATGTAAAATTAATGTCTCATAATCTTAAAGGAACTGGATATATATAAGGTTAGTCTTTTGATTACAATTTATAAAAGAAACAATTCAAAATCATTGAATTCGACAGGGAAGCAAATGATTTATATATGTATAAAATATATCCCCAATGTTTTAATATGAGTAATTACTGGTCACAGACATCAATAAAATAAAACAAGCATATTTCAAACTCTCATTAAACTAAGGCTTCATCAAAAGATTTAATAAGACCTATATGAGTCACTTGATTTTAAATACTCTTATAGGTAAGCCTTAAGTCAACAGATCCCTAACATGTCTCCACTAGGGCTGTGTTCAATGCGAGTCCGAGATTCAGCAATCTTCTCTCTCTAACGAATAGGAGTTTAACATAAAAAATGTTCAATATGACTAAAATTTATGTGGTTTTGAGAGAAACACACAGGAGAAGAATTATCGCAATAAAAAATTAGTAGAGATCGTGACATAAAATTAACCAATTGCATACCACATATTAACTTCCTTAACCATATAGCCTAACAAGTAGCCTCATAATATGCGATAAACTCTACTTTTATAGTTAAGGTAGCTGTGAGTGTCTATTTAATACTTTTCCATGAAATAGCTCCTCCAAACATCATAAAAATATATCCAAATGTTAACTTATGATTATCTATAAATAAGGCATAATCAGAATCTGAATAACTAACACTATTAAGTAAATTAGATTGTCTACAAGTCAATATATGATTCTTGGTATCTTAAAGATACCTCATTACTTTCTTGGCCACTTTCTAATGATCCATCTTAGGGTTACTTGAGTATCTTCCAAGCACACTAATAGCAAAAGGTAAATCTAAACAAATGCAGACCTATGCATGCATAAGATTACCAATAGCGAAAGTGTAAGGAATCTTGTCCATTTTAGCCCTTTCAATTAATTTGAGGACACTATGATTGAGACAATGTATTCCTTTCTAAGTAAGTACTGGACTGGATGCATAGGTATCCATTTTAAATCATTCAAGCATCCGTTTAATCCAATTGGCTTAGTACAAACCTAAAATACTATGAGTTCTGTCACGATGGATCTAAATTTCAAGAATGAAAGATGTTTCGCCAAGATCAAAATGATATGATAATATGCATTTTGACTCATTTAGAAAATGATCAAGTTACTAGCTAGCAAAACGTCATCAATATAAAGCATTAAGATGACAAAGTTATCCCATCAAATTTGTTTATTCAAATTCCTACAAGTACATGATATAGTCATTCAGTATTGTAGACCTCCAGACCCTTTGAGATTGTCTTAATTCAATGGCTAGCTAATCAAGTTCTTCAACATAAGGATCTTTATTTATTTAAACTAGATTATCATCATTATCTCTTCCAGTAGTTGAAAGAGTCAGAATACATATGAGTAGAATGATGATTTCATTATGCAGGTTAATAGCCTTAGGTACCAAACTCCCACTATCCAAGTCATTTTCAAAATTAGAATGCCCGGTCAAACTCGATGATATTGGTGCTATGAGTAAGATAATTAAATCTACAACCTCTTGATCCAATTCAGTACCTAATAATGAACCCACTAATTATTTTAAAGTCTAATTTCTCTAACTAAGGATTATATGGTCTCATCTCTTCTTTACAACCCCACACTTAAAAGTTTCAAAATATGAGAAATCTAGGTCTAATAACACACTTTTGTTTTACCATTCTTTCTAATCTCTCCTTAAAAAAGTGTCCTAAACATCAATCCTAAAAATTGGTGGAGTTCTCACTCATTCTAGGATGTTCATACCTAATCACAACATTGACGGGTACATTAGAAGACTTAATAGGATAATCATTTAAATTTAAATGATATAGACCATTTTGTAAAGTGACAGTACTAACAATAGCAAAATAATTTCAATATTTCATTTTTTTGTCAAAAGGAATAACTATAATTATCCAAAATAGAATTAGTAATTAAATTCCTGCTTGCAAAAGGTACATAAATGACATTATTCAAGTTAAAAAGTATCTAGAAGATAAACATAAAGAAAAATGATCCTATATATTCAATTTTTAACCTTACTTCCTACTATTTCCAATACAATTTTCTCCGTCTCACTTAGGATCTTCCTATTTCTGAGCCCCTTCCTGCTCACGCTTATTCTTTAACTTATAACACTAAGACATTTTATGTCCAATAATCTTGCAATAATTGCATTTGCCCTTAAATTTCTTCTGTTGTCCCTTGCCTTTATCACCACCTTTCTTGAACTCAAGCTTTCCAGATATCTGTATCTCTAGTTTCTTTCCTCTTTTATCATTTCCACCTGACTTATTATTGGAGCACTGAGATAAGTAATTGACAAAATGTAGTTATGGGTTACTTTTCATAGTTTTCTCCTCTTGAGTTACTGTAGAAATCATTTGGTCTGTTGTCCACTCTCCCTCTTGTGAATTATAAGAAGTTCTCAGGTAGTTATATTCAACTGGTAATGATTGAAGGACTTTATAGACCAAACTACTCTCTCCTAGATTAACACCGTATAATCTTAACTTATTGTTGTAATGAATCATTTTCATAATATGCTCTCTAACACCCGAAAATCCATCATAATGAGTATTATCAAGCATGGAGAGGTAGTAAACTTTCTGAGTCTTGTCAAGTTTCTTGAATTTTTCACCAACAACTTTCATGTATTCGACAGTAGTATCCTTATCTAGGATACTCTCTCTAATTCTCTTTTCAATAGTAAACTTAATCAATGTCAAACAGATCTAGTTTGACTCATACCATTGTTTGTAATAGACTCAAGTAAGAGATCAACCGGCTTTAGTTCTCTAAGAGTCAAATCCTCCTTAAAGATTGTCAAGTACATGTTTAAAGACTTTTTTCATTCATCATAGTTTGTTCCGTTAAGGGTCCTCACCACAGATAGTTATTAAAAAGCCTAGACTGATGCAACAGTATTGAAAAATTGTTAATTATGTGTGTGCAATATAATTATAATACAAGATTCCTAATTAAAGAATTAGTCAAATAACTATATAAGAAAGTGGTATCAAAATTACATATACCATATGACTTGGCTTGTACAGGAGTCTACACAAGAATGTAGTCAATATAGTTATAATGACAGGATGCAAGAAATATTGAAACATTATAATTGTCGCATGCCTATTCTAAGGAATCTAAACCTTAAAATTACATTAACAATATCATATCAATAGGGTATATCCATCATCAATGCAATATGCTCCTAGATATCCTAAAAGGATAATATTTTATGTAAAACAATCTTATTATATCCCTAATCCATTATTGGTGTGAATTAAATGACTTTGGATATCACATATGTATAAAATTACATAATTAAGGGGCTCAAAATTTATCTAATATAGCTATATTTACAACTAGAGAGAATGACTACTCACAAAAATAAAAATAAAAAAATGTGAAAAATATTCACAAATTTTTATAGGCCAAAATTCCATAAATAATATATATATATTTTACGCATGATAAATTTTATAAAATTCAAAATAAATATAAATAATAATATAAAATTAAAACATAATTATAATAAATTGAATTTAAATACATTACCTGTTAAGTACAATCAAAAATTAAATCGATTGTACTCACAGAAGACGTCATTAAAATTTAGATTGCAATAGATGTGAAATTGCAACATAAGTGGAGAATAGATAAAATTGCAACTACACATTTTTTTTGTTCACGAGCCATGATTAAACATCAGAATCAAATTCAACAAAAACCAACATGTTGTTAAGAAGTATAAGATAACAATTCAATGGTGGCAAGATCACTTAAAATTCGAATAAATCTAACCAATCACCAATGAACACCTTTCCGTCGTCATATGTTAAGATTCAATTATTGCATTGTACAAGAATCATGCATACTTGAATGACGTCTTTCAAATCTTAATAATATAGGGCACATAGTAAAACAAAAGGAAAAGAAATAAGCTCTAGCCGGAGAGAAATTAAATGTTTTGTTTTTGAGTGGGGTTTCAATTTTTTTTTTCATACAAATTCCAAGGAAGGAATAAAGAGCACACATGGAAACCAGTAGGGATTCAGAGTAGGATTTTTATATATCAAAGGAAAAATAGGGAATTTTTAAGATTAATTAAATTATTCATAATCAAATAATCCATACTATTAACTATGCTTTGATACCATTTGTTAGAAATATGAATTAAAATCTTAAAATATGAAATTGATCATAACAAAATTATGAATGTACCTAGTGCATAATTTGACAAGGTCATAATTGATTTGAATGATGATGATAAGTAAAATTACAACCTTTTTCGTCCTTTAGGTTATCCAGATAGAGAGAAAAGAGGGAAAAAAATTTTAGAAGTGGGAATCCTTATTATGCATCATCAAAATAATGACCCTAATCTCTCTCTTTAAGGTTATACTTGTAATAGAAAACTACTAACTATTAACTACTAAAGGGCTGTAGGTTGAAACCTCTACCTATATAGGCTTATGTATGATCCAACCTATTACGAATCATATGCATTAGACTAGGGCCCAATTTGTTCTATACTTAATGTTAAAATATAAAACTAATTACTTAAATAAATATTTCAATAATTAATTAATACTAATTCATATAACATTTCTAATCAAATTAATTATTTTATTTTAAATACAACAAAATATTCTAGCAACATATGAAAAAGCTACAATAAAATAATTATTATGAAATATTTCACAGTGGTTTTAGTAAAAAAAAATATTAACATAGAATATAAAAAATTAAAATATTTTTGAAAAAAGATACACCAATTTCTTATAATAATTACATTGATTATACACCAATGTTGCTACTTATATTTCATGTTAATTTGAAACTAACATTGAATATGTTGAATACATAGCGATGTCTATATATATGTTAGGTAGAAACTAATGTTAAAACCTTGAAATAATTGATGTTAAAGGAATAATCTGTAATAGTGATTGTTAAGGTGAAATTTAACAATGTAGTAATGTATTTTAATATTTTCTATTTATTTTAATATTATAAGTGAATAAAGAGACAAACAATTATAATACAACTAAAGTTAAAAGACTATTAATATTAGTTATGAAATTTGAAATATATAATAGTTACTACTATTGTAAAAAAGGCACTAATTGCGATATTCACTTTAATTAATTATGAAGTAATACATCGTAATTAATTTAGAAAAAATTACTAATTTCATCCTTAAATTTAAAAGGTACTAGTAAAATAATCCTTGAATTATATAAAGTTACAATTTTATTCCTAAATAATATTCTATATATATAATTTCATCCTTCAATTATACTATTTAGGGATAAAATTATTTGTATGAATTATTATTTAAAGATAAAGTTATAATTTAATATAATTTAAGGACTATTTTATATCCTATAATTTAAGAAATAAAATAGCTAATTTTATCATTAATTTATTTTATTTACAAACAAGAACCTTAGCATTTATTTTTTAAAATTAAACATAAAATAGAAGTCATAGTACAACACACATGAATCACACTCACATCTATAGTATGCATTATAGCTAGAAAATGAATAGGCTAGATTGGCCCGTGTGGACTAACCATTAAACATGTCGAGTGATACTTGTCTAATTTTTTCAAAGGCCTCTAATATAGAGGTTCTAATTTCATCCTTGTGGATCCAAGTTAGCTCACATTTTTTTATTTTTAATTTTTTATTTTTTAAAAAATTTAACGTTTATATAATAAAAAATAAAATTATTTAAAAATACCACATATCCATTTATAAATTAGTCATAATACATTTTAAATTTATATATAATCATGAAAACATTATATACGTAACACAAGTGATAACGTACTTACAAGATAAAAATATTATATATTAATTATTTATAACACAATCTTATACAATTAAAAATAGAAAATAAGAGTGCAATTATATATGAATTAAAAATATAGGCTTATACAAAATTTATGTGGACCAGGCTAGTTACCGCTCACAACTCTTAATGCCTTCAAAATAAAGGCTCAAGTTCTTTAAAGCATGTAGCCTTCATTTCATTTAGTGTTAAGAAATTTGACTCAACTCAGCCTGATTGATTAAATTGGAATTTGGAGTAGAAGTAGAATAGATAAAGATCGTGTTTATTAAATAATTTTTTAATTAATCTTTAATTAATTTGAGTGCCTTAAGTTATTTAACCAAATCAATAAACTAATTTTATTATTTGATAAATAATTATTTTAATTAGTTTATTTTTCCTCAATTAGCCATTTTAAAAAAATTAAGAATAGCATATTTTTGAAATAACTAATTAACATTTAGTATAGAAAAAGACATTCTTAGCCATAATTATAATTTTTTTATATTTCTATCCTTAATAAATAAGAAAGTACTAAATTATATTTATTAAAGAAAAATCTAATACATATAATAAATTATAATTATTTATTTTTCAAATAAAAACTAAACAAGTATAATAAATTATATTAAAATATTTGCATAATAATAAAAAATTACATGAATATAATCATATCTTTTATTTCAAATTGTATAAAAAAATAGAATATATATTTGATTTCATAGAGAATAATGGAAAATATATTGAGAAAATTATTAATCTTTTATCAAATAATATCTTTTGAATTGAAGAAAAAATATATATTAAGAAAAAAAAGAAACAATGGAATAATATTACTTGGGAGAGATATATTTTTATACTTAAAATGTTTAATTCATAAATATTTTTAATGATAAATATATGAATTTTAAATTTAATATTAAAAATAGTTACAAAATAAACTTTAATAATTATCACATCTACCAAAATATTATAAGTATTTCTCAATTAGAAAATTGTAATTGTTCAATTTTTAATAAAATTAAATAAATATAATAAATTATAATGATATAACTTTTTTAAAAATATTTAATATAATAAATAATATATTATAATCTAAAATATTATTAAAGTAAAAAATACTTAAATAAATTATAAAATATATAACTATCTTTATATATTATTTTACATATAAATAACTAATTTTATTAAATATTTTTATATAAATAACTGATATTATTGGTTAGTTAAATCAAATAATATAATCAACTAATCACTAATATAATTAATTAATTGTTAAATAAAACCAAAATAAATCTGGAAATTCAGGGCAGGTATGCACCCCAAGTAACCCATTAAAAACTGGTCGAAATTCGAGTTAAGTTATTGATCCATTTTCACTTGGCTCCGAATTTTCCCACAAAATGTGAAGAGAAAAGGCATCTAGGAGAATCGAAATGAGGACTCAGTACATCCTCAAGCACATCACAACCACTTGTCCAAGTATTCACCTTACTTGTATTAAATATAATACAAAAATTATATTTATCATACAATTATACAGTTTTCTTATAAATTATATTAATTTTATTTCTATTAAATGTAACTTAAATAATTAATTTGATTTATCTCATCTATTTTAAAATATTCATTAACTTGATTTAAATTATACTATATATGTTTTTAGAAAAAATAGTAGTGAAAATTTATTAATTTTTGCATAATTGTAAGGAGGTTTAAAATGTAAACAAATAAATTTTAAGACTCCCTACAAATTATTTGAATTTTATACTATCAATTCATTCTTAATGAATTAAAAATCTTCCTAATTATATATTTACCGTGGGTTTCTACTAGACTTACTATTGAATTAATTCGTCCTCTTTCTGCTATGCACTTCACTCGCTAAACAAGAAGCTGATCCTTCTTCTTATGAGACGGTGCGGTCTACTCTCCAGACAGCAATACGGCATCTTGCAATTTCCTATTTGAAAAAATCTTCTTAATTTCTTTCCTTGATTTATTGTGCTTTTTTATTTGGAATTATTTCCTTTTTAATTTACTGTATTTTCTAAATTTGTTGCCTTGAGTCTAATGAATTAGAACATGCAATGCCTAACTTTGTCTTCCCCTATTTTGATGCTAGCAAGGCACCATCTTTCCCTTCTCTCATCATATGCTTCAACATTTTAGGAATGAAACCATTTTTATATTTTAGTTTAGCAATTGTATTTTTCCTTTAGCAAAATCTAATAATTACTTTACAGGCCTTTAGCAAATTTAAGGTTTTTATTTTCTCAAAATTAGTAATGGTAATTCCATTTTGTTTTCCTTTTTTTAGATTTGCAGTCAAAGGGTTTCAGATTGATTTTAAGGTACCTTATCTTCCTTCTATACTCACTTCATTCCAAGCATTCTTTTCATTAAGTGTTCTGCTTCACTTTTTTTTACTTTCTTTTGGTAATTATTTTTCCATTCAAGCAAACACTTTTTTTCTAGTGATATTTCCAAACTATGATTTCAAATTATGTTCTAGAAGAATTTCATGAAATTTTTTATTATTTTTCTTTTATGCTTCAAGATCATGTACAAAGGTAGTTTATATGGGTCAATGAATCAAACAGTGACTGAATGGAAATGGCATATATTGATAATTATTTGTATGAGTTACAAATATTCAAGTAATAATTTTTTAGCTTAACATGATACACAATGCATGAATTACATGGGGCAATTGAAAGTTATATCTAACCATTAGGGGATTATTATTAATTTCATTAATTTTTATTTTTCTATTTTAAAATAATAAAATCTTTTAAAAAAAATTCTTATATTTATTATTTGGTAAAAGAGATGTACAAATTTTTCCCTTTCAACTCAGAGGCAATTAATATTTACATTCCATTGTATAAAAAATTAAAATTTGAACTTAATTCTATGTATTAGATTGTATACAAATTGAAATATATTTTACTAAGAAAAAAAGAAAAAATTATTGTGCATCACACGAGTTAAAAACCTAATATTAATATATAATGTGATATGTTAAACTTTTTATCATATATATTTATAATTATAAAAAATACTTTAATCAATTTCACTACTAAATTTAATTTGGAGAACTAATCCAATCTTAACTTAATCAGAATGACTGAAACAAATTTTAAAAGACTAGTCTCCCTGTATATCTCCCCTTCCATATCTGTAATTTATTATTGGAATTTAAAGTTGGCAACATTCTTCACAACCATTCTTTATTATCCAACCACTATTATTTTCTTTTGTTTAATTAGTTCAACTTGTATAACATGAGGTAACTTTTTTCTAATATTAGATCAAACCTAATCGATTCTTCATTCCTATTATTTTTATTGGAATTTAATCTTGTAAAAATAAAAATTATTTTTAATGTGAAATTAAAATAAGAATTATAATTTTAATAGAAATTTTTATTTTTTGATAGTAGAGTTACATTCTAATTTTAAAATTAATAATAAAAATATTTTATAGTGACAATAAATATAGCAAAGTGTGTGATGGCAAAAAAAATTGACAATAAAAATAGTATAAAATTAATAATTACTTAAATTGATAAATAGACGAATTGAATCTCATCCCTTATATATAAGTCATAGGTCAATCAATGACCCGTGTAAAAATATAATTCAATCATAAATGAATAAATTGGCTATTAATTATCAATCTATTTATTATAAATTTAATCTAAATTCATCCTATCCAGCCATTTCACTCTCCTAGCAAGTCAATCTTGTATAATTAGCACTATTGTTAAATAATAATGTAAATTTTTTTAAGCTTTCAACTTATCAAAATTAAATCCTATGATACAATAGAGTTTAATTTTGAATTTTCATGGAAAACCATTTATACTGTCATTTAATTAAAAAAATAATACATTTTAAACTTTCACGAGTTGCCAAGTTTATTCTGTGCTATAAATATATCGGATTGGATTAGATGAGCAAAAGGAATAATAAATATAATAATTGGCCCAAATAAGAAAAAATTGGACCTTCTTTGTATACAACCCTTACCTTGAGATCTTTATAAAATCAATTTATTCAAACAGCTATTTTAAAAAATTAAAAATAATAATTTTGTAAAATAATTGATTTATATTTAATATAAAAAAGATGTTCTTATTCATAATTGTAAAATTTTTATATTTTCATCTTTGGCAAGTAAGAAAATACTAAATTATATTTATTTATTTTTTAAAAAATATATTTTATATAATAAATTATAATTATTTATTTTTTAAATTAAAACTAAACAAGTATAATAAATTATATTAAAATATTTATATAATAATAAAAATTATATAAATATAATCATATTTTTTATCAAATTGTATAAAAAAAGAAGAAGATATATGTTTCATTTTATAAAGAATAACAGAAAATGTATTGAATATTAATCTCTTGTCAAATGATATTTTTTTAAATTAAAGAATAACACATAATAAAAAAAACAACGAGATATTACTAGTAAAAAATATATTTTTATATTTAAAATATGTAGTTTATTAATAATTTTTATGATAAATATATAAATTTAAATTTAATATTAAAAATAATTCCAAAATAAATGTAAATAGTTGTTGCATTTATCAGAAAATTATACGCTTTTCTTATTTGAAGAATTATTACTATTTATTTTTAATAGAAAATCAAATAAATATAATAAATGATGATAATAATATTATTTTTTAAAAATTAATGTAATAAATAATATATTATAATTTAAAATATTATTAAAATAAAAAATAGTTAAATAAATTATAAAATATATATTTTTATGTATTATTTTATACACAAATAGTTAATAATAAATAATTAATTTTAATAAATATATTTATATAAATAATTAATAATATCAATTATTTAAATAAATTAATATAATTAATTATTAATTAATAACTAATTTAATTGGTTAACTATTAATATAATCAATTAGTTAATTACCATTCAGACCATAAACCCTTGCCGACCTTTTCGTGCCGACATTGCAAAATATGCTTCGGGATATTGTTCCGTGCCTTCGACAACGTGTCGTTTCCAAATTATTTTACTACGTGTCAAGCAATCATTTTTTCAATTTCTATCTTTTATTGACAGTCGAACCCACTTTCATCGTTTAATTTTTATTTATTTATTTCTCCCATTTCCGATATTTCAATTTTTCCTCTTATCTTATTAAATTTAATCAACATAAAAATTTTAATTAATATAATATATAAGTTAGTTTCATATTATAAATTATAATAAGTTAAAACTTTGATCTAATTAAATTATTTAATATATATATATTTACCTCTTATTACTTTATAATTCAAACATTATTTTTCTTCTTTTTATTTATTTTATTACATATTTTTATCCTTTTTCCATATTTACACATATTTACATTTCATGCACTGTTTCTCATTTTTTATTTATTACATTATAATTTTTTTCATGTTTACGTTATATACAACTCAAATATTAATATTATTAAATAAAATAGATATAATAAAATATATTTTATCTTTATTTTTATAAAAATAATTTAAATAAACTAAATATTTAATTTAATTGAATAATTTAATAAACATTTTATTTTTAATTTTTATATTACATATATTTAACAACTCATTTATTATTTTTATTTTTTAATTGCTCTATTACATATTTTTCTTTGATGCTTCTTTCATTGATAATTTAATTTTTTACCATTATATTTCCGACTACATACCAATTTTATTGTTTCTCTTCAAATAAGATAAATTATTTTCACCTCTTTTGAACTTTAGGCTAAATACATTTTCATCCCTCATTTTTCAAAATTAATCCAAATTCCCTTTAAATTGTACATAAAGTTACACTTCCTACCCCACTCACTAAAAGTTTGTTTGAAAGATTAACGGTCAATGATAATTGATAATTGTAGGCTCCCTCACAATCAAATACTTCTTTTCAAAGATTCGTGAACAAAAATACCCAAAATAATAGAACAAAAACAATGCAATAGTTGTACATTTTCATGCATCTTCAACGTCAATTTTTTTACTACATTTGCATTGCCTTGAATTCGTTTTCTGTATGAAACATAGTACATTTAAATAATTAAAAATAAATATATGAACATATTGTCTAACTTACTATATATAAATATCATATTTATATATGATTTCATGAGATGAGATCGAAAATGCTGCCATAGTTGAACAATTGAAGAAAATAATAATAATTTGAAGAGGGAAATTAATAAAATTAATCATAAAATAATATTATTTTTATATTTAAATATATTATTATTCAAAATTAATAATATAATATAAAAAATATAATTTGGTTTTTCATTTGAATCATTATTATACATTTTTAATTTCACTTAGAAAAAACTTGTTACATGTTGCATTTTTTTATATTTAATTAAAATTTTTAATAGTTTGGTCATATATAATCTTTGACACCAAAATTCCATTCCTCATATTATTTTAGGATGACACTTTGGAGGTAATAATAAACTGATAAAATTATTAAAAAAAAGAGGTAACTTAAAAATTAAAAAAAAATATTAATAAGAGTGTATTTGATAACATTGAAATATTTAGTGCTAAAGTTAAATACTAAATTTTAAGTGCTAAAACTATTAAGTGTTAAGTTTATATCATTTGAATAATTTCATTTTTTAAGTTTTGAATTTAATTAATAGTTTAAAATTTTAGTCCAAAAATATTAAAATTTTATATAATTTTAAAATTATCCTTAATTTTGTAATTTTAAAAATTTTATACTTCACATTTTTTAATGCTAAATGTAAAATTTTGTATAGATGTGTATATGACTATTAAGTATTGAAATTGAGCACCAAATTTAAGTGCTTAATTTGTCATGTTTGAAATCTTATACTTCCACTTTTTTCTAAAGGCACATAAAATTAGGTGTGGTTATGTTTGTTTTGAATATTTTAGAATGGAATACAAATCATAAGAATATATGCATATATAGAATTGGATCCAAGAGGCATAAGAAAATTATGTTGTGATAAATAATGGTATAAAATTAATTTCCACTAATGATGAATAAATTAAATTTATATCCTATTTGATATTTGTAGATTAATTATATAAATTATATAGAATTGTTTTTAAAAATAATTTGATAACAATATCTTTTCTAAAATTTTGAATTTAACAAGATAAGATTTTGATTGAATTCTTTTCATAAAAAACTCGATTACAATGAATTAGAATATTATGTGATTTACCAAATTATGAATAAACTTTGTATTAATTAAAAAGATTTGAATTTGATTTACTTCTGGTATAAATCAATTATGTACTATCATTCATTTATATAATGTCATGTCAATAAAAAATTTAATCAAATTCTTTTACTATTGTTAAAAATTTTTCAATCATTATATTTTTTTAATGAGGTATCTTTTACTCATTGTTGATAATATAGAATATTTTACATTAATAATAAATTAAATTTAAACTCTAATTAAATTACATAATTAATAAATTCTTTTAATTTTATATTTAACAATTCACATATAAAAATATTAAAAGCTAACTGAATTGTAAATTGTTAAAAATTAGGTTTCTTTTTATTTAGATTTAAAATTGATCCATTGTTAGTATATGTTAATTTTTCACAATCATTTATCTTTTTGTTACCACATTAATAAAAATAGTTAAAAATTTCTTAATGTTAATAAAAAGCTACTATTAATTTAAGAAATGGGGAGAGACAAAGGAGAATTGAAACTTACTTGTTAAGAAGAGACCATGCGTTGAAACAGTAAACAACACTGAAAATAGAAATAAAAAAAAAAAAAAGCCATCTTTATTATCCTGAAGCCTATGGAGTTTTTTTTTTGGATAAACAAAGTCATTTACTTTCGTCAAGGAGGTGATTATCAAAATTGAAAATTATGAAGTATGAAGTGTATTTACCTTAAATCCCAAAGGAGGTGAGAGTATTTTACTTCTTCAAATATTATTTTTTTTTCCTCCAGCCCAAAAACCTCAAACTTGTTATATGTTCCCTCAGTTTGTGAACAAGAAATTATTCTTAACCACAAAGTTGAATCAATTGCAGCTGAGAATGCTTATATGTGGCTAAGTGCTCTTATAGATTCATGTCACCTCTTACATTTATGAGCCCAAAACCTTTTTTTTTTTTTTTTTTTTGGGTGGACGAACTGAGAGTAAACATAAATCATATTCATATACATAAAAATAAATAATTTCCAAATCAATAAATTCAACAAGTTAGAGGATAACATAATAGCTTACAATAGAATACTTCTGAGCATTTTACTATATCGTAGTATGTACCACCGAGAGCAATAATTCTATGTTGTAATCTGATTATATTATAAGTTGCGGGATGAGAAACAAATTACATGTGCCTTGAACTCTCCAGTAACACCACCTCTTAAGCAACTTTCACAGGATCCATCTTTGGGTCCAGCAAACTAGTTTGGTTCTTTGCAGCTATTTTGACGACAGCAACATTAAATCATTTGCAGTCCCAACCAGCCACTGATAAAATAGAACGCAACGTAGAAGTGACAAACATCTTTTATGTATTCAATAGGTCACTCTGTAGGAGTAACAAACATTTTCTACGTATTTAGTAGGTCACTCTATCTCCAAACAACTTCTGATCAGCTTTCCAACATATTTGAAAGTTAAACCTTACTTGCACTGCCCAAAGCATTTAGCTCAAATAACATTCAGTTACATCTTAGATTCAACCACAGGTCTTTTTATATGTGTGTTTAATGAATTAGTCATTCTTATGATTAAAGCAAAACCTTTCACCGCCCCTGTTCACAACTTTTATGACAATATAACTCAGTCAAACTAATCTCCCGTTTCCCAAAATAAGTGAAGTCATTTTTAGTCAAATTTTGCTCTGTGATTTGTGTGCAATTACATCGCAAATTATTGAATACTGGTAGTGCTAATAGCAGTATTTAATTGTAAACAAGCCTGCTAGAACCTTGTGAGATTGCAATAGCCTAAAACACCAAAGCTTCATGTTATTAATCCATTGAATACAAATATTAATCAAACAAAATATACAATTTCATCTTTGAAATTATGAAATGTTGACAAAATTATCATTAAACTATATAAAGTTACAATTTCATCTTCAAATAATAATCTGTATAGACAATTTCATTTCATCATACAGATCTATACAACTAGTTTAATCCTTAATCTGTATAGACAATTTCATTTCATCATACAGATCTATACAACTAGTTTAATCCTTAAATTACTATATAGAGGAATGAAATAATCTATACAAATCATTATTCAAAACAAAATTATAATTTTATAAAATCCAGGGGTCATTTTACAATCATTTTATAATTTTAGAGACGAAATTATTAATTTTATCTTTTAATTCTAACATTTTGCGCAAATTTAACAATAAAACTGGTAAACATACCAACTAGAATGGATGATGACTACAGGACTAGATCATGCCTATTATTTTTGGTAGTTTATTGAAATTGAAGTACCGAAAATGCAGTGGAAGTATGCTGCGGAGCAAGAAGCAATTAAGCTAGATCAGTTCTTGTGTTGCATCCTCCCACTTTCAGCTCCAGCGTACGGATCAACAACAACATTTATTACCGCAGGTTTCCGAGCAGAGAAGGTTTCTGAAAGAGCAGACTTGAGTTCTTCGGGTGTCCTAGCAAGATAACCTTTACCTCCAAAAGCTTCCATCAATTTATGGTACCCTGCATTTGGGACAAAAGAAGTCGGGGCAGGATCATCTTTGTAAGGTTCATTGATCTCTTCAGGGCTCCTACGGTCACCGCCATATACACCACCATTGTTGAAAACAATCACAACTACTGGCAACTGGTACCGAACCAAAGTCTGGGAAAGAGAAAAGAGAGACATGACGCGCGTGCTTAGAAAATGATTGAAGGATCACAAAGAATATAAGCGGATGAAACAAAGCACGTGCAAAAAAACATAGCAGAAAAATCACAAAAATGTGATCATATTGCCACAGAATATAGGGCCAACAATACAAAATTAGGAAATTAAATTCAAACATAAATGAATTCCACAAAATGAATTCCAGTAAGTTATTTAGACGAGGAATCTAATTGGATCAATTGAAACCTCCAAACAAGTCCCTTTTAACCTAGTAGACATAGACGGAGACTAGAATGCCAGAGATAATCTTCGAAAGTGGTTGGAGAGGACAACCAAGGATGTTCATATTGTAAAAACAGCTCCTAGAACAATAGACAAGGAAGAAAAGATATCCTATTAATAAACCCCTGGGGCTGGGGATATCCCTGGATGGAACTAGCTCAACATTATAAACAATCTCTCCTTCTATGTTCTAATAAAGTGGAGACCCAATGTGAAAGAATTTTGGGAAAGAACTGTCAGTTGACTCAGAAAAAATGTACAACATATATTTTTCACTCTTTTGAGCTTTTTTCTTTTAGATATATTTTTTTTTTCAATCTCCCCGCCCCCCCTGTTTTCTTTGTAAGTTCACAAGTATACAAATCCTCATCAGAAAATTTGAAACCAGCAAAAAGGGAAGGAAGCTTCTAGCAAGTACAACAAAAGTTTAACACTAAGACCGGAAATAACTTGCAATTGAAGGTCACGACATCTGAGAAGTTCTTCAAATCAACCATGCAAAATTAACATTCAGATTATTAAACCCTGTTCGCTCCAATGCAAACTGAACACCTTCTCTCAAATTCAGCTAAATAATGCATTTATACAAGTAAGAAGCCTCCAAACTATCAGAAACACCAACCACTCATTCTATTCCAACAGCAATCCATATCACATGACCTAGGAAGATGCAAACTAATTTTGAGATTGCCCCATGTAAACTGCTTCAGCTTAATGTCCTACGTCACAGGCCATCTTAGTAAAAAGCCTAAACCTTACAGAGATCATTACCCACCTACAAATAAAATTAAAATTTATTTAAGGAAAAGGGAAAAAGGCACAGTTGAACAATATCAAGAGGAGCAGTTCTCCACCAAACATAAAATAACATTCCTGTTATATGCTATATTCATAATTTCAAAATCTAGCTGCACCAAATGAAGAATATATCATTGAAGCACTGTCAACAAGCACTGACAATAACAATCAAGCTACAGTTATCTCACAGAAAAGAAATAAAATACAGAAAAGAAGAATAAAATTGAATGATATATAACTACGTATTTGATTGCAGAACTACCAAGATTGTGCAAAGGAAGTCCATATCCATGAGCAATCATGGGAATTGAATTGTTGTAACGCAAAAGAAAGCTTTCTTGCAAACAGTCAAAGTCCTATTTCCCAACGTGATCATTCACTGTTTTTCAACTTCCCTCTCTCGTTTCTTTATAGCAGTCATTTCTGTTTTCACACTTTTTTCCTTTTAGACATTTAAGAGGAACAGATACGCATGCATGGATCAGAATTATCTGATTCTGCCAAAATGATAACTCTAGAACATTGAACTGAATCAAAAGGATAAACACATTGAAAAAGAATATATATTGTAACCCCCAAGTCCAACTGTAAGAATGTCTAAACACCACAGCAACAAAATCAGTTAATATTTTTACACTGCATAAGTACCGACTTACTTCTCATGGTAATAATTGATTCTCCAATATGAAACGTTTGTCACACTATTGGTGGATTCATAACTTATAGATGCTGTCGTGATATCTATCTAGAAAGGATAAAGTATGCCTATAAATCTCAAATCACCTCAACAAAGATATGGTAGAAAGAGACACATCATTTTGCCAATCAGAATGTGAACCTGAATTTGAAGCCAATATGACTTGCAACACAAAGCCACGTGGCCATTGCCTTTCTGTTAAACTGTTAGTCGAATATTAAAATAAGCAACTAAGCCATGAACAGAATAAACAAGCAGAAAACCCACACAAAAGGTTTAATTGCAGAGTAGGAAACTAGGTAGTTTTAGATTGTACCTCAACTTCGATTGCACTGAAACCAAATCCGGAATCCCCTTCAACTGCAACTACAAGCCGATCAGGTGAAGCCACTGCAGCTGCAATACAATAACCCAGGCCAACCCCCATTGTTCCCCATGTCCCTGCATCTAACCTTGTCCTTGGCTCTGTTTGAATCAACACGGACCGACCCACATCCATAGTGTTTGCACCTTCTGAAACCATTATTGGAGCAGGGGGGCCCATTGCTAGAATTTCATCTCTAATGATTCTCATTGGTGTCAAGAAATTGAAAGGCACAACATCCTTAGCCAACTGAGCCTCCATCTTGGAAACATTATCCTTGGCCTTTTTGGATATAGCTTCTACCCATGGATGAGACTTCGCCAAACAAAAAGGATCATCCTTAATCTCTTTATTAATGATTTCTATAATTTGTTTTGCATCTCCAACCAATCCCACATGCGGATTTCTGAGCTGTATCTCTTCCTCACTTATATCAACCAAAATAAATTTCACATCCTTTGACCACTTTGGCGGCTCACCAAAATGAAGCAACCAATTCAGTCTTGCTCCAACAACAAGTGCAACATCACATTGACCAATAGCCAGTGACCTTGCAGCAGTAGCAGCTAGTTCATGAGTATCAGGCAACAAACCTTTTCCCATTGGAGTAGGCAAAAATGGAATTCCAGTACTTTCTACTAGTTTCTTCAAAGCATCTTCAGCTCTTGCATATGCTGCTCCTTTGCCAAACACAATCAAAGGCCTCTGGGCATTTCTGAGCAATGAAACTGCTTCTTCAATTTTAGAAACTTGAATTCTCGATTTCTCTTCTCTGTTTCTGCACCTCTCAGCCTCAATCAACAAATTCTCAGCTTCAGATTGTGACACCTTCTGGTGCAACACATCAGTAGGAAGATCCAAATAACATCCACCGGGTCGGCCGGTGACAGCCCAATCAAGAACTTGAGAAACAGCTTTGGGGATTTCTCTAATGTCTTTGGCTTTCACAGAGAACTTCGAAAAGGGTTTCACAGCTTCAATCTGATCAAGCTCTTGAAAGTCACCGCGACCAACATCCTTCTGGTCACATGACCCAGAGATCAGGATCATTGGCCAAGCATTAGCCATGGCGTTGGAAAGCCCAGCGAGACCATGAACACAGCCAGGGCCAGAGACCGTGAGAAGAACACCAGGTCGACCCGTGAGGTAGCCATAGGCAGAAGCGGCATACCCAGCAGATTGCTCGTTGTGAAAGGCCAAAAATCGGATACCCAGAGACACAGCACGATTCGCAAAGGACGTTACTGGAATACCCACAACGCCAAACATATGCTGGACGCCGAATTTAGCCATGGACATGGCTGCAAGAACGTTGCCATCGATTGAATCGGTCCTTGAAGGCATAGTTTTGAGGGGTGAGTAAGGAGCGAAGACGAAACAAAATTGAGATGTGGGATCTTGAAGCCTAGTCTGTGATTTATATATGGAGTGTGTCCTGGGGTGACAATAATTCTGTCCCTGAAATATTGTATGAATCAGTGTCAATTATTCCCCGTATGGGTCGACTGAATGATCGGATATGGGGAAGGACGGAACCAGTGAGGTGGCTGCAGAGCTTTTCAATGACTATTTTAACCTTGGATGAAGCAAAGTTGTTTTTGTATTGGTCAGAATAAAGATACGTGCCTTATAACTGCAGCATGCAACAATTTTTCATCGTCGAAGGCTCACCAACCGCTACAAGCCTACAACTGGGGTACTGGAACGCCGGGGAGTTCCTCTAGTTTTTCGATTTGGGAACCTTTGTTTACTATTCATAGCGTACATACAGTCAGATCGCACTGGGCTACTTTATAGTTGAGTAGTGGATAGTTGGATGGATCTTGTCATTCATCATTCATAATTTAAAAAATTTAGAATAAAAATATAAAGTTATACAAACTTTTAACATTATTATGTGTTGATAACTTAATTATTTTATAAGTAAATTATATTTTATTCACTTCTAATTTTACTTTTTTGTCACATACATTATTATTTCATTTTTTTTATAAAAATTATCTCTTTGATTTTAGAAATCACCTAATCATAATGTTAAAATCAATAATTTCTCAAAATATAATGAGAAGTAGCACTTTCTGTACTACAACTAGATTATATCCCATGCAATACATCCGTTGTAATTTTTTTTAATTAGAAGTTAATATTATAATAAATGTATCAATTTATAATGTCATGTTATTAATAATGTATGATTAAATATCCCTTAAAAATATAATTTTATATTGAATAATTCATAAGTTTTGAAATGTTTCATTAAATACAATAAAAAATTGTAATATTGAAATTATTAATTACTTTTTTATGAATCAACATAGTTGTAAATATTTTTATTAATAAATAAAGAGATATTATATTTGAATTAATTTTAAAAATATTATTAATCTACTTGTCATAGATATATCTTTCAACTATTTTTAAGGAAAAAGAGTTATTTGTGAAATAAGAGTAGAGGTTATACTTATATAAAATTATAATTTTTGATACATTTATTTGAACACTATATTAATGGTAATATTTAAATTATTATCTACATTATTATATATTAATACTTTTACTCATTCTTTACTTATTATCTTTGGAGGCAATAATATATATATTTAGCTACGATTAAATATAGATTTTTTAAAATTATTTCAATTTTAAATTATAAATTTTATAATTTTCAAAATTATATTGTTATTTATGAAATTAAAATTTTATTAAAATTAATCTTAACTTATGTATGACTTCCTCCATTCTATTTTCTTTGTTATTTTAGATAGGTTTTTTTATTATTTATCTATATCTTTAGAAAAACAAAAATGAAATATTTATTTTTTTAATTTTACTCGTTATATCCTAATAAATAATCAATCACTTTACATATTGATTATTGATTTTTAGTAAAGAATAAATTTTTAAATTAAAAATCTTTTCTTTTAAAATTACAATTGATAATTGCCTTCTTCAATTCTTATGCATTTACTTTAATGATAAATAAAAGTAAACGAGGGAGTACATAAATTGGAAATTTGCATATAAATACTTTATTTATATTAAGTATCAAATAATTATATTAAAATAATTAAAATTGAATTTTTATATTACACATACTACTTGTAAAATTCATAAAAAAAAATTTAATACTAATGAATTTTAAAAGTTTTAGCTAAGAAAATATGGCTCAATTATTAATTAATATGTGTAGGCCACTAATTTATTGAAAAAGAAAATAATTTTTGACTTGATCATTTACATGATTCAACTAACTAATTTTTCCAATAAGTGTTAACTTTGAGCCTAATTCAATTTATCAATTAAAATTTCTAACTTTTAATTTAATCAAAATTATTAATGTAAATTACATATAATAAAGATTAGAGAAATTATGAAAATGTGATAAATAAAAGAAAGAAATCATGAAACTTACTCTAGAGAGAAAGAAAGCATACGAAAATTTAAAAACTTAGTAAATAAGAAAAAAAATCAAAGAGATAATGAAAATGCAACAAATGAAGAAAAGAAATTAATGAGTTTTTTTTCTTAATGTAATATAAATTAGTATATATAAAAGAAATTCAATTCGTTATACTAATTACATAAGTATGTCTCACTATAATGCAATATTCATTAAAAAGTAATTAATCGCATGAGTTTGGTTCATTGCACGACTCGTCCTGATTGTAACCGACATAGATCCTATTATCGATTTTCATAAGCTTTAACATGTCTACTCTTTTTACTTAACAGAAGTTTCCAAATTTTAGGGGGATTGAAAATTTTATATTAAGATTTCTGCAAAAAAAACAAACAAAATCTGCCTTGTTTTTGGATAGTTCTCAAAGGCCACACGCCCTATGATTCAAAACCTATTTAATTTCCAGATAAGATAGTGTCATCAACACATATATAAATACTATATAGTTTTAAATTTAAATACAACTAAATGATTCAATACATTAACGACTAAATCACTAAAAACTCCATATTTACATTGGATTCCTAATCCAACAAAAATCCCAACTATCAAATGCTCAATTTAGGCAGTTTTTGATCTCTACAAAAACATCAAACATGCAACCAGCTTAAATATGCTCACCACAACCTATAAACATTGAAGATATAATAGAGTAAGTTATGAGAACTCAGTGAATATATATCTATCATTAATATATCTTAATTCATTTAAGTTTCATGTTAGTTAAAAGGATGATTTGGGGAAATAATTTCAACCCAAGCACTCTGAATTGTTGAACATGTGAAACCAAACCTTAGTTGAAGTATCTATCTGCACAACTTAAGTTTTATACTCCTCATCATAAATCATAATAAATTTAATTATCCAATAGTACACAACATCATTATCATCATTAACATCATATCATACACTACCCATTCCAAGTAGAAATCACAATCACAATAGCCCTTAAGGCCAAATTACAAATAAGTTATCATAGTCACATTATGTCTTTACATTTATGTCAAATAATGATATCCAATTACAAGCAAAGTTCTAATATCATATCTAACCACATATTCAGTTATAATAATAATTTATGTAGTCATCTTTTTGTTTCAAGATTAAGTTTATACTTATCTCAACTATTCATTTGGAAATTCCTATCCTGCTTTCAAATCAATCTTTTCAATTGTTAGTCAAGAATTTCCTATCTAGCTTTCATATTATTCATCACCATTTATAATTTTCAATGACACTACTAGTATGATTCTCAATTAGTAAACACAAAAGAGTTCAAGTTTTATATCATAGTATTCCATAAAACCTTCAGTGCAAGATCATTAATCTACCATTGAACAATATTAAGCATAATGCTACCCACAATATTAACGTCATAATAGATAGTATCATAGAAGGTAAACCACAATTCATCATTAAGTAAAATTAGCACATTCATGCTTTCGTTGTGCACTCTAATTAACTAATAATAACTTAATAGCTAACTATTCAAGGAATTGAGTTTATATATAAATATAAGCATAGGTGTGAATATGAAACATGTACTATCAATAAAAAAATATAATTCGTCATATCCAAATTAACTTTTTATTAAAATAAAAATATTAGTTAGATATATACTCACTTGCAATTACTTGCTCACTTTCGGAGGCTTTAAGACATCTACATTCACCTTTTCATCTTTCCTTCTTATTTCACAAATTATATAATAAGTTATGAATAGGCAAGCATTTCTCATTTTCTTTTCAACTATTTTAACTCCCAATTCATATTATGATATACTAATATTCTAAGTCATCATCTGCTTATATTTTATGTTGCTAGCTCATGAAATTTAAAATATTTTATCATCTTATAAGGATTTCTGAATTAAACTTGCCCTAGTAAAGTTATTAGTATTTAATGATCTTAGAAGACCCTAATTACATCACCTTACTTATCCATATCCTTATTTGACAATATCTTTTAGTTTCAATCTAAGAAAATTAACAACTTACGTTTCATATAATTAGAATTTTCTTGAACCATGACTAATTTGTTCAATAAATTAAAATGTGACATCCCACGCATAGGCCCTAATCATATCCCTTTATCATTTTACAATTTAGAATTGTACTTTTGTAAGCTTCATCAAGGACTTCAAAATTATAAGGAAAATATGAAAACCTTCTAAATTAACTTGTAATCATTCTTAAGATGCAATGTTCTATCGATTCTTTATTCATATCATACCAACATACTACAACTTACATTCTACATACATATATTTATTTATATATATTTTTATTATTTATTTATTTTTCCAAAGTACTCAGATTCTTTTTTCCTTCTTTAGCTACTATTCTAACATATGAAAAAAATTTTACTATTATTAATTATTTTCCTTATGGTAACTATCACTGTAAGTCTTAATCATACTATATTAGAAATCCCATCTATATATTTCCAAGATTTAGACAAGAATCAGAAGTGAGCATCTTTATATGAAGGTTGACAATAGTGCCAAAACTACTTACAAGAAACAAGAGTAAAGCAACACCCTGTTTCACCCTTAACCCAACAGTAATTCATGGTTGCTCATGCATTTTTGCTATGTTAGAAATCAGTGGACAGTTAGACAATAGTGGTGTGATCGCCTGAGGCTAAGATAGAGTTGGAAAAAGATGCCACCATGATGGCAAGAAAAGGTGCAATAATGGAAAAAGATGAGTTGAAGATCCTGTCTTAAGCTCCCTATTATAGTTGTAAACATAGCTCACATCCATGGGCAATAGCTGGCCTTACACGATGTGCTAGACAGACAAAGCTCGCAGCCCTTAATGAGTGACAAAGACGACCTAGTAGTAAGGAAAAAAAGAGAAAAAGAAGATATGAAGGGGAGAGAAGAGAAAAAGAGTAGCTGTGAGACCAGAAGAGAGAGTTGAGAAAGATCGAAAGAAAGAGAGAGGAAAGGACAAAAGAGATATCCAAAATTAGAAGGAAATACCAACTTAAAAATAAAAAGAAAGTAAGTGAAAAGCTACTAAAAAAGTAAAGGGGAAGAGAAACTAGAAAAATCTAGAAGGAGAAGGATTTCGTATGGTGTTTTGTAAAGAAAAAGTAAGAAAAATAGGCTAAATCTTAGAGGGTTCAAATCCATCAAAGTCTACAATGAACTTGGATCAATTCATAAACTTAATTAAAAGTCTATGAATCAGTCCATATCCATCCATTTCATAATAGACTAGTCTGTATTACTCATAAAAAAGGACCTAAATTTAAGTGGTCTGAGTTTGCTAAAGTTTGCAAACCAAAGTTTTTTTGACACATCTAACCATCCAATAAAGTGTTCCTATCTTGATGACTCATTTGTAGTAGTTATTAGCTTTGCCCTAGGGTTAAAACTTAAAGGATGATAAAGTTTGAGTGCATCCAGAATGTGACTCATAAGTATTATTTCAAATTTAATTTTGATATCAATTGTAATATATGTATCACCAATGTATTTAGTTGTAGGTTAATTGCTCATTTTTCCTATGGTCCCATTAGGGAAATTACAAAAATGATTTAGGCTTGCTTCATGAAGCTGGCCTTCACCTATAATAGTGTCTCTTAGGGGTTTAAAAACCACTATTTATTTATTAACAAGTAAATATAGGTTTAATTATTATTGACTTTATATTTAACCTTTAATTTGACAATTTATATACATTTGACTTCAATTATCAATGTTTACAAATCATATGTAAAGTGGAAGTTTGAGCTTACATACCCAATAAAAAAATTCACTCACAAAGCCATAGAGAATTACGAAGGCATGATAGACCAAACAAAGAAGGGCCTATCAAAAAAGTCCAAATGGATGCCTAACCACTTTTTTTATAAATTTAAGAAAAAATGAGTTAAAAATATTAACTTTAAGAAAAAGTAAAAGGTTAATAAAAAAAGGGCATTTACAATTAGAAGGAGCATATATATAATATTCCATCTCTATGTTTAAGTGTAAGAGGAAAATGGTGAGACATTTACCTCACTTAATTTTAATATGTAATTAACATTGTTTCATTTAATAACTTACTTTTATGCTATAAATGAAATTTCAGGGGATTAATCTTGATTGGATCCCTAGTAATTTAGAGGTATTCCTACACACTCACACTTATATAGGTAAGAAAGGCACTAAGGAATTTATAAACTAGAGATTAGATAAGACCTAGGTAAAATTTAATTGCCTATTTTGATATGTATTATATTATATATAAACTATTAACAATGTTTAACTTTCAAATTTAATTTTGAAGAGAGAATACTCTAGGATGCTAAAGGAGTACTTTTTTGAAGCATTAGCTAAAGTTAGTATAGGTAGCTTTATATAGGTTGATGATACTTTATTATGGATGAAGGCAACTGACAGCCAAAACAAAAAGGTCATATTCATGGCACAAGATTAGAGGTGCACAAGGTTACTAGGCCTTCATTCTACAGGAGTTACAAGGCACCATTGAGTACCAAAATGTAGAGCTTATGGCGGCATGTGAGGAAATCACATAGAATAATTAAGTGATGATAATCTAACAACAATAATTTACTTTTTAACAAATCAAGATTAGGTAGCATGAATGCTACTTTAGTGATGCCACTTAACACTTCATTGGAGGATAAGCTGCCAACTAACTTAAGATGTTAGCACCAAAGGGACAACCAATAGCCAAATGCTATGAGCTAACCTTAAAAAGTCTAAGATTGATTTTTATATGTATATACATTAGATATGATTATGTTTGTATAGTTTATTTCATTAATTTTAATGTTTTTGTACATTATATAAATAAAATACTTATATGTAGTTTTGTTTTGTGAAATTTGATTTGAAAATTTAATTGATAAATGGATATTTATTTTGTGATATTTGATTAATATAGGTGTTTGTTGCTTGGCTTCCTATAAAAATAGACAACATATATTAGCAATACATCCTAGATTAGCAATAAAATTAGTAATAAATTTTTAAAAAATAATGCCTCTAATTTTCTAAAAATTCCAAATCTAGTGATGGATTTATTAATAAATCCAAAATTAGAGGTGGAATATTTGATCTCCAAATTAAAACAATCTCCCACAAATTACTTGCCATTAATTTGTTGCATGATTGTTAGTTGTAACTCATCATGGTTATAACTATAGCAATGGATTTAGTGATGGAATTTAGCAATGGGTACAAAAATCTATCTCTAATTCAATTATGGATATATGATTTACTAATTGCTTTCAATTCGTCTTTAATTTACTTAGAGATGGATTTGAAAAAATTAGTAATGGATTTTTTCATTGCTAATTGATAATTTTTTTGTAGTGTAACTTTTTACACATCAACACTATTTTCTATTTGAAATTTAAGCACAAAAATGGTAAACTACTTCAACAAAGGAAATGTAGAATTGCCTTAATAAAGGACATTAAGTTTTTTTATTCTTTTTTTAAAACAATAGTGCTATATACATTGAAAATGATCAAAATTAGATTTTAAATGCAAATTAATGCTATCGTTAAATATAGGATAGTGAACCAATTTTATAAAATTCAATCCAATGAATATAAAATATTTAAAACTCAATTTGGGATATCATTTTTTATATGTATAGCACTTTTGCTTTTGAAATTGGATTTGGAATTAGAAACATTAATTTCAAGCACAAATTGCAAAATTACTTCAGCAAAGCAGTTGGAGTTTTTGAGATAAATTGTTTCTAAAATTAGATTTCAATTTATGTTTACATTTTCAAGACTTAAGAGTTTTTTAACATAATTATTTCTAAAATTAGATTTCAAATTAGGTTTAATTTTTCAAGAATTAACCATAAAAGAAACACATAAATTGCACATATAATTGATGTTAAATTTTGGATGGGAAAAAACTCAAGTAATTGAAGTAAATCATGATGAAATCATAAGTGGTTAAATTTAAGTGAAAAATAAAAAAATTTTGTATGTATATAGTGTAGTCTACCCTTATTTTATTTAAACAATTATATTTTCTAAATTTTTAAACAAAAATTTTATTATTGTTGCATCCTATTAGCATATCACTTTTTAATATATAATTTTAAATTTATTTTCTTATTTTTATTTAATATTTTATATAATTAATTTGATTTGTTAATTATATACATAAAAAATTTGTTTAAAATGATGTTATAACCAATAACAAGAGTTATTGTGACTTATTTAATGAATTATGAAGATCAAGAAATTATATAAAAAATTATTCATTAAGAAGATAATTAGTATTAATTTTTAATATTTTGTATAATTCATCATTTTTATTTTATATTTCTAATATTTTGAAAGTAAAATACAATCATCTTATAATTGAAGATTTTTTTTTTTTTTTGGAATTTCAATTGTTTCACATCTTTGAATTTTCACTTGCAAATACTTTTTATTGCCTACCAATAAAAATTTGGATAAATTTCATTCATCCTTTTCAATTTAGGCATAAGTCATTCACATTCATTTGATAAATCCTGTAAACCCGTATACCTCCAACTAACTAAATCTAATTCCATTTGTGTTTTTTCTTATCAATTTTATCCTTTTAAATGAACAAATGAAATACATTATTTCATCTGATCCAGCAATGCTTATTTGGTCTTTTCTTTTCTTGTAAACATTTCCTCTCCCACTTACTTGAATGGAAAGCCTAGACATAGAAGACACTAGAGCTCCATCTGCTTATCAACCATAATTTCTATTGTCAATTTGCTTATCCATTGCTCAAGTAAAGGCAAGTTCTTTAAAGCCATTTTTTCTCTACTTTCATTTTTATAAGTCATTTGAAATGGATTTTGAGTGCTTATTATTTTACTGAAATGATGGATGCAAAATAAATGAAGTGTGGTTATTTTGTTGTAGAAAATTTTGCTTTTTAACATGTTAAATATTCTTTAATAATGGTAATGATTTTTAGTATTCTATAACACCATTGTTTTTTGAAAAAAAATTGATAAAAAATAAAAAATAATTCTTTTTAATTTTGTTACATAATATTTTTAGCCAAGTTAGTGTTTTTTTTATTTGGAAAGGATTTGACCATTATTATACTGTTAATAATTCTACATTTGATATTCTTGCACAAAATAGATTAGAATAATCCTAAATCACTTGAAAGAAGTACACGTAACTCATGTCCTAATTGTTTTTCTTGTCATTGTCAAATAATCAAATTACATAAATATCTAAGCATTCATTTCTTCACTCCTTCAATATTTGGAATTTGGATTCAAAACAAAATTTTGGAATTAAGTCTTGGTATACATATAACATATCTCAATGGATTATTTTCTAATTTTGTTTTGGTATCTTAATTATTTTTATTTTTTAATTAAGAGGTCATTTGCTACTTATTGATTTTGGTGTCTTAAGTACTTAGATTATTTCTATAACTAATCAAAATTTCAGATGTAACATTGAATATAATTTAAATCGGAAAGGAAATTTAAAAAAAAGGCATTAAATTTAGTAGAAATTCAAGTGGACATTTTTGGAAGGATGTCTAGATGATTAGATTATAAAAGTCCTAAAATTAACAAGGATTCAAGTGTCAAGTGCATTTTGAACATTTCTTTAATTTTGGAAACATTAAAAAGAACAGTTTAACATTTAATGTTATCATATGTTGTTAATGATTTCATGAAAATAGCCAATGTTATATTTAGTTACATATACAAATTTTTGGCTACTTGTTGTTTATTACTTATATATTATTTTTTATATGATGTGTATATGTATTGTGCGTTAATTTAACAAAAGTGTGTATTTTTTTCTTGAATAATCTTGGGTTTTTCTTATGAATTATCATTTACTTAACTAATATTTATTTAACAAACATTAAACTAATGAAAATTCAAGCTACCACCAATAACTTTAAGATTCCTATGGTAGTTTCCAACTTAAGATAACCTTTCTTCATCTCTTTTATTCCTTATTTTAATTCTTTAATCCTATCATTGGAGCCACACCCTTCACTAACCATTGAAGATGTTTTAGCATAAACCATGCTTGAACCACATGCCATACAAAAAATTCTTACTTTTCTTCCTTATAGGTATAAAATAGTATTTAAAGGTCTTCCTTTGCTTCAAAAATTCAAATACTAGTTATTTTTCCTTATTTGCAAAAGTAATTTTGCATCCTGGTCTTAGGCCTCATTGTAAGCCACACTTGCAATAGGTATTTTGTCTAAAAATAAACAAAAAAATCAATTTTCTATACAAATAAAATATTAGAGAAATAATTTTTGGTTAAAAAAACCTTCAATAAAATATATTGGGATAATTTTTTAAAAAAATGAAAATCTTTTCAACTAAGTGAATAAGAAACAATTTTATTTTAAGAAATAAAGTCATTTATTACATTAAAAAAATTCAAAGAAGTCCACTAATTTCATTACTTTTAAAAAAATGAAAATATTTTCTATACAAATATAATATTAGAGAAATAATTTTTGGTTAAAAAAACCTTCAATAAAATATATTGGGATAATTTTTTAAAAAATGAAAATCTTTTCAACTAAGTGAATAAGAAACAATTTTATTTTAAAAAAATAAAGTCATTTATTACATTAAAAAATTCGAAGAACTCCACTAATTTCATCACTTTTAGAAAAAAAATAAATTTGAGATATTAAAAATTAACAAAAAATATTGAAAATTTTTGGTAGAACTCAAATTAAAAAAATTCTAACCAATAATTTAAAATACTTTTTCTTCTTCTTCTTCTTCTTTTTTCTTTTTTGAGATTTTGAAGTAGAAAAGAGTAGACCTACGCATAGTAAAATGAAAAATATCACATTTTTTTTATAATGAAACAAAAATGAATATCATTTTTTTTAAGTTTTAGAATGCCACTAACCCTTCTTCTAATCATTAAATAAGGAGAGAAGAAAAGTGAAAATCTTTCAAGCTTGCCTTTGAATAATGTAAATGGCTTCAAGCCTTCTACTTCTTTTAGTCAGCTAATGATTTTGTTTTTCATTTAATATTTTTAAAGCTATTCAAGGAATTATAACAAGCAAAAGTATCTTAAAAAGTTAACTTATCAATTCAAATGATAAGAGGAAAAATTTTTGTGGTTAACATCCATTTTAATATAGTTGAAAAAAAGGACATAAGGATAACAATAGTGAGGAAGAGAATGATTTATACCTAAATTGTAAGAGAAGCAATGAAATTTACCCTAAGAATTTTAAGTGTATTATTATACATAATCAACCAAACAAGTGATGTTACATTTTTTTCCTTTTTTTAAGAAAAGAACATATTTATTAATCACCCAAAATGATAGCATCCTCAAGGATGAACACCTTCAAAGTATGAAGACTACTAGATAAGCACTTAAAACCCTCTATAATAACATGTACGACTAATTTTATGGGTTCATGGGCAACTTGTTATAACCCTAGGGAACCACTTGAGGATAATATTATTCAATTAAGAAATAACAGTAAGGACAAACTCAAAAACTAGATAGGAATGCCAAGGACAATTTACACGACCTAAAAGGCATTAACAACCATTTTGCAAGTACTTTCAATTATGACTTTCATGTTTGGGTGATTATATAACACCATAGTTCCATTGTGGATAGCCAATAGCTAAGCCTCCAAAACTAAAACACACATAAATTTATCATACCACATGTCAAGAAAGTCACCATTGAAATTGTAAGCCATGATTGCACATAAAACTTTATCCTTTAACCATCTTGCATCTACATTTAGTTTGATAGTAGCATAAAGTGGAGTGACCCAATATAACTGAAAAGCATTTGGATTAGGAGGGACCCTTCGAGAGGTAGAGCATAAACTATTAGGTTAAATCCTTCCTTTCAAATCAAGCAACCTAGCATCCTCACTCTCTACACTTAACAATCCTTCTCATACACATCATGATCCATCAGCTATGTGAGGCACTTTGGATGTTTCTTACCTCCCAAACACACTTTAACAGAACCTTAGAAAATAGTAGTCGTCAGTGTTGAAGAGAAAGATCATTTGTTGCACTTAAAACTAAACCATATAATGAAAATTTTATAAAAAAACTCTTAAACATGACAAGCTACAATTGCTTCAATTTGAGCTTCCCTAACTTATAACCACCATAACTGAACTAGTTCTTAATGTTGAAAGAGATGGATATCATTTTCTAGTTTAACTATACATATAGTGCATAAATTATTGCCAGAACTAGTAAGGTATGCCATTCATGCTCTAGTAGGCACCATACCATTAATTACTTTTCATATAGCATACTTATATCTATTATGGACATTAGGATTCCATAATTATTGCCATATAATGAATTATGGATGTTGAACCTATTAATTAATTCTAATAAGTTTATATGTGATTTAAAAGTAAATTTTTTTAGAGGTATCTAAGCATTAAACTCTCTTATCTTCATCATATTTTTGTATTTATAACCTATAAATATTAATGGCATCATTAAACTAGAATAAATTAGCAATTAAGCTAGCATTCCACTCCTTTTGGTTAGCCAACATTAACTTCGAAATGGTTAAGTTATTATTAACAATAACTCCATCCTTTAATTATGGAATTAATTTCTTGCATTCTAAAGCCGACCATTCATGCAATGCCTTGATTGAATTTCTTGATCCCACTAGCCATCATGAGCCCTTTCGCATTATCATTTATCCTTTTGTAATGCCAAGCCAAGCCTAGGATCTATTAGCCAAGTCTCTTTTAAGAAGTTATTTGATTTAAGATGCTTTTCCTTTTAACATTGAACTTAAAAGCCTTCTTTTCTATCTCCACTTTTTAAGTGAGTTTAGTTAATAATGCCTAATTAATAGAATTGAAAATTTTAAACCCTAAATTGTTAGGTTTTAAATCAAAAAGCATAATAAAAAATTTAAAATTACTCCAAAACCCACTAATGATCCAAGTGAAAAAAGCACAAACTAGTGCTAGTGTTTTACTTTAGTTTTAATCACTAATGTTTGAATGATCTGATCATGAATGCATGAATAATTGATCTTAAATAATAATTAATAGTGATCAAATCTCATCACAAACACATGAATAGGATTATCATGAATCATAAACATTTTCTAAAAAAGTAACATCTTTATAAATTCACACAAGTAATCAAATATTTTGATCCAATAAGATGGGATTACTCTCTCTCTCTCTCTCTCTCTTAACATAATTCTACTATAGAAATTTTCTAATTATGGATCAATATCTCTAAAAATGCTTCACAACTATTTCTCTATTTCATAGATATTGATCATAAGGTTTTCTAATTCCAATCAGATATTTATTAAATCATATGATATATATCTTGATTAAATATTTCCCTTTTAAAAAATTAATATCTTAGTCAGATATTTTCTATTTAAAAGGATTTGATTAATATTAGTAAGATATTATTATTTGATTAATTTTTTTATCTCATAAATAAAATCTTTTTTATCCTTAACCAGAAATAACTTAAGAAATGAGATAATTAGGCTTTAATTATTGATCAAGCTCAAATACAAGTCTAGTTAATAATTAACTCATATTTAATATCCTTTAAGTATATCCTAATCACATTATGCTATTACTTATTGAAGCTTAATCATATTAAGCCTATTCCAATTAGGAGTCTTAGTTTGATTAAAAGTTCCTAATTATACTATGATTTCAAATTTTGACATGTTTTTTATGTGTGGCTTTATAGGTTTTTATTATATTGGTAATGATATTAAAATCTTATTTTAGTATCACATAAAGTAAATGGTATCTAGCAATACATCACTGCTACCTAAGTAAAAAGAATATTGGTGATTTAATATAACTTTTCTATGACTAATGTTTTATGTAATTTAGTTTTTTTTATCTTAGATATCTAGATTGAACTTAAAGCATAGAATGTGTTACCTTCTTTATAATTCAATCTATTTATTTCTTGATTTTTTAAGTAAACTAACTAAAATAAATGAATCAGTATTACATGTCAATTTATTTGAGCATAGTTATGCATTTTAGAATTTCACTTAATCAAGGGGCTTGTAGATATCATTCCTCCTATATAAAAAAGATAAAGTCCCATTTAGACCATTCACATCTTTTTGCATAATTTGTGATATACAAAATCACCACTTTTTAGGTCAACCCTCTTATAGCTAACACTAGTTTTTAAGCCCATGCTATGCACAGGTTCGTATTTAATAAAAAAATTTCTTTAATAAATATAATAATTTATTCATATATTAAAATATATTATTTAATATATAAAAATAAAATTTTAAAAATAAATAATATATTTTTTCTTATTTTAAATTTTATTATATGTAACTTAATTATATAAATATATAATAAAAAAGATAAAAAGGAAATAAGAATGAAAAAGAGAATAAAAATAAAAAAATATTTTCATAATTTTATAAAGAATTAAATATTTAATAACATATAATAATATTTTTTTAAAAATATTATTTTTATTTAAAAATATAATTTGGTATCTAGTAAATACTTTTAACTCAATATCAACTAAGTTTTTTAAATATTATTCTAATAGTTCTTACTACAAAAGAAATAATAAATTATTCATATTACTATATTTTTCACATAATTTCTTTAAAATATTTTATAAAAAAATAAAATATATCATGTCATATTTATACTATTTAGCAATCTTAATATTTAAATTATAAATAATATGAGTGAATATAAAAGAAGATAAAACAAAACAAATTTAAAAAAGAGAAATAGTTTATGTGCAATAAAATAATAAGAGTTAAAAATAAAATATATAGAAAATTAATTTAATTATATAAAATGAATGACTTATAAAAAAATTTTATAATAAAAGGAGTAAATTGTATTATATCTATAGGAGTAAATATGAAAAAAGAAGAGATATATATAATAGAATAGATGAAATGAAGAAAAAAAACAATTCGTAGACTAAAATTTTTTTACAAAAACCTGACTAATATATTTTTAGATTAGAACTTGATACTAAAATTATTTAAACTATTTCAAAAATTTTATTCTAAAAGCATATTCTATTTAATTTTTAATATTTAATAACATTTAAATTATATTATAACAATATAAATATGAATAAAAAAAATCCTAAATAGTGTTGATGGGGAAATTTTTTTTTATATAACCTAACATGCATCGCAACAAAAAATGGTCAAAAAACCTTTCTTTCTTAATATAGTATAGATATGGATTATGTTGGAAGAAAAATTTTAATTTTTTTTTGGCCAAAATTTTTAATTATATTTATTTTTCATTAATATAACATCTTCACACTTATAAATAGTATAAATAATTTTCAAGTCATGATAATAAATATTTAATTTTTATATTTATTTTTTAACTCATTCAATTTGCATATTTTATATTAAAATTTGAACTTATTTTATTTTTATAATAAAAATATTTATAAATAATATTTAAAATAACTTTCACATGAAGTAAATATAATAAGATATTATTCTATCATTAAAAAAATTTTGCACAAATTACTTCAACTTAAATATATTCTATACTACAATAGAAAAAATAAAGAGAAACAATATTCAAATTATAAAATACAAATAAAATTTCATTGATCTATATTTAATTTGAAATATAATATTTAAAATTTAATATAAAAAATATTGATGAGATTTAAATAAATAAATTTTATTGTTAAATAATTTTATCAAAAATAGGATGTATAAATAATTAATTTAGATAACATTTTATAACCTTAACTTATTTAAAATATTTTACAATAAAAATAAAATATATCATACTATATTTATACTATTTAGTGATTTTAATATATAAACCATAAATAATATGAGTGAATATGAAAAAAGTAAAAATGTGTAACAAAATAAATTAAAATAAGAGATGTGATGTATGAATTGTAAAATAAAAAAAGTTAAAAATAAAATATGTAATATATAAAATAAAAAGAAGTAATACATGAAATATAAAGCATTTTCAAATCCTCCCGATTAATATGCATTCATTAATAATTGATATTCAAATATTTTTATTAAAAAATATGAGATATAATAAACTAATTCAATTAATAATTTTTGAAGTAAAATTTTAATGTTTTAAAAATATTTATGAAATTTAAAAATAAAATATATAATATTATATTTATACTACTTAATAATATCAGTATCTTAATTATTAGTAATACAAAGTAGGCATAAAAAATGGAAAAAATATAAATAAAGAAATAAAAGGGAGAAAAATAATGTTTGAGTTAATAAATGATAAGAGTTAAAAATAAAATATATATTAAAATAAATTAATTTACATAAATAAAATTTTATCATATTTAAAATATTTCCACTATAAAAAATTTGTACTATGATAAAATTTTGTAAAATCTCAATTAATATATATTTAATTTAACATATAGTACTTAGAATTTAGTATCAAGAGAATCTTAACAAAATTTAAATAAATAAATTTGATTTTAGTTTTAAGGTATTATATTAAAAAAATACAATTAAACTATAATGAATTTATAGTTGAAAAAAATAATATTTGAGTTGTAAATAATATAAGAGAAAAAATTATGAGAAATAATGCATGAAGTAAAAATTATAGGCAAAATTTTAGTTGATATGAATTTAAATTGATATATAATATCTAAAACTTGATATTAATAAATTTTTAAAAAAATTAAATAAAAAAATTTGATTTCAATTTTCAAGTACTGCATATAACAATGTAATATTTATATACTAAAATTTAAATTTATTTAAAATATTTATAGAAATTTAAATATAAAATAGATAATATTAAGAGTTAATAATAAAAAATATATTATAATAAATTAACTTATTAAAAAATTTTAAATTATTTATTATTTAAAATATTTTATCAAAAAAATTATATTATATTAAAGATTCTGTAACAGTAAAGATCAATAGTAAAGATATAGATTATTATTATATTATTATATTATTTTTATCTTATAATATTATATTATAAGCAATATACAATAATAAAACATATAATATAATAAATTTAGTTATTCAATAAAAATTTTAAATTATTTGTTATTTAAAATATTTTATCATAAAAATTATATTTTATTAAATTTAAAAATTCTGTAATGGAAAAGAAATAAATTATTTTTATTATTATATTATCATTTTTATAATTATATTATTATACTTTTTGATAGTATCATTGTTATTATATTATATTATTACTATGTTATTATTATATGATATTTTGTTATATTATTATTTTTATAATATTATTATATTATATTATTATCAATAGTAAAGATATATATTATTATATTATATTATAATATATTATTTTAATAAAAAATAATAAAATGTATAATATAATAAATTAAATTATGAAATAAAAGTTTTAAATTATTTATTATTTGAAATATTTTATCATAAGAATTATATTATATTAAATTTAAAGATTTTGTAATAGTAAGGATTAATAATAAAGATATAGATTATTATTATATTATTATATTATTATTTTTATAATATCATTATTATTACATTATGTTATTATTACTATATTATTATATCTAAAAAGTAAAAAAAAGAAAAGAAAAGAAAGGGATAGGGTTGGGCGGGGAAATTTTCTCTCACGGCCTAACATGTGTCCTAAAAAACAAAAGCACCCTTCCCCCAAAAAACTCTCATTTAGTAATAAGACACAGATTTGATGGTGTCAAAGTACACAACTCCTTATATATAGAATTGTAATAACTTCAAGTCAAAGGCTTACATACATTATTATCACTATAAGAATTGCTTATGACTTTCACATTGTGATCTATGTAACATCCTCGTGAGGGTTAGTTTAATACATTTTTTTCTTTAACATATACCAATAAGGTGGCTTAATATCTTATAGTCATGATCATGGTTATCAATAAACACATATACTAGTCTTGACGCATTATTTTTATCTTAATTTACAATAATACTTAATTAGAGATATTTTTAAAATAATATAAATTATTCTAAGGATAATTATTATATTTACTTATATTACATAGATATAACATTAAACACAATAATTGAAATGCCTTTATAAAGAAAATGTAATACAATATATGTAAATACAATCATCTTATAATTTGTTATTACGACATACACTAATAATCTCTTACTTATATTAAAGCCAATCACTCATATATCTAATACTAAATGATCCATTGTAACCATCATGCTTTTGCTACACCAAAAGTTTTGTTAATGGATTGGCAATATTATTATTTATTGGTACTATGCATATCTTGTCATGTCCATCAATAATTTCACAAATGAGATGGAAGAGCTAAAGTATGTGCTTTGTTTTCATGGCCTATTCAATGGACTTATTGCTATCACAATATAAGTCTATTGGTTTGAAATACTAGGAACCATCGCAAGTTTAGTAATAAATTTTTTAATCCAAATAACCTCTTTTGATATATCAGAGGTGATAATATACTTAGCCTTTATGTAGAACCGCCCATTATCTCAAGCTTTAAATTATTCTAGCTTACACTATTGCCATTTAGGCAAAGCATATAACTTGACCGTGATTCGGATTTATCCTTATTGAACTAGAAATTAACATTAATATAACCTTTTACAACTAGTTTCTTCTTACTTCCATATATCAATAATGAATCCTTAGCTTTTTTTCAACACTTAAGGATATTCTTGATAGTAATTTAATGGCTCTTACTAAGATTTGATTAGTACTTAGTTATCATGATCAATGCATATTAGACATTTGGACAAGTACATTGCATGGCATATATGTTAGATTTAATTGCTAATGTATATGGAATCTTATTCATGATGTTTTTATTATCTTGTGTTATAGGACATCAGGCTTTGAATAAATTTATACTATGTGATAAGGTAAAGAATCCCTTTTTGGACTTTTTCATATTGAACTATTTCACTTCTTTTTCAATATATGAATATTGACTTAGGTTAAGTAATTTTCTTGATCTATCTTTCTAGATCTTAGTATCTAGCACATAGGCAGCTTTACGCAAGTCCTTCATCGAGAAATAATTCTCTAACCAATTCTATATAGCTTGTAATGTAGGGAAATCTTTCCAATGAGTAGTATGTTATCTATATATAATACAAGGAAAATAATTGTGCTTCCATAAATCATCTTGTAAACACAAGATTCATTTTCTTTTTTTGATGAAAACAAACTCTTTGGTTGCATCATTGAAACAAACATTCCAACTTCAAGGAACTTGCTTCAACCTATAAATGAATCTTTACAACTTACATACCTTAGTAGTATTTTTAAAAGTGATAAAACGCTTAGGTTGTGACATGTACACATCCTTCTTAAGAAACTTTCCATTGAGGAAAGTAATTTTGACATCCATCAACTAGATTTCACAATCATAAAATGTTGTAATAATAAGCAAGATCTAGATGGATTTTCACATACTAACTAGAAATAAGTCTTATAACCTATACTATGAATTTGTGTAAAATTTTTAGCATCTAATCACCCTTAAAAGGTTTGTACGTTACATCCATGTTAATTTTCATTTTGAAAACCTACTTGTGCCTAATGATGTTCAGCCCTTAGGTGGATTAACTAAAACTTATACTTAATTGTATACATGGATTCCATCTCAAATCTTATAGTTTTAAGCCACTTCTCATAGTTTGGCCCATTAATAGCTTCTTAGTGGGTTATAGGCTTATCTTGATCTATAAGCAATATATTATCATTTTGGGTCTTAAGAAATCAATATCTCTCAAGCTCATGACATGTCTCATTAGATCTATATGGGCCTTATGTCACATGAACAATTTCCTATTCCACAATGATTCGAGTGTCATAACTCAATCAAATTAAACCAAACACAACTATACTGTAGCATAGGATGCAACTTAGATCATTTCCTAAAGATGAATTTACTATATAATCAGAAAATGCAAGGGGAGTATTTCATCAAACACTTGAAATGCAACACAAAATGAACAAGTAAAAACAGAATTCAAAAGAATAAAAAAAATCAAATTAAAAAAATCTGATTCAAGATTCAAGAAGAACACAATTAACACTCCATCATTGGATTCTAATCATATGACATTCCAATCAAACCAAACTAGAGATTAACAATTAGATCTAAATGAACCTTCAATTTAGGATCCAGCATTCACATAGAAACCTCCATGCATGCAACCAATTACACATACAATTCAATTTAGAAACCTCTAAAATCGAATTAGATTGAATTGATTTAAGAGCCAATGCATTAATCTTAAAAATCAGATTTGATTCTAGTTCAAACTCTCTTAACCAATTGAACCACATCATTAACCGAAAAAACATGATTACAATTAAATCTCAATCAAAATTCGAATTGAAGAACTTCAATTCCAAAACAGATTTAAGAAGAAAAGAAAGAGAGATGAAGTTGGTTTGGATTATTAATCTGAATTTTTGCTCCAATCCTCAAGAGGTTGATTACCTCTCTTGCTCTTGAATCAAAGGAGAATCACTACTCCATTAATGAAGGAGAACGCACGAGAAAGAGAGAGAGAGAGACTTCTATTTCAAAAATATCCTTTTTTTTAATTTTGATACTATACTTCGGGAGAAAGTTATATCCAAAACAAGTCAGGTAGGTTCTGTGGATCCAGTAGTGGGTTTGAAAATAACTTCTTTTGGCTTAGTGTTCTGAACATGATTTGAAGCCCTGGATGTTAGCTTTCCAATGCCACTGAAATGGGCTCGATTGAGTCCTTGTAGCCCAAGATATAGTCCAAACACTGAAGCTTGCTCAGAAAACGTGCTTGAATGTCTTAACTAAATACCAAGCCCAGTTTTAGCTTCAGAACCTCAAAATCAGCCCCTGCCTTCTTCATAAAAGTCATAGCCCCATCTCTTAGCTTTTCTACAAACTAAAAATCATGATGAAATGGTGTATGTAGCTTAAGATATGATCCAAAAACTGAAGTAGGGTCAGGATAACCATAATGCTAGAAAAATGAACTAAGACTCAACCAAGATCCAATCAAAAGAAAATGATCTAAACTAATTCAATTAAGCATAAAAGAGGATTAATGAACCAAAAATGAGGGATAGAAAATGTATAAAAAATCCAATTCATCAATTCCCCCACACTTAGCCCTTGTATGCCCTCATGCAAGACTCAAACAAAACTAATCAATCCAAGGAATCAACAAAACTAGACTCAAGACCTAAATTGGAAAAGCTTATTCTCCCATGAATCACCAAAAGTGTTAAGTTTAGGGGCATAATAACATATAAGGCATCAAGAGTTTTCCAACAATCAAATTAATTGACTCCCTACCTCTCTAGAGTGTAAACCAAGCAACATCACTCAAAGTGCATAGACCAAGTATGAAGAACCTCACAAAATGTTGTATGTATGAAGCTCTAAACTCTCAAGTGTGTGGGTAAAAGTGTTTCACTTAATTCACCTCAATAGATCATGCATTACCATAGGCTTGCTAATCTTTTACTTCTCCATTACTTGTAATCACATGCAAACACAAATTAAGAGGGCTTTATTAAGGGTTGTAATAGGGTTAAGGTAAGGGTAGGAAATATGAAGATATGACAAGGTGAAACCTAAGGCAATAGGAAAAAACATTGGTCAAGATACAAGCCAAGTTCACAAATGTGGAAGTTTCCCCAAGACATGCCATGACATATTCATTCCTTTTATAAAAATTCCCCATTTTATTCACTTCTTTCTTTTCTTTTCTTCCTCTCTTTTTTTATTTTCTTTTTTTTTTTATAAATTGCCTCAATTTATTGACTTTTTCTCTTTTTTTTTTGTATATCCTCCTTGCAACCCCCCACACTTGAACGTTTGCATGTCCTAGGCAAACCCTCACACTTAATCCCAAGCACAACAATAACAATGAAACCAATGCTATCCTATTCCTTAAGGCTAGGTAGAATCATGGTTTTTCACTTAGGCTTGTAATGTGCTAGAAATCAAAGAAAGATTAATAAGGCTCAAAAGAGGTTAGACAAGGGAAAGAATGCAAGGTGGGCTATATGGCCAAGTGGCTAAAATGTCAAAAATTGCCTCTATCATGTCCATGAATGCATATGAAAATGTAGCCTCAAAGAAGAATCAAAGCAAGTTCTAGAATGACAAACTATGAGGGAGGAACACACAAGAAAGAGAAGAATGGCATAAAATGTAACCATCCAATATATAGCTCAAAAGCTCACATGGGTCATGTTCATCATACTCAATCATGGCAAATTAGAATCAATCACTAAATTCACATATCTCAAGAGGGAAAAGAACAATGAAATCATGTTGGAACTCTATCCATCTCAACGACTAATGCCCTAACTCAACAACCATCAATTCATCAAAGGAGAATAAGAGTAATAATTATTATGACAACCAAACAAACCCAAAATGCAAGACTAACTAGAAACAAGCACATGAGAAATAAACTAACACTAATCAAACCCCCACACTTATTTGACATTGCCCCCAATGTAATGCAACAAATAAAATGTGAGGCAAATAGAATGAAAAGAGAGGGAAAAGAGGACTCCCCTATCAAGTGTAGGTGGTTGCTAGCAAGCGAACCTCCTCAACGGTGTCTAGGGCTAGCTCCTTATGAAATGGCTTCAAGCAGTGGCCATTCATAGTGAAAACTTTGTCTGTCCCAGGCTCCACAATCTGCACAACACCACAGGGAAAAATCTGAGTAACAATATAAGGACCAAGCCACCGAGAATGAAGCTTACCAGAAAAAAGCTTAAGACGAGAGTTGTAGAGGAGCACTTTCTGGCCAATGGAAAACTCCTTCCACAAAAGCATCCTATCATGGATGAATTTGGTCTTCTCTTTATACAAGTGGGAGCTCTCATATGCCTCCAACCGGATCTCCTCTAACTCCTAAAGCTGGAACTTCCTATGGAGTCTAGATTGGTGTAACTCATGATTACAGTTTTTAACTGCCCAATATACTCTGTGCTCAATCTCTACTAGAAGGTGGCATGCCTTACTAAAGACAATCCGATAGGGAGACATCCCTAAAGGAGTCTTGTAGGCAATACGGTAGGCCTATAGTGCATCTTCAAGCCTCTTACTCTAATCCTTCCTATTGGGTTGTACTATCTTCTCCAGGATTTGCTTCAACTCCCTATTTAACACCTCCACTTGTCCATTAGTTTGCGGATGGTATGGAGTTGAGACCTTATGGGTGACACCATATTTCTTCAGCAAGGTTGCCATGTTTCGGTTACAGAAATGGCTCCCCTGATCACTAATGATAGCTTTAGGCACCCCGAACCTGCAAAATATATGTGATCTAACAAAATCTATAACAATAAAAGAATCATCAGTCCGGGTGGCCTTGGCCTTCATCCATTTGGAGACATAATCAATAGCCAGCAATATGTAAACAATACCAAAAGAAATAGGAAAAAGCCCCATAAAGTCAATACCCCAAACATCAAATATCTCACAGAATAATAAGGGCTGCTGAGGCATCTCATTCATTCGAGAAATACTACCTGTCTTCTGGCATTGTTCACAATTCTTACAATATGTGTAAGCATTGCGGAACAATGTGGGCCAGTAAAAACTTGAACCTAGAATCTTTCTAGCAGTGTGCTATGGACCAAAGTGGCCACTGCAAGCAAGTGTGTGACAAAACTATAGAATATATGGTATCTCAAACTTATGCACATAACGTCGGATAACCTGATCATTACACATCCTCTACAAGTATGGATCATCCCAAACATAATGCCTAGCCTTACTCCTAAGTTTATCTATCTCATGCTTTTTAAAGTAAGCAAGCAACTCAACAGCAACTAAATAATTAACTAAATCAGCATACCATAGGTCCTTACCTCGCAGCTCTAAAAACTACTCATCTAGAAAGGTCTCACGGATAGGAAAAGACTCTAAGGACTGCGGGATCCAGCTCAGGTGGTTTACTACCAGGTTCTCAGCTCCACACCTATCCTTGATCTCAATGTCAAACTCTTGCAATAGTAACATCCACCTGATAAGCTTAGGCTTAGCATCCAACTTCGTCAGCAGGAACTTCAATGCTGAATGATCAGAAAAAACAGTCACTTTAGTTCCCAGAAGATAAGTACGGAATTTATCTATAGCAAAAACAATAGCAAGAAGCTCCTTTTTAGTAGTGATGTAGTTAGCCTATGCAGAGTCTAGGGTTTGGGAAGCATAGGCTATACATGGGGTGTCTTCCCTACCTTCTATGAAAGGATTGCTCCAACTGTAAAGTTGGAGGCATCACACATAAGCTCAAACGGGTGCTCCCAGTTCGACGGTTGAAGCACCGGAGCAGAGATGAGGTGTTGCTTCAACTGGTTAAAAGGTCTCTTACACTCTTCATCAAATTGGAAGTCAACCTCTTTTAGCAATAGCCTGGATAACGGAAGTGCTACTTTATTGAAGCCCCTGATGAAATGCTTATAGAACCTTATGTGGCCAAGAAAAGAACGTACTTCCCGCACGCATGTGGGGTAAGGCAAAGAAGCAATCATATCTATCTTGGACTTATCAACAGAAATACCCTCCCCAGAGATAATATGTCCTAAGATTACACCCCTACCTAACCATAAAATGACACTTCTCAAAATTCAAAACAAGGTGTGACTCAACACATCTACTCAAAACTCTAGCAAGGTTATCCAAACATGCATCAAAAGAAGAACCATAAATAGTGAAATTATCTATAAAAATCTCCATACATTCCTCCAGAAGGTCAGAGAATATACTCACCATGCACCTCTGAAATGTACCTGGGGCATTGCATAAACCAAAGGGCATCCTTCGATATGCAAATATGCCAAATGGATAGGTGAAAGTGGTCTTCTCTTAATCCTTTGGTGCAATATGAATCTAAAAATAGCCAGAAAAACCATCAAGAAAATAATAATGTGACTAACCTGGCAATCTCTCTAGCATCTGATCAATGAAGGGCAATGGGAAATGGTCTTTCCTGGTGGCTTGGTTCAGCTTCCTGTAGTCAATGCAAACTCTCCAATTATTTTTCACTCTTGTGGGCACCAACTCATCATTTGCATTCTTCACTACTGTTATGTCAGTTTTCTTGGGAACTACTTGCATTGGGCTCACCTACTTGCTATCTGAAATTAGGTAAATAATTCTTGCAGCCAGCAATTTGCTCACTTCCTTCTTCACTACATCCAAAATCAGCAAGTTGAGCCTTCTTTGGGGCTGCCTCACTAGTTTCACACCCTCTTCTAACTGAATTCTATGCATGCACATAGAGGGGCTAATTCTAGTTATGTCTACAAGTGTTCAACTTATAGCTTGCATGTTCTGCCTCAGGACATTCAGTAGCTTATCTTCTTATTTTGGTTATAGATCCTTGGCTATAATAATTGGCAGCTTCTCATTTGGTGCCAAAAATGCATATTTCAAATTTTTTGGAAGTGGTTTCAGCTCCAAAGTTAGTGGCTCTTGTATGAAAGGTGGTAATCTTGGTTCGTCCTTTGCTAATTTAGCTTCAGCACCTGAAACTTTAGAATAATTCTGCAAAACAGCATCATCATATCCTATGGAAGTAAAAATAGTAGAAAAAAATAACAGAATCAATTAAATTGACTACAGAATAAAAAATGCTAGAATTCAAAAGTGGAAAATTTGCAATTGTAGAATCTGAATTTGCATAATTTGAATTCACAGAACTTGAAATTACAAAAATAGAATTTACAAAATTCGTAGTAGCATCAATGTTATTAAAATCAAAAAGTGTAGATTGTGTAGGATATGCAAAATTTATTGTAGAACCAATACAAGCAAAAATAGTAGAAATTGAAATGAAATTAGTGGAAACAAAATTCAAATCAGCAGAATTTAAACCATAAAAAACAACAAAAATAGAAGAATTTAAATCAGCAAAAATAGAAATAGTAAAATTTAAAATAGCACTAACAGAAGCAGAATTAATAGAAATAGTGGAATTTGAAATAGAAATAGGAACAACAGAATGTAAGATAGCAGAATCAGAATTTATAAAATTTGAAATAGCAAAAATAGAATTAGAATTAGTGGAAACAGCAACAATAGAATCAAAATTTAAAATAGCAAAATTTGAAACATCAGAATCAACATTAGCAGAATTTAAAACAGCAGAAAGAGAACGAACAGAATTGGAATTAACAAAAATAGCAAAATTGGAATTGATAGAAATAGAACTTGCAGAAGGTGAAATAGCAGAAACAACAAAAATAGCAAAAATAGCAAAGATAGAACTAGAACTTGTAGAATTTGAATGCGCAAAATCACCACCATGTAGGAATGCATCAATTTCAGCAAAAGCAGCACATAGTTCATTAGCACCATCACATTCAAAACAAGTGAATTCATTTCTAATCCCTACAATTTTAGGAAATTCAGTCAATCAGTTTTCATGCACATCTTCAACCAATGAATCAATAATGTCTAAGTGAAAAAGAGAATGCTCTTCTGGTGGATATCTCATGTTATCAAACAAGTTAAATTACACTTTGCTATCTCCAAATTCCATGGATAAGGTACCAGAATGCACATCAATTTTGGTTTTTGCAATTTTTAAAAATGGCCTACCTAAGATCAATGTTGGTTGATCAACATGCATGTCATCCTCCATGTTTAAGATAAAAAAATTTGCAGGGAATATTAAATCATTCACTCTCACCAAAACATCTTCTAAAACTCCCTCTGGCTGGGTTGTACTCCAGTTGGCAAGTTGAATCACCACTCTTGTTGGCTTGAGCTCTCCAATATGCAAGGACTTATAAACTGATGTTGGCATGACATTTATTGAGGCTCCAAGGTCTAGCATGGCTTGATTGAATTGCTTACTTCCTATGGTGCATGGAATAGTAAAAGTACTTGGATCCTTGCATTTAGGAGGAATGCTCGATTGAATAATCACAAAGACATTTCTACTCATACTTACTTTCTTATTCCCTTTTAATCTTCTTCTATAGGTGTATAAGTCCTTGAGGAATATAGCATATTTAGGAATCTGTTTGATGGCATCCAAAAGTAGGATATTAACTTTAACTTTTCTAAATGTCTCCATGATTTCTTTGTCCAATTCTGCCTCTCCTATCTTCTTATTTTGAGTCACTCTATTTGGAAAAGGCAGTGGAATTTTTAGTTCAAAATGCTTGCTGTCTCTCTTTTTAGATGGTTCTGGTTCTTCTTCATCTACATCTATCTCTGCAAAATTTAAATTTTTTGCTGCAGCAGAATGTTCTACAAAATCTGCATGGTTCTTCTCTACAAAATCTGTAGCCTTAAACTCTTTGCCACTTCTAAGAGTGATAACACTCACATTTCGTGGGTTACTAATTGTTTGGGACAGAAGTTAGCCAAAACCTTATGTTTTTAGCTCACTAACAGTGTTGGCTAATTGGCCAATTTATGTTTGCAAGTTCTGGATGTTGGCTTCTGTCTTTTATTGAAATTGGAGGCTATTAGATGCCATTTGCTTCACCAAATCTACCAGGCTTGGTTCACTGCTGGTTTGAGGTTAGCCTTGTTTTAGTTATTGTTGGTATGGTTGTTACTGTTATCTTATGTTTGAACTTACAGCCTGTTGCCTAAAATGTTGCTGAGGCTGTTGCTAAAACTGATTGGGGCTATTACCATACCTCAAGTTTAGGTTGTCCCTCCATCCAGGATTGTAGGTGCTAGAAAAAGGATCATAGTTTCTCTGCTACTGTTGTGGTTATTAATCCAGGAAAAATTCCAGCCATTGTTTCATTTCTTTATTGGAATTCTGGACATAAGTCTTAAGTGTGGCTTGGTGGACAGCAAATGCCACAAATATTTGCTACTGTTGGATGAGTTTACCAGGGTTGCTACTACTTCTGACCAATGGCTAATTGCCTAACCAGTGAAGTTAGCTCCTCAATTCTGTTCTCCATGCACTGCTGGTTTGCATTAGAAAATTACTGCTCATTAACTCCCCTAGTGGACACTATGGCTCAAGTACCAAATTGTTGAGCATTGGCAGCCATATTGGCAATCAAGTCTCGAGTGGTAACAGGTGTTTTATGAACCAAAGCTCCTCCTGAGGCAGCATCCACTATGCTTCTGTCTATTGGTAGAAGTCCTTCATAGAAGTATTGGATTAGGAGTTGGTCATTTATTTGATGGTGGGGGCAGCTTGCACATAACTTCTTAAATCTCTCCTAGTATCCATGCAATGTCTCACTAGTAATTTGCCTTATGCCACAAATATCCTTCTTGATGGCAGCAGCTCTTGAGGTAGGAAAGAACTTCTCTAGAAACAGCCTATTCATGTCTTGCTAGCATGTAATTGAACCAGGATGCAAGTACTATAACCAGTCCTTTGTAGCTCCATCAAGTGAGAAAGGAAAAGCTCTTAGCTTAATGTGATCTTTATCAACTCCATATGGCTTCATGGTTGAACATACCACATGGAATTCCTTGAGATGCTTTTGCGAATCCCCTCTAGCTAAATCATGAAACTTGGGGAGCAAGTGTATCAATCCTGATTTGAGCTAAAAATCTACATCTAATTCTGGGTACTGGATGGTTAGAGCTTGATAATTGACATCAGGTGCTGTAAGTTCCTTCAATGTTCTATCATGATTGTTAGCCATATTCTCTACAAGATTCAGATGGTTAGCAATAGGAACACTATGAATAAAATCAGAATCAATATCAGACACTAAGCTAGAAATAAAAATAGGTAAGTTGTATGCAAAATTGTTAGAAGAATTGTCCTTAGCCAAGATAGGGTCAAATAATCTCCTCCTAGTTGATCTAATCAATCTAAGTGTTCTCTCAATCTCAGGATCAAATACAATGAAATCAGGATACAAATTAGACCTAGTCATGCATTAAACAAGGCAAAACAGAACTAGTCATGCACTTATGTCACCACCTCACATAAAATACTAAAGAATGCAAACAAACACTCAAATTTAATAAAGAAAAATTGAAAAAACACTACCAAATGATTTTTAAAAATTTTAGGACCACCACAGCTCAAATAATTGACCCTCAAGGAGTCCAAAAATGTAAAGAAAAATCTTTAAAAAAATTAAAAAACGTGGTCAAGATGAAGGAATTTGGCTTCCAAATAAAAATTTTTCATCAAAGCTAAAAATCTTGCTTGGAAGACCATTTTCCTTCAATTGACCAAAAATCAGCTCAATCCGAGCACAAAATCTTTTACAAAAACACCAGTGACGTCCCGAAAAAATCATAAAACCTCAAAAACTCTATCTGAGCGATTGATTTTGGAAAAAACAAGGGGGACCTCAATTCTTTAAAGAATTGAGCCTTTCTCAGAATGGTGTTTTCCTATAGGATAAAGTCCCCTAAAATCAAACTGAAAAGAGTTAGTGATAAAAAATCGTAAAACCGAGCTAATGACAATGAACTAGTAACTATAATTTGTAGACCAAGCAAAGACACACACAAATAGAGTTAGCATCAATATTAACATGTATTCACATGATCAAATAGCATAAATCATCCTTGGAAATGGTGCCAAAAATTTGACTCAACCGTTGCAACTCAATCAAATTAAACCAAACATAACTATACTGTAGTATAGGATGCAACTCGAATCGTTTCCCAAAGATGAATGTACTATATAATCAGAAAATGCAAGGGGAGTATTTCATCAAACACTTGAAATGCAACATAAAATGAACAAGTAAAACCAAAATTCAAAAGAATAAAAAAAATTGAATTAAGAAAATCTGATTCAAGATTCAAGAAGAACACAATTAACACTCCATCATTGGATTCTAATCATATGACATTCCAATCAAAACAAACTAGAGATTAACAATTAGATCTAAATGAACCTTCAATTTAGGATCCAACAGTCACATAGAAACCTTTATGCATATAACCAATTACACATACAATTCAATTTAGAAACCTCTAAAATTGAATTAAATTGAATTGATTTAAGAGCTAATGCATTAATTTTAGAAATTAGATTTGATTCTAGTTTAAACTCTCTTAACTAATTGAACCATATCATCAACCAAAAAAACATGATTATAATTGAATCTCAATCAGAATTCGAATTAAAGAATTTCAATTCCAAAACAGATTTAAGAAGAAAAGAGAGAGAGATGAAGCCGGTTTGGATTGTTAATCTGAATTTTTGCTCCAATCCTCAAGAGGTTGATTGCTTTTCTTACTTTTGAATTAGAAGAAAATCACTACTCCATTAATGGAGGAGAACGCACGAGAAAGAGAGAGAGATACTTCTATTTCAAAAATCTCCTTTTTTTTTAATTTTGATACTATACTTCGGGAGAAAGTTATGTCCAAAATAAGTCAGATGGGTTTTGTGGATCCAACAGTGGGTTTGAAAATGACTTCTTTTGGCTTAGTGTTCTGAACATGACTTGAAGCCCTAGATGTTAGCTTTCCAATGCCACTGAAATGGGCTCGATTGAGTCTCTGTAGCCTAAGATAGAATGCAAACATTGAAGCTTGCTTAGAAAACGTGCCTGAACATCTTAACTAAATACCAAGCCTAGTTTCAGCTTCAAAACCTCAAAATTAGCCCCTGCCCTCTCCATAGAAGTCATAGCCCCATCTCTTAGCTTTCCTATAAAATAAAAATCATGATGAAATGATGTATGTAGCTCAAGATATGATCCAAAAATTGAAGTAGGATCAAGATAACCATGATGCTAGAAAAATGAACTAAGACTCAACTAAGATCCAATCAAAAGAAAATGATCTAAACTAATTCAATTAAGCATAAAAGAGGATTAATGAACTAAAAATGAGGGATAGAAAATGTATAAAAAATCCAATTCATCACACAACAACTTATGGTCCTCATTCAAATTCTATTAAAAGTTTAATGTTATTTTATAAGTCATGAATCACTTTGAGTTCTATTTTTTTCCCACTGATTTTCTTAGAAATGAACTCTCTTTTTAGAAAAACACTAGTATGAGTACCAAACACTTCACCTTTAGCAAAATTATACAAATAGTAACCTTTGGTTTCCTTGGGATACCCTATAAAATAACATTTATCAAATTTAGGCTAAGCTTGTTAAAAATTGAATGTTTTACATAAGGCTCACATCCCCAAACCTTTATAAAAAACATATTAGGACATTTCCCAGTTTATATCTCATATGGAGTTTTTTCAACTATTTTAGAAGGAACATAATTGAGTGTAAAAATACCTGTCTTTGAGAATGTCCCCAAAAGGAGATTAGAAGATTTGCATAACTTATCATAAACTCCACTATGTCAATAGGTTGTGATTCCTTCTCTCTAAAATACCATTCCATTACAGTGCTTTAGGTAGAGTGAGTTGTGATATTATACCACATTTTTTTAAATAATCACTAAATTCTTAGCTTAAGTATTCTTTACCCTGATTTGATTAAAGTAATTTGATATTTTTGCTAAGTTGGTTTTAAACTTTATTATTGAATTTTATAACTTTTCAAAGGATTTTAATTTATGTTTCATAAGATACACATATCTATATCTATTGAAGTCATTAGCAATTGTGATAAAGTATTAAAAATCACTTCTAGTAGGTGAATTAATAGGCTCACACATATTAGTATATATAAAGCCTAATAGATTATTATCCTTTTCATTGTGTCTTGTGAATGGGGCTTTAGTCATCTTACTTAATAAATAAGATTCCTACACTCATATGATTCAAAATCAAATGAGTCCAATAGTTCATCATTATGGAGCTTAGATATGCATTTCTTGTTCATATGGCCTAAGCAATAATGCGATAGATAAGTTAGGTTTAGATTGTTGAATTTGAATATTTAGTGTTTATGTCTAGATTGGTGTTTATTAACTTTTATAACAAAAATACATAAAGTAAAATTCTCCCTTCCCTTCTTCTATGTTAGATCCTTCAAGTAAACTTTGCAGTTCCTTTTCCAATGTCCAATCTCACTAAAATGGAAGCATTTCACTTTCTTACACACACCACCTTTAGGTTTGGGTGCAGAGAACTAAGGCTTAGGCTTAGGTTTACCCTTAGATTTTGAATTCTTTTTATTTTTACACTCGATATGCATAATAATTCTGGCAGTGTTTTGTCAATTTTGTTCATGTTGTAATTCCTGACAAATTGACTATAGCTTTGTAGCAACAATTGCAATACTACATATGTGGCCAACTCTTAACCTAATAGAAAGCCCAATCTCTTAAGGTTCTTAGTATACTCAATCATCTTGAGTACATAAGGCCCAATAAGGTTTCTTTTTTGCTAGTTTGCATTGAAATAATGCTCCTTTTATATCAAGCTTGTCTTTGATAAAGTTTCTTAAGGTGTTCCAGCATGTCATAAGCTTTCATGCTCTCATGTTGCTTCTAAAGCTTAGAGTTTGTGGTAGCCAACATTAGATAATTGATGTCTAACATATCATCATGATGCTTCTTATAAGCATCTCTTTTAGCATGAAGGGTACTAACTTTAAGTAGTTAAAGGATAAGTCCTTTTAGGACATATAGCTTTCACTTTTGTTTTAGGACTATCCTTAAGTTCCTGTAGCAATCCAAGAAGTTTATCCTAGTTAACTTGTCCCTCTCAAGAACTGATTGTAGAAATAAGTTATGAGTTGTGTTTGCCATTGATTATCTATTATAGAAATATGCAAAATAAGTATTAGTCTTTAATCATTTAATATGGTCTTTTATTAAACGTTTCTCCCATTATTTTATTCAAATTAATAGTCCTTGCTATTAAATCAAAAAATAACAACCTCAAAATTTTCTAATGGGTCATGACCCATATTTCACTTAATCTTAAGTTAGCCAAAGATTGAGCTATTTAAGTAGGCAACACTAGCAATTATATCCCATACAACTTTTGGATAATTAGGTGAATAATACTTATTTTAGTCCATCTTATGAATTAAAGTTCAACTATATGCCTCTAGGCCTTTAATTCTATTGAGATTACCCAGTTAAATCATATTTAAAATTGGCAATTAGATATCACAATTATCCTATTGCATTTCACCAGAATAGACGAGATACTTTGCTTTGGCAAACCTCTCTATGTCAATTGAGACCTTAATGAGTGCCAATTATTAGAAGGCATCATAGTTTATTTTTAACTTAATATTTGTATTGAGGGATTTAATTAATTTAATTATTTTAATCTCACTATTACTAGCCTTTTATTCATGCATATTATTTAAAATATCTTATACATTAAATAAAGCATTAAATAAAACTATGATATAGTATGGTCTCCTAACTATCTAGATCTTCTCAAGGCAATAAGAGGATTAACTAATCAATCTAAGGTGCATCAACTTCTCTAAGTGCTTTCCTTAGTGATGCTCATGTAGCTTTCTCATGGTTCTAACTCCTCCAAGGATATCATATATGATTTACATAACACTCAATATAAAAAAAAAAATCTTAAGTTACAATTGAGAGGAATTAGATAAGAAAAGAATATACAAATTAGAAAATAATAGAGATAGCTGTAACTTGCAGGTTATATATTAAAATTACAGTCATAAGATAAATTTCAATCACATTGGACTAAAACAACTACACTAGGCATCATATATCATGCAATACATAAAGGCATGCAGATATTATAAGAGATAATACAAATTATTTTAAATTCAAAATTTAAAAATTTTATTAATTCCCTTGATTTTAAATATACACCAACTTTTGGTTTTCTATTGTCAATCCTGATTCTAGAATTTAAACCCCTATATATATATATTATCTTTTAAAAAATATTATTTTAATCACTTGAAACCGATTTCATTTTTCATGTCAATCACTTTGACAGTACTGGAATCAAATTCAATTACATTGAAAATAATTCCTTTTTTTCCCCTTAAAACCGAATCTATAAAGCTTGAATTTTCTTTTTTTTCCCTAAAACCGAATCCAATCCTGGAGACCAGACAATTATATCGGGAAATCACGTAAAACGAGATCTGATAATTTTATGAAATCACGATAAACGAAACCAAAATTATTATTGATTTCCGTTTCTCTATCAAGTCAAAATGTTGATTTAAATGATATACCTTTTACCATCAATTCATGAATAATAATAATAATAATAATAATAATAATAATGCGGAACCAGTAAACATTACCGTACTATTCGTTTTCACATAATCGGAATAAATCAACGTGGAGTCAAATAAAACCGTTATCTCATGCATCATAATGATTTCATTTGAAATCAATTTCCCGATAAGGTGATATAAGGAAATCACGTTAAACAAAATCAATATATATATATATATTGCCCTTTCGAAAAAACGTGATTTCCAGTAAACCAAAAAATGGAAATATTCATATATGAAAACTTAATAACACGTGAAACCCTTTCTCGTAAGACGCAAGTAAAATCAATTTCACATCAAAACGAAAACATTCAGTTTTAAAATCTCGTCAAACATGATTCCATTCAAAACAAAGCACGGAACCCTTATATGCTTTAACGTGATTCTCTCTTCTTCTTTTTTTAAACATGATTCATTTGTATATCATATATACATTAAATCAAATAAAATATATAAAATTTATAGTTTCACAGGTGGCTTTAATACTACTGTTGGGTTTCAAATCAAAAAGGATAACAAAAAATTTAAAATTAGTCCGAAACCTATCAAGAATTCAAGAAAGAAGAATAAACCAGTGTTATGGTTACCCTAATTCCAATCACTAATGTTTAAATGATTCAATCACAAACGTATGAATAGTTGATCTCAAAAAAAAATTGATCATGATCAATCTCTTCATGAGCAGGATTATCTCTTTAAAAAACATATAACTCTCTCTCTTCTCATAGATAATGATTGTAGGGATTTTTAATCCCAATTAGATATTTCGATATTCCCTTTTTTAAAATTATTAATATCATGGCCATGTATTTCCTTTTTAAAAGGATTTGACTTTTATTAGTCAAATATTATTATTTGACTAATTTATTTTATCTTATAAATAAAATTCGTTTTGATCCTTAACCAAAAGTATCTTAAAAAAGAAGATAACTAGACTTTAATTATTAACTAGGTTCAAATATGAGTTTGGTTAATAATCAGCCTATATTTAATGTCCTTTAATTATATTCCAATTATATTATGTTATTACTTAGTGAAGTCAAACTATATTAGGCCTATTCTAATTAGGAGTCTTAGTTTGACTAAAAGTTTCTAATTATACTATGACCTCAATATTTGATAAGCTATTTATGTGTGATCTTATAGGTTTTCATTACATTAATAGTGATCCTAAAATCCTATTGTAGTATCACAAATAGTGAGTGGTATATAACAAAACATAAATATCACCCAATGAGAATATCGATGATTTGATATAACCTTTCAATGACTAATATTTTAGGTAATTTAGTCCTTTTTATCTTAGATATGTAGATTGAACTCGAGACATAGAATGTGTTACCTTTTTTATAATTCAATCTATTTGTTTCTTAATTTTTGAGCAAATTAATTAAAATAAGTGAATTAATATTACATATCAATTCATTTAGGCATGACCATGCATTTCATATCTTTACTCAATTAAGATGCTCGTGGATATTAACTTGTCTACATAGGAGGGATAAAATCCCATCTAAATTACCTACATCTCTCTACATAATTTGTGGTATACCCAATCACCACCTTTTAGGCCAACTTTATTATAGGTGAAATTTGATGGTGTTAAAGCATACAACTCCTCATGTAAGAAATAATAATGACTTTAGGTCAAAGGATCACATACATCATTATCATTATGAGAATTGCTTATGACATTTACATAATGATCCATGTAACATTCTCATGGTGGGTTAATCTAGTACATTTTTCTCTAACATATACCTATAAGTTAGCTTAATATTTTATATCCATGACCATAGTCATCAATCAATATACATACTAGTCTTAATGTATTATTATTATCTCAATTTATAATAATACATGACTAAGGATATTTTAGGAATAATATAAACCATTTCAAGGATAATTATTACATTTACTTATGCTACACTAGTACAACATTAGATACAATAAATGGAATGCCTTTATAAAAAAAACATAATACAATGTATGCAAATATAATCATTCTATGATTAGTTATTAGAGCATGCACTAACATAAATCTCTTTGTCCTTTGGACGAGAATAAATAACCCATAATAATGGACAAAAGAACCTCTTCTTATCATCAGGGTTGCCCTACCAAATTTTTTGACATATAGAATTTAATTTATGACAAATCTTTACTGAAACATTAAGCATGGGTATAGTATAAACTACTAATTATTGTAGAACATAATGAATCATAATACTATGCCTAACTCATGATAGTGACCTCTCTTTCCACCCTGCTAGTCCATTCTATGCTTTATTTATTAAAAATTGGAAGTCACTACACTTTGATTTTGATAAGAATAAAGGTACTTCTATATATCTAGCATCTTTCATTGTAGAATTCATACTCATAAACTCTAATAAGCACTTATTGGGCACAACTCTCATATTTTGGAAAAATAAAATTCTTGACTTTTGCAAGTTTATCTTCTAACCTAACCAACTTACATATTGTTCTAAAATATGGCATAGGTTACCTGCTTTAGGAAGATTCACCTAAGCAAACATTATAGTGTCATCCATGAAGATAAGATGTGTTATTCTTAGACAAGTTATCTCATGAATAAGTTTATTTGCTTTAGCCTTAAACAATAACCTAGACAATCTTTCTAAGTATAAGATAAACAGATAAGGAGATAATGGGTCCTTTTGTTGGATTCTCCTAGTTAGATTAAATCACTTAATAGGAATTCCAATTAAAAGAACTTGGAAAGGAGTTGTTGACAAGCATCGTTCCACCCATTGCACATAAATAGGACAAAACTAAACAATTACAAAATCTTAAGCAAAAAATTTCATTTAATAGTATCATATGCCTAAACAAGCAATGTTACTTAACATCTAACTTTGATTATCGTGTTTTAAATAGAATGAATCTTTCATAATTTTGCAATATATCACTTTACAATAATTAAAATTGATGGATTAGGGGTACAAGTATATTAGATGGTTTTTTTATTAATAATAAGAGTGGTGGCTTCATACATATATAAGGGCCTAACGGACTAATTTGCAAACTTTTTACAAATCGAAACAAGAAAATTAGGCCCATTTAGTGGACCAATCCTATATGGATCAAGCCAATATGTAAATGGGTAAACTATTTTTTATTTTTATATTTAATAATTTAAATAATATTTATTTTTCAAAAAATAAAATGACTTATTAATTATTTTTACATTATAATTTAATATAAAACATAATTTAATTGTAAAAAAGTTAAATGTAAATATTCAAAATATTTAGACATAACAAAAATAAAAATACATAATAAAATTAATGAACATAAAATAGATATAAAAATAAATATTATAAATATAAAAATAAAATAATAAATATAAAAATATAACAAATAATAAAATATAAAATATAAATAAAATTAAAAAAAGATTAGCCTATAAGCTGGTTTAGTAGGTATGCGAACAAAATTAGGCCAACTAAAATAGATTTATTTTAAAAATAGGTCTAAATGTATCAAGCCTAAATGAATTTTAGCTTGGTTCAATCCAACCCATTTATTAAGCACCCTTAACAACAAGGAAAAAAAGCCCTTTGATAATACTACGTGCCATTGCACCAAATGAGTGATGGCTATAATATTTTAATTTTAATACATATATTTATGTATATTAACCTAATTAAACCATTGAATCAATTTAAGCCATGAAAAAGTCTTGCTTTATTTGCATATTTAATGGCCTAAACTGATAGGCCCATTTAGCTAACTAATTATTGTAGAACATAATGAATCATAACACTATGCCCAACTCATGATAACGACCTCTTCTTGCACCTTGCTAATCTATTTTGTGCCTTGTTTATTTAAAATTGGAAGTCACCACACTTTGATTTTGATAAGAATAAAGGTATTCCTAGATATCTAGCATCCCTCATTATAAAATTCATACCTATAAACTCTAATAAGCACTTATTGGGCATAACTCTCATATTTCTAGAAAAGAAAATTCTTGACTTTTGGAAGTTTATCATTTGACCTAACTAGCTTTCATATTGGTTTAAAGTATGGCATAGGTTACCTATGTTAGGAAGATTCACCCAAGCAAACACTATAATGTCATCCACGAACATGAGATCGGTTATAGATGGCTTATTCTTAGACAAGTGCATCTCATGAATAAGTTTGTCTTCTTTGGCCCTAAACAACAACCTAAATAGCATTTCTGAGCATAAGATAAATAGATAGGGGATAATGGATCCTTTTGTCGGATTCCCCTAGCAGGACTAAATTGCCTAATGGGAATTCCAATTAAAAGAACTTGGAAAGGAGTTGTTGACAAGCATTGTTCCACCCATTGCACATAAGTAGGATGAAAACCAAACAATTGCAAAATCTTGAGCATAAACTTCCATTTAACACTATCATATGCTTAAGCAACAATGTTACTTACCTTCTAGCTTTAATCATCTTGTTTTAAACAAAATGAGTCTTTCATAATTTTGCAATATATCACTTTACAATAATTAAAATTGATGGATTAGGGGTACAAGTATATTAGATATTTTTTTTATTAATAATAAGAGTAGGGACTTCATACATATATAGGCATTAAACAAATTAGTCCGCGAACTTTTTATAGATCGAATCAAGAAAATTAAGCCCATGTAATGGACCAATCTTAAATGGATCAGGCTAGTTTATTGGGCTAAATAGGGTAAACTAATTTTTATTTTTTATATTTAATAATTTAAATAATATTTATGTTTTAAAAAATATCTTATTAATTATTTTTATATTATAATTTAATATAAAATACAATTTAATTTTTAAAAAATTAAATACAAATATTTAAAATAATTAGTCATAACAAAAATAAAAATACATAATAAAATTAATGAACATAAAACAAATACAAAAGTACAAAAACAAACTTTTTATATAAAAATAAAATAATAAATATAAAAATATAACAAATAATAAAATATAAATATAAATAAAAAAAAAAGATTGGCTCATGAGTTGGTACGGCGGGCTTGCAGATTAAATTAGGCCAACTAAAATGGGTTTGCTTTAAAAATAAGCCTTGATGGATCACACCTAAACAAATTTCAGTTTGGTTCAACCCAACCCATCTATTAAGCACCTTTAACGACAGGGAGTAAAATTCCTTAGGTAATAATGAGTGCCATTGCACTAGGAGAGTGATGGCTATAATATTTCAATTTTAATACATATATTATGTATTTAAGCCATGAGAAGGTCTTGCTCTATTGGCATATTTGATGGCCTATTTATACAATTAAGCTTTTAAATAAGTTGACTGGGATCAAATTTATCTAATAGGTCAAATCAAATGCAATTTTTAATTTATATAGGCTAACAAACCTAATATTTTAAAAAGTAGGTATGTCTCATCCTAACTTACTTGCACCATTGTGTGACATCAATTCCACGTATGTATTGAAGTTGGAATATTTCCATAATGTTTAGATACCAAATAGGATTAGAATTTGTAGTTTGAGAACCAGTTAAATGATAGTGACTTCTATGTATAGGCTTGAGGACCTTTGATCGAAGGTTTTAGAAGCTTCTAACAGATTCTAATAATATCTTGGAAAGGAATTGGTCTCATATTTGATCAGATGTTAAGCCTAGTATAAGAGGAGTTTTCCTTGGTGTCTGGGCTATTAAAATCCATTAGATATTAGGTTAAGCCAAGGAAGATAAGTCAAATTTGCTATATTGTCCATTCAAATAAAAAGAGTTTGGTTGGATATTTGTAGTCAGTTTTTCTTAAAAAATATTTTCTATCTAACCCAATTAGTTATCTCTTAAATAAATGTTGTAAAAAAAAATTAAATAACATTAAGCTTGTAAATGTGTAATTGAAATTCAATCACCTTATTAGAAAAAAAAATCCGTTGTTAATGGTGCCTCGTGAGCATTGAAAGCTCAGAAGAGTTAGCAGCGTATGATTTATTGAATGAAACTAATTAAATAATGACTATTCGTTAAAACAAAATTTGGTGAGCAGAAGGGAAATTTTTTTTCTACTATATATTAAAAATAAAAAAATTACACATTAAACCCTCATTTTAAACGTCCGTTCTAGTAACTGTGAAGAGATGCCAAGGAGAATTCATACTTTGACATTACATATATTATAAAAACAAATTTTCCTTAGTTATAATTAAATAATTATAACAACAAAATAAAAAATATATCACATGAACGAATTTTACCTTCACTAGTTAATATACATAAATAATAAAATTAAGTTGGTCAATTCATTTAATCGTACAAAAAATTAAATTATATATTTTATTGATTTAAAGATTTTACTTTACTAATCATATTCCAATTATAAATGTGACTGGAGTTGATTAATTCAATTCGTCGTGTAACTAACAATAGATATAAGAATATTATGGTACTCTATTCCCACAAACAATTTAACAATACCTAATCTTATATATTTTAATGGTTTAAAACACTCTACACTCACTAAATTTATATTAACTAGTGATGATATCAGAGTTAATTAATACATGTTGCCACACAAATTACAATGTGGAGATAGTTTATATTCTCACCCGACACATACCTAATAATAATGAGATTAAATTTGACTAGTTTATTAGCACAAATTAAATGATAAACTGTAATACTGAGAATCTTTGATTTTAGTAATATATGGTTTTATTCAAGAGGTTTTGCCATCCTTTATATCGTATATTCAGTTCAATTTTAAAATATGATGTATATGCATATAATAATTTAATCACTCTCATCATATGGGGAAAGAATGATAAATTGTAATGCACTATACTTTAACTAATTATATAAAGACCGGTAATAAGATCAAGTATCTTAGCCATTTCACTTTACATTTAATAGATAAGATACTATGTTCTCACAAATTAATACCAATTATGAGACTAGGATTCACTAGTGCAGAGAGACTCGCAAATTAAATAGTAGACTTTAGCGCAATAGGGAAATATAATCTTACTAATCACTTTACATTATTAATTCATAAGATTAATATGGACTAATTCATATATACACGTGAATTAAATTGTATATCTTGATATTTTAGACCGCTCTATTATCATTAATTATATAGGACCATTAACATAATATTTGACTATTTCACGAAATCACGTAAATCAAATGAGAGAAATGTGTACACCAGAAAACTTTAATCTTTCTAACCATATATACACTATTAACAAAATTAAAATCCATTAATTTATCTAAACATACATATCAAATAATACATTTTAACAATATAAGACAATCTACTCTCACTAAATGTACTACTGTTAAGCTAAGCCATAAATTCAGAGTACATATTCGAGTGCGGTAAATAAATACCTCAATTAATCTACTCTCACTAATTACTATATTCTAATTAACTAAATACAAATACTACTCCACACACATACGGTACATAAACAACCCATTGTAGAGTTTGATTAAATATTATTTTCTGTTAATATGTCCTCGACAAATTGAATATATTGTTATAATGGAAAAATGAAAAGATAGGTGATCCATATGAAAATTGAGATATTAGATATGAGATATTAGGAAGTAAGTGACTTGAATCTTTTTGTGGAATCATTGTTGTCACAGAAAAAAAAAAAAAAAAGAGAAATCCCCTTCTAGCAATATAACAATGTAGAACCTTTTCACCAGAAGTTTTTAGACAACAACATATATAAAGAGAGTTCAAAGATTTCCATAGTATAATACCAAGAAAGCAATATCTTATAGAATGCAGAATTTTACTTGGCATAAAAACTCGCTCCTTGTATAAAACGAGAAAATAATCTTTTTTTCTTTTGCGTAATGAAGTAGCAACCAGACAATCATGAACGGGCAATAAAGGGCAATAAATTTCATTCCATTGGATAAAACCTACACAAATAGAAGACTCAATACAGTCTAACATAGTAAACAAATAATAAACAAAGAAAATCCAGTCCTGCTTATTACCATCCGATTAGAAAGTCTAGTATTTTTCAAAGAATTATGCACATAGGCTTATTTATTTTTTTAAGATGTATATGAGAAAAAAACAATTATTCACCAATATAACCGGCATTTGCATCAAAAAAATAATTAATCCTTTATACCATTTTCACCTATTAATTTATTTATCAAGACAGACTTTGCCAAAATCAGGTTATAGATCTTGATTAAAATAGTTTGAGTTAAAGTCCAACATAATATTAACTACATGTCGTAAGCTTCAAAAATTAATCCTTAAATACTTAAAACAATTTATCCAAAAAATAAAATTTGGATGTTTTACCTTGAACAAAGATTGTGTTTTTGACGATGTTTCTTCGAATTGGATATTGACCAGAAGACCCGCAAAACAAAGGAAAGTTAGCCACAAGGGTAATCAAGACATCACCAAATATGCTTCAATGTCTAAATCAGATTCGCAAAGGTATTATGAGAGTATTGATAATAAGTTTGCATTTAGAAAGTAAGGCTAGAGGGGAACACCTATTTATAGGTTAGGATATGATCACTACAACATTTTTGCCCTTAGGCAACGGCTAAAAACTGTTGCCTATAGTATAGGCAATGATTCTTTGGTATTGCCATAGCTCGCGTTACCTATTTTTTAAGCAATGATTTTTTGAATCTTTGGCAACGATGCCTAACTGTTGCCTATTTTACTTTAAGCAACGGTTCGTAACCGTTGCGTAAACTATAAGCAACGCTTAGGTATTATAGGTAACATTTAAAAACTGTTGTCTATAATTAAATAAGCAACGGTTTCTTACTATTGCCTAAAGCATACATAATAAGCAACAAATTTTTATTGTTGCCTATATTAGTATAAGCAATGGATTTTTATTGTTGCTGAAAAGAAAAATAAGCAATGGTTATTGATCATTGCCTATATAGGAATAAGTAATGATTTTTTATTGTAGCCTAAAAGGAAAATAAGCAACAATTATCAATCATTGCTTATATAAGAATAGGTAATGCTCTTTGACCATAGCTTATACAAGTATAAGCAACAATTTCCAACTTTTGCTTAGGATACTTGATTGTTGATTGTTGCCTAGGATACTCATGACCATAAATAATATTTTTTTGGATTATGATTAAATGTGTTTTTTTATTATTGTATTTCTTCTAATGTTTATTTTTTGGGAATATATAAACAACTAATCTAGTGTGCACATTAAAAATAAAATGTAATTATATGAAAATAAAACGTCATTTCTATTAAAAAATTAACTAAATGTGCACATGTTTCCCACCAATTTAGCCAAAAAGCATCCAAGAACAAATAATATTCAAAACATAATCCTAAATGACATAAAAATATGTCCTAATAAAAGGTCAACATAATGCAATATTCATAAAACATATTTCAATATTCTTCAAGCTGTGTATCATCTTCATCATCCATATTTAGAAAATTATCATCCAATAGTCTATCATCATCATCTTCACCAGCATGATTTTCCTACATGATATTAAAAAATTATAATTAGAAAATGTTATTATTGATGTATATTAGAATTATAAAATATAAGATAGTAAATTATAATCACAAGTCCTATAACAACAAAGTAACTTTATTCAAATGTCATTTAACAAATAATAGATTAAAAGATTAATTATTTCGTATGCACTTCTTATCAACATACCCTTAAAGAAATCATATAGATACCTTTATAAATTACAAACTGAAAGTAATTTACAAAAATCAAGAGCCCAATCTCTTCTTATAAGAAAAATAAGAATTTGCTTCTAAAATAATCAGCTAACATGTAAATCATGACCTGCTTGATTACCAATATCCTTTGTAATAATTTCTATTTTACTACCGAAAATCTTCAAACTAAGTAACATTAAAAACCATTGTAAGAGATTGAGTATGACAAGCCAATTCATCATCCAATATCTTGCAAGACTATCTATAATAGCTCATTTAGATGAGAAAAAAGCATTTACAAATAGATCATTTAACTTTATAACTTATTGAATAACACAGAGATGACCTTAATGAGTAATATAGATACAACATCTCATGAAATTCCCTATCTATAATAAACAACACAAGATGAAAGTGAATGATTAACTAAGGCATTTTGAACTTTAGCAAATAAAGATAACTTAAACATAGAATTCAACTTGATATACCAACATGGAAAGTATAAGATGCAAACAGCAATACAAATTTCACTGCTTAATAACTAAACATAATTACGTTTACTTTGGGAGCACAACACAAACAAACAACACATAAATCTAATTAAACATAAAACACAATCCTATCTACTATGCCCCAAATAATGTGAGGAGACCTAGCTTAAAGAATGAACCTAAACTAATTTCAATAGCCACAATTCCACTCCTATGCTATAACATTAAAAATGTAATAACAACTTAAATTTACTAAAATCATTGCTAGTTATAACAAAATGGTTCATATATTCAATACCTTTTCTTTGTTTGGAACATAGGTTGATTGTGAAGAAGGTGGATGAACTTGTGCAGTAGAATTTCTTTCACTATTTGCATCACCTGGAGATGGCTTTAATTGAGCTAGCATTGCCTCAACAGTCATTTCAACATTGTTCTTTTGTAATAATGCATTGACAACAGCAGTCAAACCATCAAAATGTGCCTTCATTTCTTGAACTTCACCTTTTAAAGAATTGACTTCTTCATCATGCTTTCGCTTAAGATTGATTATTTCTTTGTCTTTCTTTTGAGTAGTAAGAATTATAATTCTCCCATAGCACCGTACTCTCCCTGACTTTTCCTTGCCAAACATTACTTGAAAAGTATTTTCACAAGTTTCCTCAAAATTGTGTTAAATTTTGAAGTTGCGCCTATTATAAAATAAAGGAATTAAACATGGATAAAGTACAAAAATAAACATGCAATGAAGAATTTACTAGGAAAAAGTCATTGACAATTACATCTTGAGTTTCTGAGTCAATTTGCTTTTCTTTATTACCTTGGCGCATTTCGATGAATAAGTCAATTTGTATGGGCTCCTTATTGTTTTCATTCTTTTCACACTACAACATATGATGCAAGAAATTACTAATCTATATAACAATAATATCATTTTTAAAACTAGTACATAACTTACCAATCTTTGATGTACTCTAGCAAAACTTACAGGTCCCATCCGATGCCTCCACTTCTGTTGAGCTCTATTTCAAGCATTTGTTTGACTAATTTTCTACAACACAAAAGGAAATAGTTACAAGTAATTTTTAATAATAAATTCACAATATTTAGTAACCAATTAAAAATCATATCAAGTTTTAAACTCACTCGGATTGAAGCATGATTCCAATATTTATTCAACTTTTTAAAATGCAATTCTGGAATTTCTGTGGGACAATGCTTTAACATCTCACTGATAGTATTGTATTTATCCAAATGGTTTTGTTTTTTCTTGCATTTATGCCTCCTCTAAGCATCTTGTATAGTACAAAGCACCCATTTTTTCCCTTCATCTAGAATGATAAATTTTTTCTGCAAAGAAAAAAAACATTAGTATTTACTGAAAGTTTAAGTTTCTAAATTTCATTAAGTGAAAAAAATAGCTATTAAGTTAACATAGTCCCATGTGTTCTTGTTGTTATCCTCTGGCATGGCCTTCCAATTAGTGTATGTCAATGGGCAGAATGATGAATTTCTAGTAATTGTGCCTAAGAAAAAAGTTAAATTGGTAACTACTTTTTCACTGGGCCCAATTGCTTGGCCTTTTTCAAATGTCACTTCCACTCATTCATCCAAAGATCTTGCATGAATATTTTTGCATAATGTTTTTCCACATGTTCTTCTTTCCTCCAAAGTTCCTAGTTTAATGAAATAATAAATACATTTGAAATGCAATATATAGTATAAGTATAAAGTATGAAATTAATAAGTACATAAAATAATACAATTACCTTTTTCAACATCCCGATATGATTCCCTAACTTCAATACTTTCATTGGTATTTTCCTTAGTGTTGGTTGCATTAATGGGCTCAGAATGAGACAAGAGATTAGTCGATTGATGTTCTCCTTCTTCCTGTCCCCCAGGTTTTTCAAGAAAATCATTAACTAATGATGGACAGTAGATTGAAGTCCTCTTGACTTTTTTCTTTGGAATTTATGATTGAACTTGCTCATTTGTCTTTGAATTTCTCTTTAGATCTTGATTTTGAATATTTTTTTGGACTAAAGATTTCATAAGCTGGTTGGATCCTTTTGATTGAACTCTATTAGCAGTCATTAATTACTTAGATCCTTAGGACTGAGGAACATTAGTAGTTGGTTGCTTGGATCCTTGTGATTGACTCAAATTAGTGGGTAATGCTTGCTTGGATCCTTGGATTGAGGCACACTTGTAGTTGATTGGTTGGATCCTTGTGATTGGGGCTTAAACAGTAGTTGCCTTGATCTTTATCTTTGAACTTTCTTTTTATCAAGTGTTTGATCTTTCCTTTTTTCAAGCTTGACCTTTTTAAAATTTTTAAAATAACTCAACACTTGACTTTGCTTGGATATCAACAACCTCATCTTGTCGTTTATTAGCACTTGTTTTCTTCTCTATATTTTGTTCCAAAATTGGAGCTTTTAACCTGAATAAAAAAAATGAACAACTTATTCACCATCAAAATAAAAAGCAATGCCTCACAATGAACAAATAAAATTGCAATAGATATATAATTTTTAAATTATTACCAAGAGAAGTTGAATTGAACCCCTATTTAATAGCAATTAATATACAACATGAAGAAGTATAGTAAAACTACTTACACAAATATGACAAAAAAGTTCACATCAATATGCATTTCTTTATTGAAAGTGAATTAAATAGAATCATAAAAGAATTTAGCAAAATAAAAAATAACAAAGATATTCCTGTGTGTTATCTTATATTGTATTGTCAATTTCATCTTCGATATCTACTTTATCTTCTTCAGTGTGAAACATAATCGGAGTCATATCAATAATAGTTGCAGGCATATCTTTCCTCACCAATTCAATTTCAACCTCATCATAAGATATAGCAAAGTTCATTAAATTATCAGATGGCTCATTCCCATAAGTTTCTTGAAAATCAACATCTTGCTTGTCATTGAAAACAAATAAGTCTCTGGGAATTGTCTTCATTACAAATTGTTTATTTGCATCAAGTGGATCTTGAACATTAAAGCATTGATGCACTTGAAATGGTAGCACAAATGGCTTATCACGATAACACTTCTTATTAAAGTGGACAAAAGTCAACCCATAATTGTCTTCTCCAATTTCAAACTAATCACACTTGAATAATACAATTTTGAAATGAGCATAATAATCTAACTCAATAATATCATTGATTCTACATAGTATGCCATATTTTTTATGGTTGGATGTTCATCCTTTGAGCTTGCAAAGCTTTAAGTTAATACCACCAAAGTGACACCATTATTTTGAGTTTTGCATCTTACATCATAACACCTAGTATGGAATCTATATCTATTAATGAGATATCTAGAGAACCTTTTTGTAATAATATTTAGTCCTCTAGATAATTCTCTAATCCAATTTGGCACATCTAGTCTTATGGTGCGAGTTTCAAACCACATAACAAAGTCTTGCCCTTAATTTTTTGCTTTACTCCACTTTGTTCCTCTGAACCGACCACTAGTTTCATGCTCATGTTCTCTACATTAAAAATAATGATATTTTAAGTATAACTATGTAACATACTTTTAGTATTAAATAAAATGCAAGTTATAGTACCTAATATACTCATCAACTTCATCACAATTGATTAAGATGTATCTATAAGCTTGTGTCTTTGACTTCTCATCAAGAGAAAATGTGTTGCCCTTTTTCTTCCCTCCTCTAAGTTGACCTCTACTTGGAAAAATGTTAGAACTTTTAACTTCACTTGGAGGACATTCATCATTGTTGCATGACATTCTATTTAACCTGGTTTGCATACCATCATGTAAGTATCTTGAACAAAATGTCAAACATTCCTTAACTAAATACACCTCTGCAATAGAACCTTCAGGACAACTCTTGTTACGAATATACGACTTCAATCGGCACATATATCTTTCTAGTGGGTACATCCAATGAAATTGGACTGGGCCACCTAATCTCACTTCATTTGCTAAATGAATAGGCAAATGAATCATTATATTAAAAAAACTACGAGGAAAAATTCTTTCTAGTTAGCAAAAAATTTCTACAATTTCTGTTTCCATATGATCAAGATATTTAATTTTAATGACCTTTTGACATATAGAATGAAAAAATAAGCTGAGCGGAATCAAAGGAGCAGCAACATGCTTAAGTATCAAGCTTTGAATAGGTATTTGTAGCAAGTAATGTAACATAAAATGGGCATCATGAGTCTTATAGCCAGTTTTTTTTTCATTAACTTGCACACAATGAGAGATATTTGATGCACTACCATCTAGTAATTTGGTTGTCTTTATTGTTTCACAAAAGATAGTCTTCTCCTTTGCTATCATGGAGAAACATACTTTTGCGAAATTTACTTTTCAACTATCTTTGGTCTCTCTTGGTTGAAGATTTTTCCTTATCCCTATATCTTTAAGATCAAAATGAGCATCCACATGATCTTTTGTCTTACTCGAGATATTCAAAAGGGTTCCAATTATATTGTCACATATATTTTTCTTTATATGCATCACATCAAAGTTATGATGTAATGTATTATGCTGCTAATAACCCAACTAAAAAAAGATTGACCTTTTCTTCCATGGGCCATTTTTTATCTTCTTTTGCTTCTTCCTAAACACATTTTGAAAGTTTTGTAATTCCTCAAAAATTTAACTTCCCTTAAGCAAGGATGGTGGGCACTTGAACTCAGTAAATCCATTAAATGATCTTCTATCAAATCTCCATGGATGATCTATAAGCATAAAAGCATGATGACACATATAACATATCTTTCGACTATGTTTCAAATATGTAGAAGAGGTCCCATAATTGCAAGATGGGCATGCCAACTTTCCTTTAGTACTCCACCCAAACAACATAGCATATGCTAGGAAGTCACTAATAGTCCATAAAAGAGCTGCTCATGTTTTGAAGGTTTGATTGCTTGAAGCATCATATGTTTCTACCTCAAAATCCCATAACTCCTTCAATTCCTCGATTAAGGGTTGGAGATACACATCAATCTCATTTCTAAGAGACCGTGGCCCAGGGTTTAATAAAGACAGCATACAATATTCAGGCTTCATGCACATCTAAGGTGGTAAATTATATATCATCAAAAGTACAGGGCATGTACTATAAGTTATATTCATAGTGTGAAATGGATTGAATCCATCACTGGCTAAACCAAGCTTTATATTATGAGGATCCATTGCAAAGTCAGGATGTTTGATATCAAAATCCTTCCATGATTAGGCAACAACAGGATGTCTTAACTTCCCATCCTTCACACGTTCCTCTTCAAGCCATCTTAATGTATCAACTATTTTTGAACACATAAACAACCTTTGAAGTTTTGGAATTAAGGGAAAGTGCCTCAAAGTTTTTACAGCAACCTTATGACTTTTCTTGGAATGTTCAAGTTCACAGTCCAACTGGGGATCTTCATTCCATCGTGAAGCTCTGCATTTATGGCAAGATATTTCATTTGTATACTTATTCCAATATAGCATGCAATCATTAGGACATGCATCAATCTTTTTATAATCAAGACCCAGCTCCTTTATCATTATCTTTGTTTTATTGAAAGATGAAAGGATACTTAAATGAGGCATAACCTCTTTTAATAAGTCTAATAGGGCAATGAATGAAGCATTGCTCCATCCATGTAAACACTTTAACATGTATAGCCGGATGGTAAATGATAATGTGGAGAAGTTTTTACAACCTGGGTACAACTCTTGCTTTGCCTCTTCAACTAAGTTAAAAAACTTCTTTGCATCTTCATTAGGTCCTTCGTAAACTCCTTTCACTTGAGCAAACTCTCTAAACATATCATTTAGTAACCCATCAATGTCATCATATGATTCTTCATCATCATTATCATCAGTATAATCATCTATATTGCCGTCAACATCCATTGTAGTTACCCTTTCTCCATGATTTATCCATTATTTGTAACCTTTAGCAAACCCGTAACATATTAGATGAGTTTTAACAAGATCCTTGTTTTCCCATCTACCATTGCCACACTTAGCACAAGGGCATAAAATTTCTTCACCTTGAGCTTTTCCTTTCGCACTAAAAGCAAAATCTAGGAAAAAAGAAACACCATCCATGTATTCTTTGCTATATCTTGGTAGATATATCCACTCTTTATCCTCATCTTTCAAGTTACTAAGAAAATTAATAAAAATAGGTATAATTTAAATAAATATTCATGTAGCAATGTTAACAACTTAAAGACATTCTATTTTCAAAATACCTATATAGTAAAATGCTTTCTAAATATATAGACCTTTATTGACTAAAGGAAATCCATGCTTGTGGGATTTAAAGAATATTAATATATAAACTGAAATAAAAAGCTAATGTTTAGAGATGAAGGTTAAATCATTCTTACCTGTTAGAATCGTGTCCCTGCATCTTGTGATTTGCAATCTAGAGATCAAGTGAATCCTTTGAAAAAGAGCAAGCCTACCTAATAGAAAAAATTACCATAAGACATAAACTCTTTATTTTTAGAAATCTTTTGAAACTATTAAAGCAAAATGAAACTAAAAATTTTTTTAAAAAATGAAAAGATAGCTTTTTACACGTGAAGATGATTTGTAGTTTAAGAAAATATGATTGTAGTATGATTTGTAACAATAATACAAAAGATGATAAAATGAATTGACCTAGGCAACAATTTCAAAATTAAGGTGACTTATCTCCCTAAAAAGTTTGTCACTAATATTGAACAATGCAAGTAAATGTTATTTTGAGGAATGAGAAAGAAAAAAAAGAAAAAAAGAAATATTAGCTATTTATATACAAATTTAAAAAGTATCAGTGCAAGTGAAAGAAATGGTATTTATAAACTCACAATCAGAGTGACTCATTAAAAACTGTCATAGGTTGACTATATTCTGCTTTCTAATTGTTATGTTTTCCAAAATGTATATAAACAAATAACGTCTCCTTCGTAAATCAGCAACTTCTTTAGTCAAATTATGACCCTAAAATAACGTAACATAACACTCATTGGCGGCATAAGCGTCTCCTTCGTCTTGGTCAAGCAGCACTCCGCATCTACATGCTTCACATCTGTCACTCACGCATCATCGACGCTTGTCATAACGCTTCTGCATCTGCATGATTCAAATGTCTGTCACACACGACGCTCGACACTTGTCTTGCCTCGTAACAAGACACATAGTATTAACGTGTCTCTTATCTCATAGCAGGTTTAAATAAAGAGGCTTTATTAGTCTTAACGCATCTCTTGTCTCCAGCGGACTTGGAAGCAACTTTCTAAGCTTCTTGAAAGCATGTTTCAGCCCGTCTCTCACGGCCTTGTATAAAGGAAACTGCAGCAGCCTTAATATGGTGACCAGAAATGGCGCAGTGCTGTATATCAAATTTGAACTCCATTTGCTCAATTCCAGCCTAATTGTCAGCAACATGGTCCTACTGATTGCCAACATGGTAGTTGTCAAAGAGAAGAACAGCAAACGGAATCCTAATTTCACCTTTCAAGGCAAAGATTAAAGGAAATTTTACAATTCGAATGAAGATGTGAGAATCGAAAAGAACATCCCCACTGAAGCCAGCGAGCTCACAAGTGACACCATGTCCATGACAGTGAAAAAGAGGAACACCAGAGAACTAAGGAAAATGGGGAGGCCTCTTGCGTCAGTACCTCCGGGAACTGTGTAAGCTGTCGCGAAGACAATGGTGGCTACAAGAATGGCACCACGGAGCAGGGAGTGTTCTTTCTATATATATATATATAATGTGTGTTGAATATTTAAAATTTTCATCCTGATTAAGAAGAGGCCAATTCTTGTTAATTTTTTATCACTACATTCTCACCGTAAATTTAATTAAAATTTAGTTAGAGAAGTTTATTTGACTCTTGAACACTATATTAAAATTTTGAGTGCTACTTGGACCCCTGAAGATGATAAGATTTTGGTTATCTATAAGAACGTGTTCTTGGTAATTGGAGGGCTATTCCTACTAATGCAAGTTTATTTTAAGTCATCATCAATAGGATTTTGGAGATCCTGGTTTAAAAGGTAAAAAAGGGATTTTGAAGGGTTTTTCTTCTCTTAGCTAATTTATTCCCTGTGGATTTTCAGGTTTGCTGAGGTGCAGACTCGGATAAATTACCTCAGACTAGGAATCAAGCATGGAAACTTCACAAACCAAGAGGAGAAGATGATAATCTATCTTCAGGCCCTTTTAAGTAATAGGTATATATGATTCCTAGCAGATTTACTATAATTATTGATGTTGTTTAAAAGGATAAATATACATTTTTTTTACTTAAATCTATTTCATATAATTTGCATCATATCAGTTCATTATAGTTAATTTGAGTATAATTTGCAAGGTCAAAATCGTAGCTTTATGATGATTTGTTAATGAATTTTTTTAAGACTGTGAATCAACAAAAGTAATGCTTAAAGAATTTTTTTAGACGATTGAACGAGTTATATGACTGGCAATACTAGCAAATATGAGGTGAAGAAGCTCCCAGTTTCTTGTAAAGAAAAGATAGGTTAATGAATTTGGGAGCTTGCGTAGGAAATGTGGCCAGAATAACTAGGAAAAGCAAGAGTAGGACAGCTTTGTACAAAAAATGATAATAAAACTTATAGGAAATGAGGGCAATTAAGACTGATCAATCTTGACTTAATAGACTCATAAATTTCTAATCTAACCCGTTGGTCACAAGCTAATAAAACAAGGGAAAAATTTCTTATTAGGGGGTGTTATGACGGGGCAAATTCTCAAATTAGTGGGTAAGCTTAAGCTGTTCAAATTTTGTCTTCATTAGGTTCATAATTGGATTCCTCCATTTCAACTTCATGGCTACAATTTTAGTATTCAAAGAAGGAGTTTTGTCTGAAGGCAGGACTTGAAAGAACAGTAAGTTTTAGCTATAGATCTTCTTACTATGTTTTGGAAGATGGCAGCCATAATTTTACTAGCATTTCAAACTAATTATTGCTATGTTATATACTAAACAATGCCAATTAACTACTACTTGTCTAGCATTGAATGGAAACCCCTAATCTAAAACCACTTCTCACTTAAACAGTGTCAAAAGTTTCCATCTTAATACAAGTCTTTGGAACCAAAATTAACCTATTAACACTAATAATCATTCAAAGTAAACATAAATAATTCATCTTATAACTAACTAGACAAGAAGCATAAAAAAGTAAACATAAATAATTCATCCTATAACTAACTGGACAGGAAACATAAAAAGAAAAATACAATGTATGAAATTATGAATGTATTATCATACATCCTATAATGAATGAAATAATTACTTGAGAATTCCATAATTAATTCTACATATACACTGCATGGAGGGGTTAACTATAAATTTTAAAAGTGTGTAAATTAATGAAACAAAACCACCACCACAATGTAAATGAAACCAATTCAAAGATAAGAAAACTGATGAGTACTAATTAAGATAAGTTCCAATTCATGTAATTTCACGAAACTATTTGGTGTTGAGATTAACAAAACTATATAGTGATCTAGAGAAAGAGCTTACCCGTTTGGAAGTTTAATCATAACCATCACAATCATAATTTTATAAAAAAGTTTAAGCATAAAGTTAAAATGTAGGACAATATGATAAGTGGCAAATTTGTACAAATGGAAGATGGAATCTAAGCTACGAGGATTATCACATATCATAAGGCATTAGCTGTCAATTTATTTTACTGATGCAAAAGGTTGACTCTATTTCATATAGCATAGCCTTTGATTATTGGAATCAAATCAAACTTATAGAAACATTACAGTAGGAAACCATAGAGCAAGATATAAAGTTAGAGCAGTTAGACAAGTTAGCAAAACTAGAAGACTAGCATAAGGAGCTAAGACTACTAGAGGATAGAAAAGTTGAAAAATAGCATCATGAACAAGAATTAGAATTTAGAATTAATATGATATTAATTTGTCTTCAAAAGCCCAGGTCTATTTGCCCAATCATTAGCATTCCAAATACTTGAGTAAATCCTAATTAGCTAGTTCTACAAATATATACTAGGAGATGGAGAATGAGGACTTTGCCTAAGTAATATCAAATGACATAATATTCAAATACCTTGGTTTCACCCTTGAATTTGTTCCTTTCTATAACCCTGAATAGATATATTTGTGAATCCTTATCTTCAAAACCTATAATGATGACTTAGTTTTATGTTGTGAAAACAAGGATGAACTAAGCAATCAATATTACATATTAAAATCTAAAAAATACAATAAAATATATAAAACTCATTAACATCTAAAAGGCAAACTCATTGGAACTGGAAAGCTTCATTATTAGATCATCTAGTACAAGTGCAAATAGATCGTACCTGCCTAGTAGCTTCCTATCAAGTAAAGTTTGCCTAGTAGCTTCCAATCAAGCAAAGTCTAAGTTATGAGGGAGCTTCAATCGCAATATAGGCTTTAGTTTACAAAGGTAGGAGAAATGAATTTACTAATGGCAAAGCTTTAGGAGTAGCAGCCAAAATAAAATTAAAAAAAAAGACCTATAGAAAGTTAGAGAAATAGATTCACTAATGGCAAAGCTTTAGGAGCAACTTTGAAAATAAAATTCAAACAAACCCGAAACAATTACAATGAAATTTTTGAGGAAGATGCAAGCTAAGATTCAAGCAATGGAAGAGTTAAGGATTACTTCTGAATTGGTAGAGAAATCTTCCGAATTGTTAGCTTTTGTCTTACCCTAAGGTGAGAGCATTACTTCGTTCGTGATTGCCACTAAAAGCCTGCCCAAATTGCTTTGTTTTTTCTTTCTTACGTTGAGAGCAATTACGGTTGCACTCAAGAATTTTTCAACACTTTCATAAAAAATAATAAATATTTTATGTACCAAATTAAAAATTATGTGTATTTAATATTTGTAAAATATAATATTTTTTGAGATAAACTTTTAAAATAAAATTAAAATAATAATTTAGTAAAACTTAAAAATATATAAGATTAAAAATTTAATTAAGAAATATACTCAATTGATTTCATGTAAAATATATTTATGAAAAAATAAATTTTTTAATTAAAATAATTAGGCAATGGTTGATTAAGTGTTGCTTTTTTATAAAAGACAATAAACAAAAAGCAACAATCATTTAAGTGTTGCTTATTTTAAGTTTAAACAATGGTTTTATTAGTGTTGCTTAATAAATAATATTTAAAAATATAAATAAAAAGAAAAACATTTAAAACCATTGCTCATTGTATTTTAAGCAACAATTTTGTAAAATAAAAGGCAACACACTAAAAATCATTGCCTATTTTAATTTGAGGCAACAATTTTATAAAATAATAAGCAACATGATAAAAATTGTTGCCTATTTTTATTTGAGGAAACAATTTTATAAACTAATAAGTAACATGATAAAAACTGTTGTTTATTGTAGTTTTAAGCAACGATTTTCTAGACGTTGCCAAATTTTGTGTTCTCATAGGTTAAAAATGTTGTAGTGGATGCCTGAAAACATGACTGTGGGATACTATAAATCTTCATGCTCTCAGCATGATCTTGGGCCAATAATAGCTTGACATGTTGTATTAAGGTGGCATTTGATTCATGAAAATTTTCTTATATTCTTGAAAATATTTTAAGAAATTGTCATATTCTTATAAAATACTCCCAGGAATATTTTTAGCTTAATATTTTTTTCAAAATATTTCAAGAAGGTATATATCTTACATTCCTATGACAAAGAAATATTCAAATGATATACAAAGACTATTTTCCTACACTTTAATTTACCACTACTTATTATTATTGACTATCATCAGTCACGATCCACTGCTTAGTACTACCCATCATCAGCCACTGTTTAGCCACCATCCATTATTAATAATTATCGTTGGCCACCCTAGTCCACTAACCACCATTGGTAACTACTGTCAGCCACCACTAGCCAGTACCTACTATCATTAACTACCACTATTACCATCACTTATCTCTAGTAACCAAAAACTTGGTATTGTCACATTCTCAAGAATTAAATTCTTGGAAATCACATTTATGAAAATATTAAGATTCCTAAGAATGTTTTATTTCATGAACCAAATGCCATTTGAGTAGCTATTTTGTTAAAAAGGAGACTCTCATGAATATGTCTGTGTATATATCATTATCTCAATGGTCAAGGAATACCAACGTTAAGGAGACTCTAATGAATACCAGCACTAATAAGAACTAATATTGTGCTGCTTTTTATGTTAAACTCAATTTTTGTCATTGAAAGGTCAACAAGGATATTATGTTTAACCTAGTACTAATAGTTTGCTCAGCAAATCTATGTCATTTGTCCCCTTTTCATCCTTTTTGTCATGTCATTTCACTTATCAACATGCTTTACTATCTTCCTTTACTACCGTCATTTTTAACACATCATAGTAGTTATTTTTCCCTAGCTAATTTGAACCATTCTATCTTGTTACATGCTGGCTATTGATTTGTCTTCTTATATGGATTAGTGTTTTTCCCTTCTTATGACATCTAGTTTGAAGAAGAATTTTCCTATTCCCATTTTCTTGCCATTTATAATACTTGGCAAATTTTTTGTGTTATTTCCTAACTTTATCCCCTCCTTCAAACTTTTTTACTTTCCAAAGTTTGTTGTATTGAACTCTTACTACTTGCTTACACTATTATCTTGTTGCTTTTGTTGATTGCATCTTTGTTATTGCTTTTCATATATTATGTTATAGATTTTTCTAGCTACTTCTACTATTACATTTTGATGTTCTCTTTTTTTATTCTCTTTGCATTGTGCAAGATAATCTTAGGTTATTTTTTCTACACTAGGTTTTTTAGGATATGTTTGTGATCCATTAAGTTTTTTTAGTTTAATTCCTTTATTTTCCTTGTCTTGGTGCCCTAATTAGGTAATTTCTTGTCTCCTTTCCATCCTTTTTCTTTTCTGTGTTGTGCTTTTTCCTTAACTTTATTATTTATTTTGACATGTCCCTTCACTGTTTGTTTATCTTCTTTTGAAGGTAAATTGGTTGCTCCCTTTGTCATTTCTTTTAATGTCTAATGATTATCTCTATTTTATTCATTTACCATTAGAGATAATTCTATCTCCACTCTACTAGATCTTAATGAGTTTCTTCATTTTATTTTCCTTTCTTTAGCTCCTTTTAAAGCTATAATGGTGGATTAATATCACAGTGAGAATGATATTGGTCTTGTAGTTATGATGTTTGCTAATTATCTTGAGTTTAACTAGATTAATGTAGAGGTGCAAAATCATATGGATATGAAGTAGTTAATTTCAAGAAACATGTAATTTTTCAAACCTAGACATGTAGAGAGTTTATTGTAAAAGGATAAGGAAAACACAAACATAAATGAAATCATAAAAGTTTAATGCTAAGATTATATGTATTTAAATTTTCCATCAACAAGGCCAAAATGTAATTAACATAAGAGAAAGCTTGATTAGAGGCTTTGCAAACAAAAGTTGTAGCAACTAGTTTTGCCATTTGATCTTTTAGATTGTTAAGTTTCAAAATACCAAAAAAAAAATTTATATATGACTCCTTGGCTTGCATAGAGTTTCTTACATTTATAATAGTGACAAAAAGTACCTTTTTAAGCTTAAAAGTTAATAAAAAAAAGATGACTCAATATGGGAACTTACATATTTAGCAAAAATTGTACTCAATATCAAAATAACTAAATAAAGAGTAAATTAGCAATTTGGTTAACAAATGATTTGTTTCTTTAGTCCTAAAAATATTTTTATCTTAATTTAGACTTGAATCTTTTAAAATTATCTCAAAGTGATTTGGTTGTTAGTTTTCAAAATTGGAACAAATGGACAGTCCTACATGAATTTGATGTGGATTATTATATTTAATGTGACCATTTTATAATCCACTTAAAGCTTGGATTATTATATGTAATTTAAAATTTAAAATGTTTATTGATGAGAACTAAATTAAACTTTATTTCATAAACTAAAACTTTTGATTAATTATTCAACTATTGAAGGCTACCAATAAAGATGAATATCAAATAGGAAGTTTGTTACAACAAATCTTAAGGGCTAACTCAATCTTCTCATGCTTCAATGCAATACAAGATGAACTAAAATAACTTAACCATGTCAAATGGCAACCATAGGAAGAAGAATCACAATGTTATATATGAAATGAAAAAAAGTGACTTTTTAAATTCAAAAACAAGAAGAAAAAAAAGTTATGGTAGGATGTTTTATAGGTGTCGATATTGGCAAAATAAAGACATAGGATTTTTATAAGTTTCAAAAGCTACCTAAAGAAAGGAGAATTGCAATGTTAATTTATCAATTGGAACAGTCCATTAATTCCAATTTTGAAGACTAATGATAGAACCACTTGGAACTAACTTTAAAATATTCAAGCTTAAATTGAGACAAAAACACATTTGGAGACTAAATTGATAAAACACCCTAAATTTTTAAGGATCAAATTGTTTATTTACTTTTAAACAAAATAAGTGAATGGACAAAATTGTCATTAGATGATCAACTTGACATCAAATTAGTTCTTAATTTTGTTTTAATGTCAATTGAGTCCTTTTGCTAAAGACCAATTGATGTCAAGCTAATATTATTCTAGTAGAAGAATTTAATTAATAGCAGAACAAAATTAAAAATTAATCTTATGTGAAACTACTCTTTTAAGGATGAATTTGGTGATTTGCTAATTCCATAGGCTTGAATGCAATACAAATATTCCAACTTGAAATAAATCTATACAAAACTTTATATGACTCAAAATTTATACATAATAGTCATTACTTCAATTGTTCCCATGTATGAAAGGGTTTAAGGTCCACAGGTAAAGCAGTGTTTGTTGCAAGTTTTGAAAAGAAAATAATATTTTCTTTATTTCTATTAAAAGTTTTTTATTTTATTTCCATAAAATAATGCTTTGTGATTTCATTTCAATGTACTCTTTTTCTAAACAATTTATTAGTGTTTTGTAAATACCAATGTTTTTGGCTTACTAAAAAAAGTGAATATAGCATAGAACTCTAAGAAGGTAAGGAAGGTTTCCCACCAATGGGATGGGAGCTGCCCCTTTTAATAACAAGTTAACCTTTACATCTTATTGTTTTATAATTAAATTAGTTTAAAGAAATTGTATAGACATAAATGATTATAAATTCCATTGCTTTTGCTTCATGAAAAAATTGACAATAAGTTCAAGTTATAAAACTTAAAAGGTCAACTACAACAACATAATTTAAGATCGTAACAAAAAGCTATATACTTAGAAATATTCACATCATCTATGAAAATTTGAAAAAAAAAATTATAAAATGGACATAACTTTATATGCTGGTTTTTCAACATTACACCCATATATATTTTGATAAATAAAATGTTTTGATATCATAATTAGGTAGCCACTAAAATTTAGGAGGTAGTTATCCTACTAGTTAGAAAGTAATACTAAAAATTTTAGTACATTGGTAAGATTAAAATATTTGTATTGCATTCATATTTTTACATATAATAAGTAAGTAAAAAACAACTTCCAATTTTTATCACATGTTTTCTTTTAAAAGTGGATTAAAGTATGAATATGATTTAAGAATATGCATTTATATACCTAATTTATAATATATATATATATATATATATATATATATATATATATATATATATATATATATATATATATATATATCATCAATTCCTATTAGGTGAATAACTCTTTTCAAGAAAATCCCTTGTCATTTATGGACTGGTCAAGTTATTGTTTCTTGGCTTAATTAGGCTTGGTAGTAACTTCTGAGTAGGCCTTTATTGATATTTTTAACATGCTAATAGTAGTCTCCCCTAAATAGGATTAAGGGGATCCTTCATTCTTACCATTTTTTTAAAAAAAATGGTAGACACATCTATCAACTTTGATGCACACATATATGTATGTATGTATGATTAAACTTTACATATTTAGGACATTTACACAACAATTTTTGAAAATAAATGCTATCATCTTTTGACCATTACTATACAATTGCCAAACAATGTTGGTTTTTAACCCATTTGATGTCAGTTATTCACCAATATATATACGAGTGTCATTGTATATCCAATATATTCAACATCAGTTCTTAAAACCAATGTGAAAAATGGTAATGATGCAACCTTTTTATAGGAAAATCAACATGTTTCATTCTAGATATTTTTGAATTATTGAAATAAGATATTAGTTTTATAACCAATGTTCTTTTAGGTCTTAAATATCCCATATTACATCGGTTTGTTTAAAATAATTGATGTATAACATCAATATAGGATGATTCTATTTTAGAATAACTGACGTTATTCATTGGTTTCTTATCTAGTAGAATTCACATAAACTTTACTATCTTAAAGTAATATTTAAATCTAATTATAAAATTAAGCAACCATATTATTATATGAGCATTATTATTATCAATAACAACATTCAAGCCTTATCTCAATGTGTTTATGGTAAAAAAAAATCCCACATACAATAAACCCTTAATGACAACAATTTCATAAATCTAATTAGGTCTAATTAAAATAAGACATGTAGTATATGCATGTTGCAAAAAATGGAAATAATATATCTAAATGTCATGTTGCACTTAATTTGATTTGAGTAGTGGTGAAATCAACTGCTAAGTCAACATGTGATTTAAATAGTGGTGAAATCAACTGCTAAGTCAACATGTGGATTCCAAATATTGATATTTGTTTGTGTTCTTATATAATTATATCCCATTGTCACAAGATCTACTGCCTGTGTTTCACCAATAACAATTATTTATACCTTAAAATATTATAAAACTTGAAAGAACATGTTAACGTCACTTACTTCAATTCAATTAATCTTATTTCTATCCTATTATAGCTTGAAGGAAAGTATGTTTAAGGAAATTTTACACATAAAAATATCCATGACCCTCAAGCAAAAAAATTCATAAGATTTATAAGACCTCCAAAAATATCCATTACCACATTGCAAAAATTAGAAATAATATATAAATATTGCACACATTATAAATAATACTTCCAAAAATTGGATGAGTTTTATAAGACCCATGTTTATTGGCTTTTTATTTGGAAAAGGGTGCATGGATTGAATTAAAGAGGTTATGTTTCCCATATTGTACTCAACAAGCTTAGAAATCTTTCTAACTTCAAGAGAACTATAAACTTCATTCAACTTCCTCAAACAAACAAATAATGAGCTAAATGATTTTGCTACTTTTTGAATTACCATTTTTAATAAATAACCTACACTTTGAAAATATAGTAAACAACCTATTAAGAATGTATAATCTATCTACTCTGTAGGGAATATATCAACACCCACATCCAAAACCCTAAAAGATAAAGCTAGAAACATAAAATCTAAACAAATCTACACTATACATAATAGCTAGACATTCTTCATTAGGTTAAAATTAAAAAGGAAAATGAGTCATTTGAACATACCTTAACATTGAGAAGCAGATATCAATAAGATAAGGGCAAGCTATTGGTTGAACTTGAGTTATAGTAATATTTTGTGTGAATTTTTTTAGAGCACTACAAATTTCATAAGGAACATGTTTTCGCTTTATGATTAATACTTTTGTGCTGAGATAAGCTTGCCTTGTATTTCAATTGCCACCTTTATTTTTACAAGTTTTAAAAAATGAAAAATGGCATCCTTTAAATCTTTCACATCTGTTATACTATAAAATTGATGTTTAATATTATTTTTAAAATGTTTCATAATTGAATATAACACATCGATTTATTAGAAAACTAATATCATACAATATTGATGTTGGTTATTAATAAATAGCTAGCATTATTTCTCTCTTTTTTATCAAATTATTGTTATTATTGCTTGAATGTGATTAAGTCATAATTTTAATTTTTCATGTTAGTTATTTTTCTAAACATGACATTGTACAATATTGACATTAATTTTTAATAAACAACTAACATTTTTTTTATTTTTTTAAATTACTATTGTCACTACATGAAAACTAGAAAACTAGAAATGAAATTTGTTACACACTTGTTAATGTAAAAAAGCACCACATTTTAAACAAGTTTAAATCATACAAGAATACTTATTCTTAATATATTAATAATGCATACAACACATATATACATTTACAAGTAATTCAACTAATTCATACAAGAAAAAACATATATATACTTTCTTTTATAATTAAATCGATAAATTTATGCATGTAGTAGCCACCTCAAGTGAATGATGGTTCTCTTTCAATACATATGCAAACCATTCCTTTTATAGGGCACTTATTTCTTCTTTATTGAAAGGCATAATCTTCTTCCAAAAATTGCATATTTACATATAAAAATATAATAAAAAGATAGAATTACATATTTTTATAAGTGTCTACCTAACAAAATTCAAATGAATTACCTTATTGAGCCTTTCATCCCTTTTCACATGCTTGATAATGTCAACTATTTATTTCATCATAAAGTAGTCATACTCAATATTGTCTTATTGTAAAGGGTACTGTAACAAACTAATGTTAAAGAGTGCTAATTTCATATAATGATGATTAATCACTATGCTAGGTACTTAAACATACACAAAATTGTTACCTACACTTGTATCCATTGGATGACCCCCTTCTTTTTAGCACTGCTTAGCATGTAATGTAACTTCATGGGCTTATTAAGTACTACTTTCCAACCCTTGGGTGATTTGCACCCTAATGGGTTAAGTTAGTACACCATTTTGCCCTTTAGATAGATTACCATCAACATCTATTGATACCTATAACATTATCAATATTAAAGTAACGCAATTGAAGATAAAATATAACAAAAGATGAAGTAATCATTTTTGTACTCACATATCTTTTGTGATATAGTACCATGTAGTAGTGTTGCTACTTACCCATTAACATGGCCCTATTCATTTACTTGTAGTGTTTAGTCATCATGTTCCCCATCTACTGACTGAGGTGCAGATTTAAGAAATTTAAGTAGGAGCCTAATTACATATCCTTGGTAACATAGTACAAGTACTTATCATTATCATAATGCAAGAGCTTAACTTAATATTTTCTAACATGTACACAAAAAAATGGAAGATTAAAGGGTACAGATGAACACATCTGAACTGACTGTACACACAAATAACATCTAGCTCCTTTATGCTCAAAACATGCAAAATTTGTTCATTGGATAAGTAAATGTTATATTCGTGTGCCATAACATTGTATCTCATATGCAATAGTATTATCTTTATATTTAATATCCTTATACAACTAATCAAAGCTCTTACTAATTTTTATTTTTTTTATTAAGGATGAGTTATCATATTCTTTGATTTTTTGAGCTTGCTAGTTTTGTTTTGTCTTTTTTAGTGATCTTTTAGCAATTTTTTTCTACTAAAATACATAAAATAGATTGTAAAAATGTATAAGAATCAAACACATTAGGAATTATTTATTTCTTTGTAAATAAGAAGCTTCAAAAATGAAAAATCTCACCATTATAGACAATGTAATCAAGGTTCTCGATCAAGTTGGGTTGGTGCTAACTACTTAGGTCATTATGGTTACCTCATTAATTACTAAGGGCATATCAATCATGCTTTCCTTGATAATTTCTAGCACAACCCTGCACTAGTCCTGTAGCAATGCAAAAGTGTAAAACTTGCAGTTTACAAAAACTAAGCCCATCACTATTTGCCTAATAAGGGGTCTAATAACCATAAGTAATTATTTATGTCCACCTCACAATGAAAAACAAACCAATTGATCAAAATTAATGTAAAGCCATAACATTATTAAAAAGTACCTTGTAACAAGAAATAAGGTGAGAAAAATTTATTTGTAATAATTGGGAGAAGAGGTTAAGGTCAGAAGGGCAACAATTACCTAATTGTGGCATAAGAGTAGCCATTCATATCCTTTCCTCTCCCAAAAAAATGGTGGTTGATGTCTTTTCCTTTTACCAATGAATAGCTTTCACCTTATCCATAATGTCTTTCTTCACTTTCTCTACCATCTTAGCTATAAATTATACCTTTAACTCCTTATATCTCTATTGAATAGTTCTCCGATGCAAGGACATTTGGAAGCTCCCTCGAGGTAAGCCATAAGGCCCACTGATCCTTAAATGCACTTAATATTTTTTAGATGCTTTTAAGTTCCTAAAGCAGTGGTCAAAATGTCCACCCTTCCTTCTAATTGAAACTTTCCTTAGATGGCTTACTATGTGAGTTCATCTTGGTACAATGTAATAAAATATGATTAGTTATATACTGATAATTAAGCAATATATTTTGTATTTGACAAATAAAAGAATAACATCACTTATTATTCTCAAGTAGCTTATTGACTTTTCTCTATTATGAATTTGCCTTTTTTGTTGACTCTGCCTCTCACTCATAACTTATGTTATTGTATGGAAGTAGTAGAAGTAGATGCCTAATCATTAAGTTGATTAACAACTTCCATAGTAGCTTAAGTCCTTTTCTTGTTGTGCTCATCCTTAAGCTTCATGTAATTGCATCAAGACAACTTATGCTTATAAAGGTTTTTGGCTTGTTTGCCTTATTCTTTACATCTTGGGCTTGTTGATAAAAATAAAATAAGTGACAAAAAGGTGATGTTCACTATCAATAGTGGAAGAAAGATAATAGTGAGATGACTATATTTACCTAGAACTCCTCTAACTTGTATATCTTTATAAACAACTATCACATCTTGAGATTGATCCAGTAATATTTTTTAAAGGTACTTTCACCTTCCTTCCCTTTGACAAAGATATAATCTTTCATCAATTTATACTTAAAGCCCTTCCATCTCTTGGCCATCACAATTAGAAATTATTATAGATTTAACTTTTAACATTAGCATTTCAATATCAGTTAAATTGAAAATCTATCTATATAATGGTGTGGTGATATTTTTACAAATAAATACAATTTATCATGTCGATTCGAATAAAGAACTGATGTTTAAAGAAATATGAAAACACTTTAGATAGTGATTCTTAAAAAAATCATTATCTTTTCTTTCGCAAGACTTTAAATATTGGTTCATAAAATTATTGACATTTAAAGTCATGTAAGCAATACAATTTTTAAAAATATGAGGACACTTTAGACATTTGTTCTTAAAGAAAACTATTGCCTTTTCTTTCTGTGAGGCTTTGGACATTAATTCATAAAATAATTAATATCTAAAGTTATGTGATTAATGCCATTTTTGAAAATATAATGACACTTTAGATGTAGGTTCTTAAAAAAATCATTGTCTATTCTATCTGTGACACTTTAGATGTTAGTTCATAAAATAATTAAAATCTAAATTATTGTGATCAGTGCCATTTTTTAAAATACAAGGATCCTTTATATGTCAATTCTTCAAAAAATCATTGTCTTTTCTTCCTATAAGACTTTAGAAGTCAATTCATTACATAATTGGCATTTAAAGTCATTTGAGCAATGCCATTTTTGAAAAATAAGGTCACTTTAGATGTCAATTTTTTTTTAAAAAAAGTTATCTTTTCTTCATGCTAGACTTTAAACATCAATTTGTAAAATAACCGACATTTAAAGTTATATGAATAATGATATTTTTGCGTCATAAAATAATGCAAATATTAATTTCTTTTCTTATTATCACTTTCACTTTCCTGCTTATTTAATTCTAAACTCCCAAACTTCATCTTCATATTTAACCAACTCTTTGTGCAAAATAATAGATCTCACTCTATCCTGCATCAAACATTAATGAGCTACTGATACTTTTTCAATTAGTGTTGAGCATGAAACGAGTTCTAAATATAAAAGCTTCTTTCTTACTTCTATCTTTCAAATCTATTTTTTGATTTTTTGCATAAGTTTTTTTTTAAAAAAATTATTTATGTTTTCTTTGTATAACTTTTATGGTTGTTTTTGAGTTTTAAATACTCTTTATGTGTTTGATGAAATATTGTAGTAAAGACCAAAGTAGGTTGAATGACACAAAATGCTTATTGTATAAGTTTTTTAAAAGATTTTTATTTATATTTTTTTGTATAACTTTTAAGGTTATATTTGAGTTTTAGATACTTATTATGTGTTTGATAAAAAGTTATAGCGAAGTTCGAAACAGCTAGCAATAATAAAAGATGGAAAAAATGTTAAAAGCAAGTCCATGAAAATGGTCATTTTTCTTAATTTTGGGAGGGTTTGCTAATCGATAGATCTTAAAAAGTAATATAAAATCAATATAAAAATTTTTCCAAGTGAAGTTATGGCTTTTCAAAGTTTTTTTTTATGCAAGTATGTATTTTTGGCTGAATGCTTGATTTATTCAATTTTTATTGTAAATATTCTAATGAATATACAAAAAATTAACATTAAAAATATTTTTTTAAACATCTCACATCTATTTTTTAATATTTTTGAAATAAAATGCATTAATTTCTTGGTTAAAAAACTGATGTTGTTACCTATATTACACATAGGTTTTGAAAATGAAGTCGAATGCATCAGATATATAACAATATTTACTCCTCAATTATGTTGAAGGTAGTCTACAAGATAAGGCGCACATAAATGATAAACATAATTAGTAATCTAGAAAGATTGTTATGCATATATAAAAATTGTAATAGATATGAGTATTAAAGTAACTTACAAATATATCCTCCTAGATGACATTTTTAATGTCTTGTTGCACTTGGTGCAATTTCTAGTAGTAATCGATGTGTACCAAACAATTGATGTAGTTGCTGAATTCTATTGCATCAAGCCTACATGTTTGGCCCTTATCATTAAAATCTACACATAACTTCTCTCCTTTGGTGCACTTAAAGATCATGTCTCTTATAATTTTAGGGCCCTTAACTCCTTTTCTTTTGTGATCACTTTAATAAAAAATAGATATATCCATATCGCTTTTGTTTAAAGAGTTATAACAAAAGCAACACAAATATTTAACTTATGTGCCAAGCAATATTTGATAAGTTTCAAGCATATACATGTAATAATTTAAATAATAAGGAACAATTAAAAATCATTTTATGACATTCAATTTAATCCTAGAATAAAATTTTACTTACAACAAATTGACATTTTAAAAAATAGCATATAAGCAACAGAATAACACTATTGCCTAAAGTTACATGATAAACATAGCATCCAAGTAAAAACAAAATTTTCAAAAGTATAAGCACAAAAAAAGACATGAATTTGAGTACATAACTTTTTATGTCAAAATGACATTTCCAAAATAGCATTCAAGCAATAGAATTGCAACAATGTAGAAAGTTTCAAAAAACATGACATCTAGATAAAAATGATATTTTTAAAAATATGAGCGCAAACTGGATATATATTTAGCTATATCAACTATCCATATTAAATAATGCTTCTAGATCATGTTCCTAATGGTTGAGAAGAAATTTTAAAGTATAAAAGTAAAAGTTTTTCAATAAAATACAATAATGCTACCTATCTAACTTTAAATATCACAATCAAAACAAAAAATGTTCGGAAAACATAAAAGATAAAAAAAATTACCTCAGATAAAGAAAAGTAAATGCTCAAAGATGTTAGAAGGTTAACACAATATAATTGTCAAATAAACATTGAAAAAAATAGAATGGAGAGAACGAAAAAATACAGAGCAAATTACTGTACAACACAAATTTGTTTGTGATTATGAGGAATGAAGGCGAGGATATGCTAGCAGCTAATTTTTCATCAATCTTATTATTTTGTGATTATATTCATATTAAGGTGTCTTTTCTCCAAAACAAGCGGAGTTATATTAATCAAGAAAAACAGAAGAACTCCAAAAATGATGAGGCATGACTCAACGTATATATGTAACAAGGCCCAGAGCCACAACAAACCAAATTGCCATTTCATCGTGAGCACACCGGCTCTTCAGCTATAGTCTCTAACAATGGCTTCTTTGATCTGTACATGGACAAACTGTGCATAAACTCCGGCCCCGACAACTCTTCAATGTCATCCAAATCCAGATTCGGCCCCGATTCTTCCGCCATATTTTCTCGCCAATCTCCCATAGCTTTCTCCTCAACATTAGAACATTCCGGCAAGACCCTCATCTTCTTGCCGGAAGCCCCTTTGGCGGCGGTGTCAGCAGCGAGTAACAATGCGCCCATATCTGCAGCAGTCACAGATGAGTTTAATCTCTTCATCGGAAACATGACATAAACGTTGGCCAGCTCGAGTTCTTCGTCGGCGTTAAGCGCAGAAAACCTCCGTCCAATCTGTAAAGATTGTGTGTTCACCGCGAAGAAGTTCGGCGTCTCCAGCATGAGCTCAGCGGCTTTAATGGGTTCTTCGAACCGCCGGATTTCGCCGCTGGGGAAGATGACTTCTATGGCTCTTGAATGCTTGCTTGCTGAGTTTGAAAGAGTGCAAGAGATGTAGTTCCCCATATTTTTTTAGAGAAACAAGAAGAGAATTTGAACTTTTGAGGCCATAAGATGAGGATATGATCTTATATAGAAGATAAGTTGAAGTATTCGGAAGTGGAGGACTTGGTCTTTTTGTTGAGACTTGGAGAGTAATAGTAAGTTCGAAGAGAGTGGTTGAAGCCCTCTCAATATTTTGTATTTATAAGGGATTGGGAAGAAGTCTTGTAAGAAATTTCAAATTGGCAGTTTCAATGGAGTAGTACGAGGTTGAGGTAATTCTTTCATACAGAGGAGAAAGATTGTCTAATATCTATTAAATGTCCATTTAAATTCTCAGGATCCAATTCAAAATATGAAAAAGTAAATAAAATAAAAACTATTTAAAAAAATCAAGTATTACTTAAGCAAAAAGGTCAAGTTGAAATAATTTTATTAGAAATATATCCATTAAATATTCATACTAAAATTCATAATCGAGCTTGAAATATATATAAAAAAAGTAAAATTTATTTAAAAATATGAAACACTACTTGAATTGAAAGCCGAATCTCTGATAGAATGAGCATAGAGATTTAAAAATATAAAAAGGGAAAAGCTAAATGATATGTTCTCAAGAAAGGAGTTGGAAGATTCATAATATTCCCTTCATCTAATTGTTAGGTTATTTTTGTATCTTATTGTCACGAGCTTATGATCTGTTGCTAACTCGACTCGTGCTAAGAATGTGTGGAACCCACACTTTCTACAATATTTTAGGACCAAGTAGTTTTATTGAGGTAGTCAACTTGCAAGCGGAATCAATTTTTATTCAATGAGAAATGTTTACAATTTTTTATGTATGTTATTACCATTTCATATATAAAAGCTACTGTCCTTTAATGAAAAAATATAGTATAAATTTGACTATATTGTGCGTCTGGTGTAGTTTTTTTTTTTGAAATATTTTTATATGAATAAAAATATTAATATTTTAATAATGTGTTATCTATTGATAATATAAAATTTGGACCAAATTTAAACTTATTTATATACGGAGTCGTTTCCTTCTTTTCGTTGAGGAACATTCAAGTGTATTGCTTCAAACATAACCCAAGTAAATCAAATTATTGTGAAAGAGTCCACACTTATAACTTTCCAGGAGGGAATGAGTCCTGGTTGAAGATTAACTTTGGTGAACAATACAATTCCTTAAACGAAGAAAATTAGTAAAAGAACCTTTTTCTTTAATTCTATTTATGGCTTATTAGTAGTTAACTAATTCATCTAATAGTTGATTTTATTAATAAATAAAATTATTTATTTGTTTTAATTATTTTTATATAAAATAATATATAAAGATATGAATATGTTTCAAAATTTACTTATATATATATATCTATTTATTTATATGTATAAATTATTTAAATATATAAATCAATTTTATTAATTTTTAAAAATAATTAAAATTCATTAATTATATATAATAATATCTTTGACCTATTATAAACAATTATTTCATTAAAATTTTAATTTTATGATGTAAATTTAATTAATAAAAAATAAATAATTATTTATTATTTATAAAAAATTATTTTATTTTAACATATATATTAAATTAATACATTTATAATTAAAATGTATAATAGTAAAATGGTTCAACCATTGGTATTGCTTATTAAAGCTATAAGCTTTAATTGCCCCATTAGCATTTTTAACAAAATATATAATTAGAGGATAGTTTGAACACTTTATAAGCAGTTAATAATATGAAAATATTGGATTTTTTTAATTTTTGAAATTAATTGATTCGAAGTCAATAAATTAATTAAATCAATTGTTATCAAATACAAAAAGAAGCTAACTAATCAAATTAATCAATTAAAATAACTTTAATCAATTAGAAATTAATAATGAAGTTATTTGCGAAATACTTTCCTCCTCTTAATAGATCCGGCAGAAAACAGGGCACTCGATGTAATGACATTATTAATTTTTTTTGAGTCAAAATTATAAAATGCATGTGAAGTCATAGAATGGAACCTTTGATAGAACAGTGTGGCTTGCGTGAGATTTTGATACAAGAATCAATTTTCTATTCAGCATATGAATTAATTAGAACGGCGGTGGCGGTCGCGATGATGTCAGACAGCTTCAGCTCCAAATTACGTGGCCACTCATTCAACGCCTGCTGCTTCACGGGATCTCTGACTGCGTCCCTTCGGCCGTGACGTAATCAATTCGTCCGTACAGGGAGGGTTCCATTTTTTTTAATTATTTTTTCTTTCAAAATATTTTGATGCTTCAATGGAGAAATTATTGAAATAAAGGTAATTCTCCCCAACTTTAAATTTAACTTATTTTTGGTTCGCATTCGTCGAAATCAATTGGGAGGCTAATTATTAATTTCTAGAATATTAAATTTCCAACGGAGAGATCTTTGAAAATGAGAGATGCTACAAGGATAATTCCTCTCAGTTTTTAGGATTAATTCATATTTATTTAATTTCTTCCCATCAAAAGACATGTTGGAAAAATTACAAAAGAAGAATTCAAAAGTCAATTTTAGAATCATATTTAGCGTAAATACATGCATCTATGCAAAATAATTAATATCTAAAAATAGATTATAATGCAAAATTATAGCTAAATATTAATTTAATATCTCTAATAATGGATCTAATGTAACTTCTGATAATGAAATATCTCTATATTTCATGTCTATTTGACTTCATGTCCATATCTATTCAATTTTCCTTGAATATGAAAGGTAAAGAAAAAGGGTTATTACAAATCTTGTATTTGAATGGGGATAACTACGTGTGTGTGAAGTACCTCAGTATTGCATATCTATTCAACTTTAGATTTAAACTTATTTAACTTTCCTTCAATATGGAAGATAAAGGTTTATTACTAATTTTGTATTTTAACAAGATAATTGTGTGTGCCTGCACAATGGTGGAGGGTGAGGGATTTCTTAGGAGAGGCCAAAAATGATTATTCCAATTTTTTGTATAGTGCAATTAAAATTATAAATGAGTTGCATTCAAATAAGTATTTTTTTTATATATTATTTTGTGATGTTAGGAGTGGTAATTTATTAAATATATACAGAAGATTTCAAGTTCATAACTAGGATATGAGGGGAAATAAAGTTCTAAAGGAATATTGGATACTACTGCATTTGAGAGTTATTGCAAATTAAGCATTATGTTTTTTATAATGATAGTAGTGATTAAATCGTTAAATATACAAATATAAGGATCAAGAAACTAAGCTTTTATGTTTGAACTTGAGTTTAATAAAAATAAATGAGTTCAAGTACAAATTCATTAATTTTGTGGAATTAAACTTCAATCTTAACTATTATATGAGTCTAATTGAACTTAAGTGAATTCTAATATATTTAATAGTTATTCTCATTAAAAAAATAATAAAAATTAACAATAAAATCTATTATTTCACTTATATCTATTTTCTTTATTTTTAGCTTATTTTTCTTTTTTCCTTATAAAGAAGAAAATATAATGATAATTAAGATGTATTTAATAATATTAAAGTACTTGACACTAGATTTTGAATATTAAATCTACTAAGCACTATGTTTACAATGTTTAAATATTTTCTTACTTTAAATATTAAATTTATTAATTAAATTAAAATTTTATTAAAAATTATTAAAATCTTATAGAATTTTAAAATTATTTTTATTATGTTTTTAGAAATTCTATGTGCTTGTAATATAGATTATATATTCAAATATTATCTAAAAATAAAGATCAATTGAATATGTTTGTTTAACAAAATCCCATCAAAATAATAGCAATTGTTGAATGTATTTAACTATTATTAATATCCAATTTTATCTAGATAATAATATAATTAAAATAAAAAATTAAAAAAAGAGGAGTCAACACTCTTCACTTCCCATATGGTACCCTTATAATGCATGGTAAGTTAAACTTCTTGGAGGGAGCAATTAATGAGGAGCTCATTTTTTTCTTCAACACACAAAACATTAAGATTTTTTGCTATTCTTTCCAACTTAACACGTGGAGTAAGTAATGATCCTTTAATTTTTCTAGCAAGTTAATTAAAAAAAAATCTTTAGAGCAAATTTCCCAACTCTTTCCTTATAAAAAGGGAAGTGAAAGTCAATTTAGAGGCATTTAGAAAAGAGAGGAGAACTAAAAAAGAAAAGAGAAGGAGGAAAATAGAAGAAATAATATAAGAAGATAGATGGAAAGGAAGAGATCAATAAATAGAAAAAGTAAAATTTTTCATCCTTAGATATACATCTTTTACCCATTTTTTCAAAAAATCTCACACTTGAGATTTTTAAAACCTTTTTCACTCTAAAGTTTCAGATACCATTTCAAACATAAAAGGTAAATTTCTATTGTCATTTATAAAACATATATTGCAATATTTTGTTTACACTAAAAAAATTATAACTCTTATTTGTTTTGAAAAATGGTATTGAGAGAAGTATAGAAAAGAGTAAAAATTTAAAGAGATAAAAAAATTAATGAAATGAAGTAAAAAAGAAATAAAAGTAGAATAAAGAAACTAATTTTGTTTGTGGAGGATATGAGATTTGAGTCTACAAAATAAGAGAAGAGGAAGAGATAGTAAGAAAAATGTGAGAAAGGAAAAGAATTAGTTGATTAAAAAAATAGAAATAGAGTCAGCAAATTAAAAGTCTAAAGGTAAAGATATTTTTGAAATGGGATGGCATGGCATGGCATTGTGTACCATGTCCATCCCACCCATATACATTTTGTTATTATTTACTTTATAAAAAAGTTATTTTGATTTGTATAGTTCTTATTATAGAATAAATTAAAATAATTTAAAAATTCAATATTTTTAAGGTAAACAATATTTTAAAAGTTAAATTGGATGATCTAGTTAAACTAAATTTTTTTTAATATTATTGCATATAGAAATTATCTTATATTTATCATTTTTTTTATATATGATATGTTTTCATAGGTTTTACTTTATTGAATTCACATGTATACTCATAACTTGTATTATATTTCTATTTATTTTAAGAAAAATATTATACCTATTTGCCAATGGTGGATAAAAATTGAAAGATCCAATTACAAATGCAATAAAAATAATTCTAGTATTCCAGAGACTATTTCTAGAATTTACTTTTGAAGTGAGATAAATTTAACCATTATGAAAAATAAAAAAGGATTGTAACAATTTTTCTTAAAAAATAAAATAATAAATACAAAAAGTAAGTGGGATAATAAAGTAGACATAGGATAGGATGGCACCATGCCATCCTATCTTTTGCTCTTGATTTAATTTTTTTCAACTTATTACCATTTAAACAATTTAACTCATAAATATCATTTATTTATAGTTATAGATACATTTTCTACTATAATTGTTACCTAAAAATTAATGATACAATTTTCTAATTGAAAGTAGTTAGAAATTTAATCATCATAATTAAAAAATAGAATTTATTAAAATCTATTTTCATTACACATAAAATTATTATTGGAATTTCAATCTTAATTTATTTTATTAACATAAATATTTATATGAATTTATAATTTAAAATTTTGTGATAATAGAATAATATTGAAATTAATTGTAAGTGTAACAAATATAATTTTAATTTTTTTGAATAATTTTTTCATTCAAATTTAATTGTAAAGTTAAACAAATTTGATACTTTAAATTAAAAATCATTGATAAAGTATATTAAAAAAATAAAATTACTTAAAATTTTTTTCCTTTATCTTGTTATTTTAATTGGTATGTTACAATCATTTTATTAAAAATATTTTAAAAATAATAAAATTTATACTTATAATATATCAAAATTAAGTAATCTAATTACAAATATAATTATAATTATAATTACCATTATTGAAACATTTTATTTTATTCAAATCCTATTACAAAGTTAGATAGATTTGACAATCAAATTAATTATAATTAAAATTAAAATAATCATATTAATATTTTTATAAAATTTTAAAAATAAAATTAATTGAAATACGTAAGTATTGTCACAACATTACAAAAGTGACATTTAAAATTTTCTTTCCTTATTCTATAAAGAAAATTTTCCTATGTAACAATTAATATGGACATATATACTGTTTTGAAAAGTAATAACTTTATGCTACCTACTCTTATAAGTATCTTGTATCATTTTTGATATTATGAAATATAAAGTAGGATATGCCAATTATATATATATATATATATATATTATAATAAGGATCACTGTAATTTACTTAAAAGATAAAATTAAAATAAATAAGTAGTCATTCTTTGAATAAATATTGTAGAATACTAATACCTTTTCTATACATAATAACTTCCAAATCTAAATTTTAAAAACATAAATCTCTTTCAATATTCCAATTGCACTATTAAAAAATAAGTAGTATCGATTTCATTCTTTTTATTCATATTTTAATATTTGAAGAAGCACGAAAAGGGTTGTCTCCCACATCTACTATGAGACATATCACAACATTTATTAAATAAATTCATATTTTAAATATATTCCTATTTATAATACTATATCTTATATTTTTTATAGAGAGCCAAATTATTAATTTTTTTCACACAAGAAAATTTACATATATGATTTTAAAAAATTCAAAAAAATTGGAAAAAATTCAAAATTTTATGAGGGCCACCAACCTTACGCGCACGCGCGCGTGCGTGTGTGTGTGTGATCTCTCTTTAGTAAATCTAATCGGATCAAGTTACATATCATGTAAAATCCTAAAAATAAAAATCTACTAATGCTCATTTGGCATGTAATTTTTTTAGAATTGATTTTATTTGATTTCAATTAAAATGATTTCAATTCATTTACAAATAAATTGTATTGTTTGGATACTTTATCAAAAATAATAATTTTAATTCATTTGTAAATTAATTATTTTATTTAAAATATATTAAAAATATATGAAATTTAATTAAAAATATAAATTTAGATGATATTATGATAAATATAATGCTAAAAAGAGGATAAAACTTTTATATAAATTTTTTTTTAGCCAAATGAAATAAATTCTAGTGAAATCCTTACTAAATTGGATGGATTTCAATGGCATAAATGTAATTAAAATAAGAATTGTAAATGAAATGAAATCCTTTTATATTTAAAGCCAAACATCATATTTTAAAAAAGTTCATTTGAAAATGAAATGAAATCTTGTTTTTAATGTCTCCAAACAAAGAGTAAATAAAATATCTATACAAACTTAAATGTACAAATATAAGCTAATCATAAGCACCAATTTAAGCCCAATCGAAATACTCTACGTTACTTATGCATCCATTGATCCAAGAGTATAAGTTATCACTGGCTATGTTAATTTCTAAAAATAATTCGAGAAAAACAGTGAAAGAATCGGTTTGGAGGCCAATAAGCTCAAATAACAAAACAATTCTTCCAATAAATTTTCCATCCTGTGAATATTCTTGAAAATTATTTATTTGATTTATTATTGGTTTTTCAATTTAGAATTAATTATTCTTCATACATAAAATAGTGCATGATTGTTCAGATAGTTCTTTTGGTATTTTAAATATAGAAAGGTCCATTTCCACCTCATGCCAGTGGTTCGTGATTTATTGGATGACATCTCATTTTCTTTCGAGGGCACCACTGCCTGGCTTCTAGGATTCATATTCCGTACACTTATAATGGATGTCAATAATTCTGAGAAAAATTTTAGTCTCATTTAAATTTATACATTTATATGCACGCCCTGTACCTTCGTTAGATCTAGCAGTAAACAATGACGATAGATTTTTTTTTAATAAGTAAATAGAGCTAGTTTTTTTAAATAACAAATCACTTAACATATATGCATAATATTTTAAATTTAAAATTTAGAACAAAATTTCAAAAATACTATCAGACATTAATTACTGTAAGGATGCTACCAATTAAAGCCAGTTTAATTTTAGATTTTTTACTTTTATAAATGAGTGACAATCAATGGCATCATAATAAATTAGTATAACAATACTCCTATTTTAAACTATATTATTATGTCTCTTTTGTATATAACTGGTGTTATAATTCTATGCACATAATTTTCTCACACATCCTTTACGAGACCGATTTTTAATAATAGATTATTCTGCGGACGTAGATCATTTGAAAGGTAAAGTACATGTTAGAAGATTGTGTTAAATTTTTCGTCGTTGTAGGTAGCATTTTTCATTATTATTATTATTATTATTTGGCTTGAGAGAAATTATATTCTTGGTTGCAAACCCTATGAGTGATGGGGAAATTTCTTGATACATTACCAACTGTTAATAAAGGTTCAATTATTTGTTCATATCTATTTAGTGACTATAAAGGAATCAAAAAATGACCAGTCCTCTGTACTACTTACGAAGCTAGAAGGACACGGCTTTGGAAGACATATTTCCTCATAAAAAAATCTTACTTATTTATATAAAATTTGTATAAAATAAAGAAATAATATTTGACTTATATATCTTAATTAATAAATTTTTATAAGGTTATGATAACTGAAAAAATTAATTTTTTAAATAGAAAATATCATTCTACTACACATTTATTAAAAAATAAAATATTATCAATTATCATAATATTTTATAATAATATTAAATATTTTTTACTATTTTGCTGTTCGTTTCCACCTCCTTTTTGGCATCCCCTATTAATTATCTAAAATTAATCACTACAAGAAAAAAGAGTAACAATGATGACATTTTTAATTATGACAAAATTCCAGTCGTTGCTAAAAGTATTACCAATGACATAATCGTCAGTGGTGTCTAAAATGACATTTGGAGGGATTCTAAAAAGAATGGCAAGAAAATAAAATTTTTAGCAAAGACATTTGTCATCATTAAAAAATTGAAAAAAAATTAAATAGGAAGATTAATTGTGTCATCACTGAAAGGCCTAACCTTTTACCAACGACATTTGTCGTCACTAAAAATCTATCTAAGAAATTGGATCAGGCCTTTAGCAATGACATAAGTCATTGGTAAAAGTCTGACCTTTCAACGACGACTTTGGTCATGGCTAAAGCTTTGATTCTATTTTCGAGACAAACCTTTAGCAACGATTTTATCGTTGGTAAAAGGTTAAGCCTTTTAGCAATGGCACGTATTGTCGTTGAAGGTCTGGACTAATTTCCCATACAGACTTTCAGCAACGAAACATGTCGTCGGTAAAAGGTCGAGCCTTTCAACGATAACATGTGTCGTCGTTGAAGAAGGTTTGTCTCGGAAATAGAACTAAACCGTCAATGACGACAAAGTCGTTGCTGAAAGGCTAGACTTTTACCAACGACTCTTCAACAACAACTAAGATTTTTTGTCATCGCTGAAGAGTCTGTCTATATATACCTCATCGATGCCTTTGAACTCTCATTTCGCGCGGTTACAAGGAAGAAGCAGTGGATCTAAGATAAGTTTTTTCTATAAATTTTTTATAATTTAGTATTTAATTTTATATATATATATTTTATGTGTATTAATTTTTTATATTCATAATTTTAATTTGTTAGTTATTGTTATTATTCATCATTGTTCGTAGGAAGTATTTAGAATATATTTTATCAATAGATTATTACCATTGAGATATGTGAATTAATTTTTATAATATTTTTATTATAAAATGTAATATGTGGGATTAATAGTTTGCAATGAATTAATAGAGTTAATAGTATATTTAATTTGATGTAAAACCCCGTGTTGTTTAGTTTTGCATATTGTAAATATTAAATTTGTTTACATAAATTTATCTTAGTATAAAATTTATAAATATAAATTTTGTTGTTATTATGTATCCCTTAAATTATAACTTTGTATAATACGATATATGTGTGTATTATTTAGTTGGATTAATGTAAGATAGAGTTGTTATAATATTTTATCCATAAAATCTAAAATTTATGATGTAATTTAGGAGATTTCAAAATTTTAGTTTTGTTGAAATAATGTAATACAGGAAATTAGAATAAGTATGTAAACATAATTTAGAAAATAAGAGGTTATAATAATATAATCTGTTTCTTAATTAAAATTGAAATTGAAACCTAACAATCCAAATTACTATTTACACCACATAATAAGAAAAAGTCAATTAAACTTAAGGTTACATGAAAATTAAATCTAACAATCTAAATTATACTATCTACAACATATAGAAAGAAAAAGTCAATTAAACTTGAGGCCACATAAAAATTACCTCCTTTATAGATAAATTAAATTTACTTTTTATTCTTAAAAATAATAAAATTTATAATTGACTAATTTTTAAAATCTATTTGTTAAAATTATTTTTTAAAGTTAAACCCTAAATACAATCAAAATAAATAATATTTATATATTTTTTGAATTATATTTTATTATTTTCAATGTTAATTTTGTAATTAAGTGAATTATTTTTTTATTTACAATTTCAACCTCCATCTGATTTGATTTTTTTTGGATTAAAAATTAATTTTCAAAATAAGAAATATAATTTTTGAAGATTATGAAATAATTTTTAATTATTTTAGAAAATATATGTTCTGTATATAATTCTAATAGCTAAAATTACAATAACATTACATTAATAAATGACTTATGAAATTAACAATAAATATACGATGAAATATTTTTTAAACCCAATCTACTAATGGTATAATCTTCTGGATATTAATTTGGTGTTATTTACTCTAAAAGTTCCTAAAATTTGCTAAAATTTTAATGAAAAAATAGAATTATAAAATATTGAAATGATGAAAAATTATTTTATTTATTTAATTTTAAATTAAAAAATATTTAGAGATAATGGTTAGCTATTTTATGAGTAAAAACTTACTTTCTTTCATTGTTATAATGATAAATGTTATTATTTAATTATAATAACCTGTGACATATTATATTTGTATAAAAATATATATAATATTTCTGATAAAAAATTTTTTTGACAAAATAATCAAAACAACTGTATAATAATAAAAATTTGAAAATTTTGAACTTCTAATAATTTATAAGTACTCATAAAATACACATCTCTCTAAAAAAGTTAAATTGTGCATCTTATAAATATAGTAGAGTAGGTTACACATTTGAATTCCCAAATGCAAATTGTGAAACATAACAATTATTGTGGATATTTAAAAAAATTAACAATCCAAGTAATAAGATACTTAAATAATAATACATATACTTAAATAATGATACTTATAAAATATCGTATATTTATTTTTAATTATTATAAATATTTTTTTATAATAATTTTAAATAGAACTACATTTGCATTTGTATTATAAGCTTAGACTCGTTCAATGGTTAGTAATCTCTATACATCAACCAACTCTTGAATTATCTTGAAAAGTTAGACAGTTTGAGATATGTCCTGTAGTTATTATTAACAATTTATTTGGCTCTTATTTGATATTGTAGAAATATCTTAGCATCATAATTGTTCTCTAGATATAAACTATACGGATGTATAGTTTATACACTTGGAGAACTATAAAAAGATGCTACTGAAATTTCTACACAAAATAAATGATGAGCATGGACAAATTGGAAGAATCATAACTACAGAAATATCTCGAATGGGATAGGACCCTACCCTTTAGAGTTAGAGTGATACAATATATTTAGGGTACATTTCAAATATTAATCACAACACTTTATTCGACTTAAAGCTATTTTCTTCCTATTTAGTGATATAGTGTCTATAAATAAAAGTTGGATATATCTACCAAATCGCTTGTTGGATGAGTATTGGAATGGTGCAATGGCGTTTGTTCAAATAGCTAAAAACTTTATTGATAAAAGGGATTTGGTGAGATGTCCATACAAAAAGTGTATAAATTTATTATTCCAAACACTACCAATGTTGGAGGCACATATCATAGATAATGGATATCATCCATTATACATAAATTAGTTACACCATGGTGAAGCGAATGTTTTGACTTCTAAAGGGATGAGGGGGGCATCTCTTAACAAAAGAAATGAGCTGGCGAATATTATACATGATTTCATCAGCCTTTATGTACCTAAAGGAGTAGTTCATAATGATGTGGAATGGAATGAGAATGCACCTGACGAAGGCATTGGAACAAATTATAGTAGTTATGATAACTTGTTCGAGCAAGTAAAAATAGAATTGTATCCAGGATGCACATCATTTTCAACCTTGAATTTTCTGGTGAAACTCATGCACTTAAAGGTTCTACATAAATGGATAAATAAGTCATTTGATGCTCTTTTGAAGTTTTTGAAAGAGCCACTTCTAAACGATAATAAATTGCTCGAATTGTACCATGGTGTAAGGAAATGGCTCAACAAGTTAAGGTTAGGGTATGAATCAATCCCTGTGTGTAAACATGATTGTGCACTTTTCTGGAAAGAACATGTTTTGGAGGATAATTGTCCAATTTATAGGAAGAGCTAAATGGGTAGATAAAAATATGAAAGGAAAGAAAGTATCTTAAAAAATGGTTTGATATTTTCCATTAACTCCTTAGCTAAAATAATTATATGATTCGAGACATAGTGCGAAGAATATGATATGACATTATACTGGAAAGTCAATAGAGGAGAGAGTAATGCAACATCCCGTTGATGGAAAAACCTAGCAAGAGTTTGATAAGAGGTATCCTAATTTCTCTACTGACCCACAAAATGTTAGGTTAGGCTTAAGTGCAGATGGATTTAATACTTTTGGTGATAGGAACCTATCCTACAGCATGTGGCCAATGGTGATGACTACTTATAACTTACTACCATGGATATGCATGAATTATACTTTTTTCATGTTGATCCTATTAATCCTAGGGCTGCAGTCGCCAGGCAAGGATATCAATGTCTTCTTACAACTGATCATAGAAGACTTGAGATATCTTTAGGAGAGGAGAGTTAAAACTTAAGATATAAATACAAATCTGGTGAAACTCATGCACTTAAAGGTTCAACATGCAGGCAGCTTTACTATGGATTGTAAATGATTTTTTTGCTCAAAGTAGTCTCTCTGGGTGGAGTGGACAAGGATATAAAGCATGTCCTATATAAAATTTAGATACTCCATCAATTCAAATTAAGGGAAAAATAGTTTACATTAGTCATCGTTGTTAGCTTCTAAGAAGTCACACATGGAGAAATAAGAAAGAATTCAATGGGAGGTCAGAGAGGAGAGCCTCTCTTTATTCTCTTACTAATAACATTGTCATGGATCAATTGGAAAAGGTGGCATAGAGACTTCTTGGAAAATATGCTCAATTTGGTGGTGTAAAGCGAAAGAGGGGTGCTGATGAACTTAATTGAAGTAAAATAAGTATATTTTTTGACCTTATGTATTGGTCGACAATGAACTTAAGACATAACATTGATGTGATGCATGTTGAGAAGAATATATGTGACAGTATTCTAGGTACATTATTAGATATTGAGCATAAAATAAAAGATACGAACAATACAAGACGAGATCTGGCAGACATGAAAATAAAGCCTAACTTACATTTATATGAGCAGAAGGGTTAACTTTTTAAGCCATATGCTACATATACGCTTAACTAAGAAGAACGAAGATGATTTTGCCAATATATAAAGAATGTTAAATTTCTAGATAGGTTTGTTAGGAGTCTCTAGAAGAATGCCACAGACTGTGATATGAAGTTGAAAGGGTTAAAATCACATGACTGTCATGTTATTATACAAAGATTGTTAGGACCAGGAATTCGAGCTTTTTTGCTAAAGGAATTATCATATCCACTTGTTAAGTTACGCAATTTCTTCAATCAAATATGTGCTAGAATTCTTAATAGGAAGGATATTCTGCAAGCCAAACAAGACATTATATTATTTTATGTAAGCTTGAAAGGATATACCCTCCAGTATTCTTCGACGTAATGGTTCACTTGATGATGCATTTTTCAGATGAAGCATTGGAAGGTGGACCCATTCATTTTTTTATGGATGTACCCATATGAGAGGTATATAAAAAAGTTAAAGAATTATGTTTGAAATTGTGCTCGATCGGAGGGTTCAATTGCAGAACGGTATATTGTTGATGAGGCATTAATATTCTTCTCTATGTATAAGGAGTGGAAACTAGATTCAATCAGCCTAATCAAAATTAAGATGTAGCACCCAGTCAAACAAGAAGGGCATTGTCGGTGTTCCAATCCCAATGTCGACTAGTAGGGAAGAAGATTATTTCTCACTTCGATAGGAAGGATCGAGATATTATATTATGGTACATCTTGAATAATTGTACTGAGATCGAAAAGTATCTCTAATAAGTTTCTATGCTCATTTGTACTTTTCTCTTAAATAATTATAATGGATCAAAATGTTTATGTTTTATAGTGAGCACCGATGAGAACTCAAACGAAGTGGTGCTGAAAACATTGATAACTTATAGAAAACCAAATTCGCTTGATTTTACTCGAAAGTAAGGGTTTGTTCGTCCCAAATGCATTATACCAATCATACAAATATTGTTCATTACTCTTACTGATCCTTCAATTTAATTCTTAGAAAAGTTGATATTTTTATAGATGTACCATTTATATAGGAATGGTTCTCCAAAGGCCACTGAAGAGCTACTATTATTAGCCTTCATTCCTAGTTTTACTATCATGATATACTCTACGTGTATTGTGAATGGAATGTGCTTTGTAGTCAAAACTCGGGATGTGACGCACAAAATACAAAATAGTGGCATTTATGTTCCGATTACTAATGGTAACATGTTCTATGGTGTATTGGAAGACATCATAGAGTTGACTTATTTACATAAGTGTAGTGTGACTTTATTTAAATGCAAGTGGTATGATACTGATCTTACAAAGAAGAAACTTTACATTGATAAGAATATCATAAGCATCTCCGTTAATGGGTAATAGTACAGAGATGGCCTTTATATACTTGCTACCTAAGCAAAACAAGTATTTTACATCAAGGATCTCCTTAATAGACTAAATTAGAGGGTTGTGCATAATATGGTGCATCATGACATATGGGATCTACCTAATGATGAAGACAATGCACATGACTTACTATTTCTATAGGATAATAACTCATCCAATTTCAACTTTACATTTGATCTTGAAGATTTCTATCTAGTAGATCTAAGTAATCAAAGAAATGGTCCTTCAATCATTCCACCTTCCAAGAATGTTGGATCTAGCGCTTATGGAGAAGATGCCTTCATTGATGATGAAAGTAGTTTCAAAGATAAAATGACTAAGGATTATATGGAGGAGGGGCCTTTACAATCTAATAATGACGAAGAAACTGATGACCATGAGTCTATTAGGTTCATTGACGCTAATTCAGACTAAGGAAAAAATAAATTATTTGTATTACAACTCATAATCATGTAAGCATGATTGTTTAAATAATCTATATAATTTAAAAAGTTATACCTTTTAATCATTTAATTTAACTATGGATTTTCTCTTAACTATTTGTATAATGTATATTATTCCAGTCATGGCAGATGTCGAGGTATGACACCACAAAGGTGATGTTGGAGGGGACCCTCTGCCGTAACCTACCCACATTCTATCACAGTACGAGGGATCATGTATCTTTTTTTAATTTTTGCGTACTTAAGATTGATTAAATATCCTGTTTATGGTATTGATATTTTCCTTTATCTATCGAAGTGGTAGCTGTGAGAAAGAAGGGTTTGAATAAGTCCCTTAGGCTACATGAGAAGATAGACAATGGTAGGGAGAGACTGGTACCTGTATAGTTCGATACAACTGGTATATGGCATGCGATCGATGAGAATGCTAGCTATCTCCCTCGTGATATTGGCAGCATGATTCGAGCCTATGTACTACTTTATTATAAGTCATGGTGGGCTGTACCTCAATAAATCTGAGATAAAGTTGTGCAGGAGGTTTACGTAAGTATCTATCTCCTCCATTTGCTAAATTAATCCTTTTGAGATTGAAATTTCTAAATATATTACTCATAAATTTGCTAAATGTCTTCTAATGCACTCCCACTTCGAGTTCCAGGCATCTCTGAGGGTGATCGAGATAGAGCAATCTTTGGTTTAATGCGGTCTGCTGTAGATCTGTACAGAGATTGGAAGTACAGGTTGAACAAGAACTTTTTAGAGCATGGGGGCGATCGAGAGTAGGACTATGATTTGGATCATGCTAGACGCTATGTGCCACAATCTATGTCACTACAACATAGTAGAGGTACATGAACTTTTTTTAACAGCAACAAGTATCAGGATAAGTATGAACATTTTATAAAATTAGGATCATTATTTCATATATCTAAATTGTAAAGATAAAAATTTAATATTATTTTTTTTAATTTGTAGGAGTTGTCTGGGAGGAATGCAAATAATAGAGTGTAGAAGGTCATGAATGAATCGACAAGGAGTCAAAATCTATTGCTGCACATCATTTTGATAAGGTAATTTAACTTTTTTGTTCATTTTTTAAATGTACATTTTGTTAGTTAGCTCCTTGTTCATTGTTTATTTATCTTTATCCTTTTTTTCTCTTACAAAAAATGAATAGAGAATTAAAGATACTGGTGAGCTGCAGTTGGTTCTCAAGAATTTTAGGGACCTGACACATGCATAGAGTGGGGGATTGAGTGCATCCTAATCCTTTAGGAGCAATATGTAAGTTAGTTGAATTTTATATTTTAAATAGAATTTTATGAATATATCTTGTAATATTTATTATTGAATTTTATTTTAATAATTTAAGGCTGAGGATGACTGAGCTAATGACTTAGCACACATAGTCTAGTATATCATCCATTAGCTTGCTTGGGACTCTTGTATAGATAGATGAAAGCTGCCATCGTCGATGAGGTACTTGGCACTTATTGAGGATACAGAAAGGCTATTAGGTGTGTGCTAGGCTGGTTATTCCTATCATTCGACGAGCACTTTTAGCATTGGGGGGAGCTCATAGTACATGTCTCATGTCGGTAAGTTACAGGAGCTGTTACAATAAATTCAAGATGAGTTTCAGCAGAGCCAGTGGTTAATTCAGGAGCAGCAGTAGCAGCAGCTGGATCAACAATAGAAGCAGATTACTCAGCAGCAGTAGATGTAGCGGCAGCTTAGGGACTTATCTTACTAAGATCACCTCTATTCTTAGATAATAGGGTATTGTCCTACCGCTACCTCTATTTGTTGCTACTACACCACCTGGGTTAAGTAGATTTGCGACTGCACCTACCGCCCTGCTATCTGGTCCTTCTCAATCATCACCATCATTTTATCATCCCCGTTGCCAGGATGATGATGATGATAATGATAGTGCTGGCATTGACGAGGATGCATCGACATATTTTCACCTCCCCTCCCCGTAGTATATTATGCATATACATATACATATACATACATACATATATATATATATACATATATATATATATATATATATATATATATATTCATATGTACATATTTACATGGATTGTGTATATATATAATTTATTCATATATATACTATTTATACAGTTACTTTATGAGTACTCATTCTTTTTATGTTGAATCAAATTGTTATACATTATTATTAGTACTATTGATTTATTACAGTTGTATAATTTATATTAAATTAAATCTAATTTATAAAGATAAATATAATTCAAATGAATTCAAATAAAGAATATTTTAGATTATGTTGTTAAATATAATATATTATTTGAATTACACTTAATTATAACATCAATTTCAATTTAAATTTTCAAAAAAAATTCAAAAATCCTTCAGCGACGACATTATCAGTTACTGAAAGTTTGAGTTCAATGACGACAATGTCATCGCTGAAAATTTTTTGGAATAATTATATTTTTTTAATTGGACCTATAGCAACGATAATTGTCATCGATAAAAATCAAATTTCAAAATTTTTTGAATTTTGAAAATTTTTTCTACGATGGCAAAGTGATCGTAAAAGGTTGTATTATTAGCAATGACCAATTGTCATCAGTGTTGATTGTTTCACCTACTGAAGCTATGTCGATGATATTTTCATTGACAACTTTTGTATTTAGCAATGATGGAGCTTTCTACACTAGTGACAATTGTCATGTCGCTAAAGGACTTTTTTTTACTGTAGTGAATATATAACTCTATTATTATTTTTATAAATTAAAAAAGGTAGAATTATCTATTTCTTTGAAAGTTCTTACCTGAAAGACATTTCATTGGATCAATGAAAATTCTTGAAGTATATCTCAAGATAACAAACACAATCAGAGAGATCTTTGACTGAGGAAAGGAGTAACAAAATAAAATAAGATAAAATTGATACGAGTTAATTAGTTCGGAGTATATAAATGAATTTTTGACATAAAAGTTACATATAAATTATATTTTATAATTCAAATTTAATGGTGCTAAGACATATCTTTGCATTAGTAGCTAGAAGTGTACCAAAATATCTCCCATTTCATAATCCAAACCATAATGAAATATTTCAGTGCTAACATGATGCAATTTAGTCAATTTAGTTGTAGACAGCCATTTTCCTTGTTTTATCACTACTCCATAATTGCTCTTTAACATTGCTACATTTATGTCAATTAATAAGAAAACTAAATTATATAATGGTGTAGCGTAAATAAGTAGAATTTATAACATTGGTTCAAATAAAAAACTGATGTTATAAAACTTAATTTTCCAAAAGGAGATGAAGGATTGGATATAGATAAACTTAAGAAGATGATTGTACAATAAATTGATATCTGGAAGTTATTTTCAATTGTATTATTGGAAATTGTTCATTAGGTAAACACTTATAACATTAGTTTATAACTTAATAACTAATAGAGAAAGTTATGTATTACTTATAAATTGAATTTAGAGTTTCTTTTTTATTCCTTTTCATTTTTTATTTAGCTTTTCACTTCATAGTTTCTCTTTCATTGCATTTTTTAGGTGGCTTTAAATGACAATATACCATTGATGTTACTTGATCATTAACTGCTAAGATGGAAGTCATTGCTTTGAATTATCTTCCTCTTTTAGCCATAATCCGTCTCAAGTTACCATTTCAAACTAGATAAAGAAGTCTTTGTTTATTTTTCATATTGCTAACTCAATAGAGTGAATTGAGAGTATTGGTAGCAAGGAAAAGTAAGTGTGCATGGTTCATTGATAAGGAAATTTTATTTAATTTTGCATCATTCATATGAGGGCATATTTTATCGAAAATTTCCATGGATATAAAAATAAAGGGAAATTATTGTTTCACTGAATATCATGCAAATATTCACTATCATTTTTCTTCAAAACTCTAAGATTAAAGGATTAATTGAAATGTTACTATACAATGTTTACTAGTTAATGTTGATAATGTTGTTAGAAACAATGATTTGTAATTGCATCTATTTTTTTTAAAAATGTTAAGATGCAGAAGTTGTATAAAAAAATAAATAAACCATATTAATTATTTATTATAAAATTGATATGGTTATAATTGGGATGATACTATGTCATTTATTTAACCAAATTGATATATCGATGTATAGCACCTACCACCTAACTCTAATAAATGGTGATAATTAGCATATATCACTGGCTATTTAACTATAATAAATGGTGTTAGTAAACATTTACTAAATATGACATTTATTAGGTATCGGTATATGAGGTCTATTTTTTTAACAACTAATATATGTTGGTTTTCATTTTGCCTACAAATTTCCTCCATCTTTTATTTATGATGTATCGACAGATGACATTAGTTTTTTTTATTGAAAACTAACTTTGAGAAGTGGGAAGGCCATATATAGTTTATTTCAATTATTATAATAGTTTATCAACAATTTACACATCATAATGGTTCATCCATAGTTTACATATCATGAATAGTTCATCAATAAGTTACTCTTCACTTATAAATAGGGCTTTTTCTTATCTATTTGAAATAAATTGATAATTTATCAAGATAACTCTCCTTTAAATCCTTGATTACTTCATTTGTTATGAGCATTTAACTATTCTTGTATTCTAATATGAGAATTGAACATGCCTGATTGCTTTATGTGCTTATTTTAAACTTTGATACACATAAATCAAGTAGTACCATTTTTACACTAAAATAAGAACACTTAAACACTCAAAGCAAATGAGTAATAAAGTACCTCAAAGTCAATAGTACAAGATTGTTACATCAAACTTTGATGGGTTGCAAAGTGATAATAAATTATTGTAAGAAGAAACAACATTTCAATCTTGCATTAGTAAGCTTAAGTATAATGCATGATTCTTGATGTTGCTTTTTCTAATTATAATTTATTATCAATTTGCAACCATCTACATCATCTAATTCAAAAACTTTCAAGCAATATAAAGGAATTACAAGAAGTATCCCACTTTTTTCTTTTCATTTAAAGTTTGTTATTCATTGTAAATTGTAATGTCTAATTTGTTAAATTATTCAATCTATTATTGTATGTATCTATATAATTGTATAAAAAAACTTCATAATGAAAAAATAATAATTTTAATGCTATCAAGTTATAAAGTTTTTGCTTGAAACATATTTATAAATTGAATGTTTTATTTTATAATATTGATTTTTTATTTAATAACCGATGTTTAAAACTATATAGTTAAACAAAGTCATTCATGTTACTATACAAATAAGCTTTTTCTTAGAAGCTAACATGTAATATTAAATAAGTTCAAAACATAAGGGTTGGATAAAAATAAAAAAAGTAAAACCATGGTACCATTTGTAAATTTCATTGCAAACTTTTCAAACCCTTAAATGATTTCCTCTCTATCAAAGTATGTTCACATTCTAAATTTAAGACTATTCTCATTAGTTTCTTAGGTTTATGCTTACCAATTGTTTTATAGTACTAAAAATCTATTAACCTATCAGTAAATTTGTAAGGTTATGCGTTTATTGAAAGAGTACAAAATATAAACGTAAGGACTTTCTTAGATTTTTTTTATTCTTGTAACCTAGTTTCTGGTTTCAAAATCAATCATATTTTGTTGTCTTTCATTTTTAATACAAGTTTTACAGGTTTTATAGGTTATAGAAATAAGAAACTTGATTTCATTCTTTTTTTTTTAGCATTTGATAGTATTATCTACTATTTATTTATATGAAATATGTATTACTATACTTCAAATTTTAATGAATGTTTATTACATTTACAAATATTAGACTCAAGACAGCTTATTTAGGGAGTGCCAATTTTATATATTTACTAATGGATATTGGATAACCTTTCACCATTTTCATTATTTTCTTATGGCCTTTAGAATTGTTGAAATTGGAATTTTAAAGTGTTGTTAAAGATGTTAAGGGTTAAAAGGGACCAAACAAGAAGGAACTATGAGAAAATGTTAGTGTTATGAGAGGGATCCATGAGAAGGGGTTAGGTAGGGAGGAAAAGTGATGAGAAAAATATTTACTATATTATTTCCTTTTATTTCATATCTCTTAGTGGATTACACATGCTTAATTTCACAAAATTGACCTTATTTTATAATTTCAAGTTAGTTTTACAATATTTTGAATTTATTTAGTAATGTAAGATTTTAATATTTTTTCTATTTTTCAGCTATATCTTAGGTTCTAAATGTCAAATTAGGATGATCTTTACACTATTGGAAAGCGTAAAGAAAGATCTGCAACTTTGGTGTTTTGATCAAAGCTCAGTTCAAACTCTTCAAAACCCTTATTTAGCTAAGAAATTGAAGCCTTGTCTCTATCCCAACAAAGCCATCTTTGATTTTTAGGCCATATTTGGAGTTATAAAGGTCCTATCAATGTGAAATTAGTGCCCAAATCTTTATAAGATCTAGATTTATAACTTTTGTATACAAGAATTTAATACTATAACTATTAGAGTTAATTGCCTTGTAAAAAATAAATTTAGGCTTCTAAAAATTAGGAAAGACCTATTCTTGTAATCGTAAGAAATACACAATCCAAGTCTAATAGGGTTTTAGGTTAATTAGGTTATATGAAAGGAAAGAACTCATTAGACTTTAGAGACTTTTACATATTCAGCATATAACTTTTCTCTAGTAATAGAAGGCTAAATTTAGAGTTAGTTTAAGGAGTTTGAGGCTCTTCTCTTACAGATTATGAGATTATAATTTGTAATATTAACTTTCTTTAATTAATTCTTTTCTTCCCTTAATTACTTATGCTAATTTCTTGAAATTATTTATGTTGGATGTTGATTTGGTATAATTAGTTTTCATCTTTGTGATTTTTGATATTTTGCTATTAATGTTGAATTTGATTGGTAAATCACAGCTTCACTTAAGGGAATAATTTGAAGGTTTCTAATTTAATTTCTTAATTCAATTGAATTCTATCTTTAATTCAATTTTGATCTAGCTTAAGGATTATAGTGGTTGCTTAATTTAGCTAATTCTAATTGATTAAATCTTAGATGGTTATCTAGTGTAGGATTCAAGAATTATTACAGGGTTTCTAGGTAATTCAAGGTTGAAAAATTAATTAGAAAACTCAAATCTCAATTGATTTGTGATTAATCCAAACTAGAGCTATCAATTCCTTGAATTAGCTATTTTATGACATTAGTTTTGTTCTTTGTTATTTATTGTGTTTTGCTTAATTTAATACATTTAGTTCAATTTTCAATTCATAAGTTCTCCTAACTCTAAATCTATATTTGTTTGCATACTGCACACTATTGTATATTACATTCTACTACTACATTCCACATTTTATCCAGTTTCTATTTTTGGTTCTGCTTTGCATCTGTTTCTTCTATTTCTAATGTATAATAAATTAGATAATTGTATAAAAAATATTAGTAATTCAACCTAGAGAAGATAATTCAAGGGATCACTAGGGGTACGACTCGATTTGTTTTATTATATTACATTATTTTAAGCAAACTAGTATTAATCTAATTTTAGTGTATGGCAACATGCTTATCAAAATGGCGGCACTGTTGCCGAGGATCCTCTTGAATTCATATTTTTCTACATATTACTAACTATGTATTACATAATTATTCAAGCATTTTAGTCAATACTTGTATCTTTTAGTGTGTCGCTTGCATTTTATGATAGCTACAACTTTTTGTATTTTCTTAGATTCCCTTGTATTCTCTATTTTTTGCATATTCCTCCATTTCAATTCATCATATTTTACTTCATCCCACATTCAATCAGAGGTCTTTGGCCTAAGAAAACCAATTTTGCACCTTACCCTCCTTTAGAATTATACTAGGTCTCATTAGCTCTAATTGAGCTAAAATTTTTATAGGAGCTACTTTTGATTTTTCCCATCAAAAGTCCCAAGCTTGTGAGGTGGGGTGTTTTTTAACCAAATTTCACTATTTTGACCACTTTTTATTCTTTTTAAGATTTTTATTACATTTTTAGATTTTGCATGATTATAATTTTCATTTTATGATGATTCCATATTTTTTTAAAATGTCTAAATAGGTTAAGTGGATGTGTTTAGAGTGATTTTTCATGGTGCATTATCATTTTAGTTTTTTGGTGTTCTTATTGTGTAGTATAGTGTAATCTAGTGTAGTGTAGTGCATGACTAAGAGTAGTTCTGGTGAATTACTAGTGTTTGATTCTAAAATAAATAAGAGATTTCATTCTCTTTGTAGGAATGAAAATAAAAATAGTTCTAGCATTCCCAACTCCCATTCTAACCCTTTGCATAAATTAGAAACCATAGCAAATAACAATATGACTTTGAAGGAGTTTGTTGCCCCTGATGTTACCTACTAACCATTAAGCATCTAATATCTCGAGCTTGATGTTGATTTTGAATTGAAATCTAGTTTAATCCATTTGCTTTCAAGGTTCCATGGTTTTATAGGTGAGGCCTTTCATTAGTACTTAAAGGAAGTTCATGCGATATGCTTAACAATGAAGCCATAAGGCATTTCTGAAGACCACAACAAACTAAGGGCTTTTCCTTTCCTCCTAATTGATGTAGCTAAGAATTAGCTATATTACTTGCAGCCAGGTTCTATTGTATATTGAATAACATGAAAAGGTTATTTTTAAAGAAGTTCTTCATTGCATCTAAAGTAGTTACAATAAAGAAAGAAACTTGTGGGATTAGACAAATGAATGAAGAGACCTTATATAAGTATTGAGAGAGGCTTAAGAAGTTGTGTGTAGGCTATCCTTAACACTAGATTAATGAGCAGCTTCTAATATAATATTTCTATAAAGGCCTCCTTTCTATGAATAGGAACATGATAGATGCTGTAAATGATGATGCATTAGTAGACAAGACTCTTATGATAGCCAAAAATCTTATAGCAAATATGGTAACTAACTTCCAACAATTTGGAACTAGAGTTATAGGTACAACAAGAGGTGTAAATGAGATAAATTTCTTTTATTCCAACCAATAAAGATTAGAGAATAGAATAGATAAGTTAACTTCACTAGTTAGACAATCAGCAATAGGATAACAATAGTAATTACAAGTTCCTCTTTCTGCCAAACTTTGTGAAATTTGCTCATATCCAAATCATCAAACTGATTATTTTTTAACATTGTAAGATGAAGAATATTAACCCCCTCAAGCATATACAGCAACCATCTTTCTTAGTAGACTACAATACTAGTAGCAACCTAATGAGTTTTGTTAGTAGCATAATCAATAACTTGGTTGGAGAGATAACTAGTAGAATAATCAAAATTTTAGATATAATAGCAATTTAAGCCAGAATTAGTGTCCTTCTCCTTAACACACCAAAATGTAACATAATCCTATTAATCAACTAGATTCAACTACAACTTTTTCTCAATCATCATTTGAAAATTTAGTCAATCGAATGGCAACTAATAACCTACAATTCCAACAGAGAATAAAGGCCACCATTATGAATTTGAAAACACAAATTGGCTAGTTTAACTTCTATATTAAATGAGCTTAAAGTACAAGGATCAAATTAACCATTTTTTAGCAATGCAAGAAATAAAGAAGTTGTAAATGCTATTATGCTTAGGAGTGGCAAACAAGTGGATATTCCTTCATCATCAAAACTAGAAACAAGCATTCAACCAGAAGGTAATCAAATAGCAAGCAATAAATCAGCGGAGAGCCAATAAAAACAACCAAAAATAAGAAATAATCCAAAATAGAAAAACTAGAAGCAACTAGAAAAATAACAAATACATAGTGACAGCATAGTAAATTCTTTCCCTATATCCCCTCATTCCATTGATTTCCCTACCCCTTTCTTTTCCAAGAAGAGTTTTTCCTTCAAAGAAAATTAAGGATGAGAAATATATTTTTGATTCCCTTAGCAAAGTGGAAGTTAACATACATTTGCTAGATTTAATAAAACAAATTTCAAGTTATGTTAACTTTCTAAAAAATTTATGCATTAATAAGAGAAAACTAAGAGGCGATGAAAAGTAAGTGTAGGGACAAATGTGTTTGCAATCATCCAAATAAAATTGCCAAAAAGATGTAAAGATTCAAGCACATTTGCTATTCGATGCATTATAGGAAAAACTAGAATAGAGCGTGCTATGTTAGACTTAGGAGCATTCATCAATGTTATGTCTCTTTTTGTTTTTAATGCTTTAAATTTGAGAGCTTTGAAAGAAACAAGGGTGTTTATTCAACTAGAAAATAGATCTAACATTTATCCCTTTGAGAGTTATTGATGATATTTTAGTATAAGTTGATAACCTTATTTTTCTAGTAGATTTCTACATTTTGAAGATAGAAAATGAGGATTTCAACATTCTTCTACTAATCATTCTTGGTTGGTTGATGTGAATAATATTTCATTAATATTTTCCCTCATACTTAAGCCTCTTATTATGAGATGATACTTAATTGGATCAATTCTACATTGATTTGTGACTAATTGCATTAATTTAAACTTGATTGAATTTTGGGCTTAATGTTGAATTTTTAGGCTGTTTTAGGTTTGTGGTCATAACTTGAGATCTGAGTGTTGGATTTGGATAAACCTTACACTGTTGGAAAGATAAGAAAAAGTTATATAACTTTCTAGTTTAATAGAAAGCCAATTTCTTCCATCTTGGAGGTCAAAAGTAAGCATGAAGTTAGCTAATGGTGTTGTTTTGATCTAGACCCGACCCTATTGCAATGATTAATTCATATATGGAGCTCCAAGTATCCAATTGATGCAAGGCCAAGTCCTATTATTGCCTAATATCCATACCTCATCATTAATGAAGCCTTTTTGAAGAAAAAAAGTCGTTTTGAAGGCTAAAGAAATCAGATTGAAGGCTGATTACGTCAACTTGGACTGGATTGAGTTGTCTGTAGTATTTTGGCTATAACTTGAGCTAGGAATGTTGAATTGGGCTGAAATTTTGAGGGTATATTCTTAGGATGCTAAGATACAAGTTTGTAGTTAGGGACCAGTCCTAATTATGCCTCAAAGGTTGTCAATAGTTAGGGAAAATAATAGAATGAGAACTAGATAGACAATTTTTGCGAGTTCTTTGAATTTTATTGTGTTTTCTCTTTTCAATATAAGGCTAATTCCCTTTGAGTTGATTCAAGGAAGTTTGAGGCTCTTATCCTCTTGAATTATGAGATTCTGAATTGTATGGTGATATTTATAATTGATTTATCTTTTTCTTCATCCATCTTCTCTGATTTGCATGAATTGGTTGATTTGAATGTTGATTTGATATAATCTTGATTCAATTCTAAAGTTCATGATTTTGAATTGGTAGTGAATTTTGGTTAATTAATCATAATTCTTTATGGGAGAAAAAGGGATGAATGGATAGTTTAAGATTCTGAACTAATTCATTTAATTTGGCTGAATTCTACCTTTAAATTGATTTTGATCTAGTTTAAAAGTTATGACAATTGTCTAACTTTGCTAATCTTAATCAATCAGACCCCTAGATGATTATCTAGCTTAAAGTTCAAAATTGTTACAAGGATTCCAGATAATCCAAGGCTGAGTAATTAATTACAAAATCCAATCTATAATGATCTGTGATTAATTCTTCTGAAGAGACCTTAAATTCCTCGGATCAGTTATTTTTATTGATTGATATTCCTTGTTTTCATTGTTGCTACTCTGCTCTATCGATTCTGTTGTTATTCTTCTACTTGTTTTGAACTAAAAAATTCCCCCATCTAGTTTTGCATTTATTTCAATTTTTTTAAATTCTGTATTGTATGATTATTTTGCACTCTGCCTTAAATTAAAGTTTGCACGTTTTGTGGTTGATTAATTGCATAAGTAATTAATATTATTAGTAAATAATCATAGAGAATTATTAAAAAGGATCTCTAGAGGTTCGACCTAGTTCTTACTATTTTGCTACAAAATTTCTTAAGAATTAATAAATTTAATTTGGCCGGTTCAATAGCTATGATCAAATTTTGGCACTATTGCTAAGGAATCTTTTTTTAATATACTCTCTTCTATTATTTACTAGTTGTGTTTTACAGCATATTAGGTTCCTTGAATATTTTGTTTATTCCTGTTGCATCTAATTTTGCATTCTTCTTGTCTATTATTAGTGCATGCATCCTTTTATTTGTTTTTTGTTAGCTTTTCATTTTGCATTATATCATTACATTTCGGCACTTCACATCACTCATTTACACCATATATTAGTTGATTTTAAGCTTAGGAATCAATTTTGGTTGAAGTATCAATTCATTGTTCTTTTTTTAATTTTTCAAATTTTTGTGCACTGTTCATTTGGTCATTCTTTGCTAGCATTCTGCATTTAGATTTCTATTGCATCCTTCTCATTTTAATCATTCTGCCACTGCATTTCATCCTTATCCAACATATTAAACTACATTTTGCATTTAGAATTATATGTCTTAACCAATTTGATAGCATTCCATCGTGCATCAATCAAATTGTATGGACTGAAGTAGTTTTTACTTGATTTTGCATTGTGGTTCATAGCTTACATATCTCTGCAATCAAACCTAGTCGGTCAAATGGCACCTATTCAATCGTGGGGGGCTTACTAAAAAAAATCGTGGGGGGAGTTGCCCTGGCTACTGTTGTCCTACCCTAAATGAAAATATCTACTCCTTTTCCCGGACAATGCTATGATACTCACGGGGGTTTCAAATCCGGAGTGACGTGACGTATTTTGAGCCATTGGATGAGATTATTAAAATTTTTAATAATTTCATCCAATGGTTCAAAATATGTTACGTTACCTCGGATTTGAAACCTCGGATTACAGTTGAAGTTCCCCCTTTTCCCTTATAAACGTTCTTAGCTTCAAAGATTTCCTTGAATGTCAAATTACCTTGAAAACAAGTTAAGGCAAGTCAACCTAAGCTAGCCTCATGGACAGTGCTGCTTCATGCTATTCACCTGTTGCCCTAGGAACTATTTCTTCTGATTCTCCTTCTTCGAAGATATATGATGTTTTCATAAGTTTTAGAGGGGAAGACACGCGCAGAAACTTCACTAGTCATCTTGATGCTGCTCTGTGTTGGGCAGCAATTAAAACATACAAAGATAACAGGACACTCGATAAAGGCAATGAGATCTAGCCAGCAATTGTCCGTGCAATCAATGAATCGTACTTATGTATAGTCATTTTCTCGAAAGGGTATGCTGATTCAAAATGGTGTTTGAGAGAACTCACTGAAATACTTGAATGCAAGGAAGAGGGACAGATCATACCCATCTTTTATCAGATAGAGCCTTCACATATAAGATATCAGACTGGGAGTTATATGGAGGCATTTGAAATGCATGCTAAAGATTCCAAGCTTGATGAGGCCACACTGAACAAATTGAAAGCTTCTCTCGAGAAAGCTGCCAGTCTTTCTGGGTGGGATTCTGAGTCTAAGGATCATGGGTATCTTCTTTGTTTTCTTTATTTGATCATTTTACCCTTTTTTTTGGGTGATAAATAGTGTTCGGTGTATTAAATGCGTATATGAACTTTCTTTCTTACCATCGAATTTTTGATAAATAGTGTTTAGTGTGTTAAATGCATGTATGAACTTTCTTTCTTACCATCGAATTAAATTTTGATCAATACGCAGATGGACTTGAACATGATTTTGGTGTATTTAGGATATCAATATGCTCCTATTCTTGAGGATTACATCCAGATCTGTTAGACCTTATTGCACATAGAATTGTGTTACCAGTTCTAATAAAAGAATAAAATAGAAAGGTTTAGAAAAGTTCTGTAAGAATCACCAATGATGTTTCTTATTCTTATCAGTGATGTGGCTTAATGAGAGATAGTTTTGTTACAATAGGAGCTAAAAGAGTTAAAATAGGACTTGTTACTTGATCAAGTAATCCAAATTGCAATTATTTTTCTTAATCACATGCTAGGGTGGTTCCGTAAATAGTTATTGGAGTCTTGATATTTCTGAAAATCTTATACTTCAACAGTAGCTACATCTATTTCTGGTTGCTTAACTTTTTTTTAACAAAAAGTAAAGAGGTACGAAATTTATTGATCTGCTTAGACCCTGTTTATGATCTTTATATTTCATTACTTCAATTTTGCACTTATACTTCATCTTATATTAGTTCTAATTTTCTTTTGTATGCAAGGGATGAATCTAAACTCATTGGAAATATTGTCAGTGATGTTTTGCAAAAACTGGATCATAGGTACCCTCCAAATGAGTTAAGAGGCCTAGTTGGTATACTTAAAAGCACTACACGTATTGAATCTTTACTAAGAGGAGTTCAAGCCATCGGAATTTGGGGCATGGGTGGCATTGGTAAAACTACCATTGCTAAAGTTGTGTTTGACAAACTCTCTCCACAGTACGATGGTTGCTGCTTTTTGGCAAATGCAAGAGAACAATCAGCAATGCACGGTCTACCTTATTTGCGTAGTCATCTTCTATCTGAGCTTTTGGTGGGTGATCTCCAAATAAGTACACCAAAATTGGGAACTTCTTTTGCTATAAGCAGGCTCACACAGAAAAGTTTTCATAGTGCTTAATGATGTGAATTCTTTAGAACAATTAGAGTATCTAATTGGAGAACATGATTGTTTGGGACCAGATAGTAAAGTTATTGTGACATTCAGAGATAAGCAAATACTTATAAGTAAAGGATTCAAAACAATACACAAGGTCAATGAATTAAACTTTGAAGAATTCCTTAAACTTTTCAGCATGAATGCATTTGACAAAAACAATCCTGAAATTGGATTTGAGAAGCTTGCAGACAAGGCAGTTGCTTATGCTGGAGGTGTTCCATTAGCTTTGAAGGTTTTAGGCTCATCCCTTTCTTCCAAAACAATAGAAATATGGGAAAGTGCACTAAGAAGACTTGAGAAGTATCCTGATATAAAAATTCAAAATGTGTTGAGGTGGAGTTATGATGGACTAGGTTTCTTAGAGAAGGCAATATTTCTAGATATTGCATGCTTTTTTGAACGAAAGTGTAGAAACAATGTGATGGTGCTACTAGATGCTTGTGGTTTCCATGCAGATGTTGGAATAGAAACCCTCCTAGATAGGGCACTTATAACAATCGAGTTTGGAAGAATACAAATGCATGATTTAATACAAGAAATGGGTAGAGAAATTGTTCATAAAAATTTGTATATGAACATGAGAAACACAGTCGGTTATGGGATCTAGAAGAAGTCGGTGATGTCCAAAATTATAACCAGGTAAGAGGAGAACATAATCATTTCCATAACAAAATACATGCCTTGTTCAAAATGGGTATATATTATTATACTATTTTCTTTTGAACTATTTTAATGCATTTTTTCAGGGAACTCATTTCATTGAAGGTATAGTATCAGATTTGTCCAACAGCAGAGATCTGCGTTTGAGCGCGGACGCCTTCACAAAGATGACCAAGCTTAGATTTCTCAAATTTTACACCCAAGATGAGAGATTATGTAAAGTGTGCATTCCTTCAGGTCTTGAGTCAATTTCTAATGAATTGAGGTATCTTCGTTGGGACAAATGCCCTTTAGAATCTCTGCCATCGATAAGTTTCGCATGCCAAACAGCCAAGTTAAAAAACTTTGGGATGGAGTGCAGGTAGATATACATATGTGCTTTGTATTTAACTGCAATTTGTGGATTTTCATGTACCTGAGAAATATTTCTTCAATAATGACAGGATCTTGTGAATTTAAAGTTAATAGATCTCACTGGATCCCAACAGTTGATAGAACTCCCAGATTTCTCTAAGGCAAGAAAACTTGAAGGGAAATATCTGTTCGATTGTCCAAACTTGTGCTATGTTCATCCATCTCTTCTAAGTCTCCGCACAGTTGTTGAGTTGATGCTCTTTAAATGTGTAGAACTTAAGAGTCTTCAGAGTGACATTCATTTAAGATCATTGAAGCACCTCGATGTCAAAGGCTGCTTAAGTCTCAAGGAATTTTCATTGTCCTCTGAGGAAATAAGGGCATTGGATTTAAGTGACACAAAAATTGAAAGGTTGTTCTCATCCATTAGGCGTTGTAGCAATCTTGAACGGTTGTCCCTTGGTGATTCAATCAAGAATCTGCCAAATGAGTTTTCAAATCTGAGATCTCTTGAAGTACTTGAAATTTGTAACTGCAGAGAACTTGAGATATGGAATTTAGATAATATACTTGACGGCTTACAGTCTCTACGAGTACTGAATCTAAGCCAGTGTCCTGAATTATTTCAACTCCCTGACAATATCAACTGCTTATCACATTTGCGTGAATTGAGACTAGATGGAAGCAGTATGGAGAGCTTGCCTGCAAGTATCAAGCATCTTTCACAGTTGGAAATTCTTTTCTTGGATGATAGTGAAAGGCTTTGGTCTCTTCCAAAATTTGACACATTGAATTCTCACAATAAATGTGATGACTTAAAGTCTCTACAAAAATTATATCTGAGGAACTGTCATAAATTATCTCAACTTCCTGGAAGTATCAATGTCTTATCATCTTTGCACGAATTAAGATTATCTGGAAGTAATATTGAGAGCTTGCCTGCAAACATTAGAGATCTTTCTTCTCTGAGATATCTGTGCATATCTGGTTGCAGGAGGCTTCGGTCCATATTTTATTTTCCACCATATATTGAATCAGTACTAGCCAGAGACTGCAAATCCCTGAAGACAGTTTTCACTTCAACACTATACCCCTAGAAATCTTCCTTTAATTTTGAAAATTGCAGGGAATTAGATAAACATTCATTCTCCAATATTATGGGGCATGTCCTTGTCATATTACTGCGAAATCGGCAAACATGTCATTTTTTTTTTGCCAGGGAGGAGAATTCCAGGGTTCTTCAGTCATCGTATGTCACAAAATACAGTGACAATCGAACATATTCAAAGGTCCCGTCTTTTAGGATTTGCTTTCTGTGTCATTCTTCCTTGTAAATTCTTGTTAAATGAAGCCAGTTATGGTGGATTTAATTGCTTCTTGGGAAATCATAAAATTGAAGCAGGCAGAAGAAGTTTGAATTTGTCCTCTAATGCAAAGTTGGCTTTGGATCACATTTTTCTATGGTATGAAGACTTACTAGCAAAGCCATATTGAAGTGGATCAAATATTGTGAAGCAAATGATATGGATAGCACTTGTACTCTAAAGCTCTCATTTGAGTTCTTTATCAAATATGATAAGTCAAGCAATAAGATTGGCTATGCAATTAAAAAGTGTGGGGTTTGGGCCATAAGAAAAGAGGAATGGAATCAACAGATATCAGAGTGAAATTTGCATAAAGCCAAGGTATGGGAAGATATGGATGCTGAACGACGCCTTGACGCTTCAACCATGGCACTGAATAAATACCAGAATAATAGGTATCTCTCTGTTTAAACTTTAAATTTTTGTTGCTTAAGTTTACGTCTATTTCTGCACTTTCGTCAGAAATTAAGAGCATTTTTGAAAGCTCAGTTTCAATACTCTAGTATCTGGTTTGAATGTAGCTTGGTGACTGTGCATAGTAGCTTTTAGATTTTCTTGAATTGTTCTTAAGGGAAAAATAAAAGTGAAACCTCAAGGTCATAAATTGATTTCTTTTTGGTAAGGAGCTTAAATAGAAAAATCTGTAAAGATTGTAAAGTGATTCCGGTGGAGAGCCTTACTACACAGCATAAGGTCTTGGTCCTCGATATTCTTTTTAAAACTAAAAACAAGAAGAGATAACAAGTTATAAATCCAAGGATTAAGTGGTGGCAACTCAAGGATGAGAAACAGATGACTTTTAAGAAAATATTATTAGACGAAGATAATTGGGAAATAGAGGAAGTGTCAATGATATTTGGGATGCAATGGATAGGAGGGTTAGGATGGTTGTTAAGACAGTTTTGGGCAAATTAAAAGGTTTTGAACCGAAAGATAAAAAATCTTGGTGATGGAATGAAAGTGTACAGGAAAAGGTCAAAACCAAAATGAAATGTTTTAAGGCCTTGCATTTATGTGACAATGTTGAGAATTGGGAAAGGTATCGGATGGCCAAGAAGGAGACTAAGAAGGCAATGAGCGAGGAATGATCTAAAGCTTTTGAGGAGTTCTACCGAGATCTAGGAACAAAGAATGGAGAACGAAATATTTACAAGCTTGCCAAAAATAAGGAAAGAAAATTAAGAGATTTGGATCAAGTAAGGCATATTAAGGATGAAGACGGATAAATTCTACTCACAGATGAAGATATCAAAGAGAGATGGGAGAAGTACTTTTATAAGCTTTACAATGATGAGGAAGGAGTGACTAGGGATATAGAAGGATTAGAAATCCGAAAGGACAAACAAAATTTAACTTATTACCATAGGATTCGAATTGGGGAGGTAAAAGAAGCTCTTAAGAAAATGGATAATGGTAAAGCCGTTGGTCCAGATGGTATTCCTATTGAAGTTTGGAAATGTTAGAGAGACCAAGGTATTTTTTGGCTCACCAAGTTATTTAATGAGATCTTGAAGTTTAAGAAAATGCCAAATGAGTGGAAGAGCAGTATTTTGATGCCTATATACAAGAACAAATGAGATATTCAAAGTTGTGTAAACTATCGAGGGATAAAACTCATAAGTCATACTATGAAGTTATGGGAAAAAGTGATTGAGCACAGATTAAGAGATGAGACTAAGATTGCAGAAAATCAATTTGGATTTATGTCAAAAAGGTCTACAACAGAGGCTATTTATCTCCTACAAAGATTGATGGAAAGGTATTGAAGTAAAAAAAGAAACTTACATATGGGTTTTATTGATCTAGAAAAAGCCTATAATCAGGTACCAAGAGAAGTGTTGTGGAAGGTTCTGAAAAAAAAAACGAGTTCGTGTTGCATATATTCGGACTATACAGGATATGTACGATAGAGTAACTACAAGTGTAAGATCGCTTGGAAGAAAGACAAAGGACTTTACTATAAGGATAGGTTTATATCAGGGTTCATCCTTGAGTCCTTACTTGTTTAATCTAGTCTTAGATGTTCTTACCAGGGACATACAGGAGAATATCCCTAATTGTATGCTATTTGTGGATGATATAGTCTTGGTTGAAGAATCGCGGGAGGAGGTTAACTATAAATTGGAGCTTTGGAGACAGGCTTTGGAATCAAAAGGTTTTCACTTGAGTAGGAGTAAGACAAAGTATATGCATTGCAAATTTAGCAAGAGAGAAATGATTTGGAGATAAGAATTGGAGAGTATATCATACCGCAATTATCTAAATTTAAATACTTGGGATCTTTTCTACAAAGTGATGGAGAAATTGATGGAAATATCACACATAGAATACAAGCTGGATAGTTAAAATGGAAAAAAACATGTGGAGTGATTTGTGACCATAAAGTACCTACTATGCTTAAAGGGAAGTTTTATCGGACTGCTATACGACCAGTTATATTCTATGGTAATAAATGTTGGGCTTTAAATGGACAACAAGAGCAAAAAATGGGGGTAGTAGAAATGAGAATGTTAAGATGGATGTGTGGTCATACAAAAAAGGACAAGATATGAAATGATTATATACGAAGGCATATTGGTGTGGCATTTATTGAAGAGAAGATGACAGAAAATCAGTTAAGGTGGTTTGGTTATGTACAAAGAAGGCTATTGGAAGTACCAGTGAGAAGAGTTGATCACATAATTTTTAACCCTGTGAAAAAGTGCAGAGGGAGGCAAAAAGGGACTTTAGAGGAAGTTATAAAAAGGGATCTCTTAGTAAATAATATCACTAAAAACTTAATTTTTGATAGAGCCCAATGACGTTATACAATCCATGTAGCCGACCTCACTTAATGAGATAAGGCTTTGTTGTTGTTGTTGTTGTTCTTAAGGGAAAAACAAGACCCCATTTTGAAAAAGATTCTGATAATGGAGTTTGTACCTTAGTAATGCTTAATGACTGGTTTTTCTTTCCCCTTTAGTTGTTCTGTTGTTTTGTGTAAGGGAAAAAGTTAGCTCACTTGTTGCCATAAATGTCTTTTATAGGAACACTTTTTAAGATTGGTGAGGGAGAAGTTAAAGTAGTAGTAACTCCCCTATTTGCGATCATGATAATGGTCCAAAACGATTCAATTTTCAGTTTTTCTTTAATTTAGATACAAAGGTAGGAAGGGTACTGAAAGATTTTTTTTCCCCCAATTCGATCTCCCTATATGCTTAGTCGAATTTGAACATGTGTATTTAGTGAATAAATTAGGTTGATTTGAATAAGATTCTGTTAAATGTGGAATGAGAAATCTGTGTAAATCACAATTAGTGTGATTAACCTTACTTAAGTTGAATCACTTCAGTATTCCAGAGTTTAAATTTACGAGGAAAAAATAGGTTATTTAAGGGCATTTAGAAAAAAAGTTGCAGCCATCATGTGTGGTATCAAAATAATGACCGAGTTGTGATGATTTCTTCTGTATCACATAAGAGAGAGACTCTTGTTCCAAGGTACCTAAATATAGGTTTATGGTTGTATTTTCCCAGTTTGTCCAGTGTTTTGTCATGCTTTTGACTTTTGTTCTCTGCACTTTGCATGCCATTAACTTGACCATTTTTGTGTCTCCAGTTGATTTTCATGACAGTTTATTAGTAATAGTGGTGTTAGGGCCATGGACATTGTCAAATCAAGAACTGTGCAAATAAATTTTCCTTTTGTTCAGTTGTTTGAAGTAGTATATTTCAGTTAGACATAAATCCAAGCTAGGTCAACCTGCACCAGGCATTGGTTCAAAACTGATCTATTCGTCTATTTTTTCCTTGTCAATTTTTATAAGGTTTGTTGACAGGTTATGTATGTTACATTTGAATTCATTTTTGAAATTGGTGGCAGGTTACGTATGCTACAATCTGATGATTCTTCAGATGATGATTCTGTAAATCAAATGGATAATAACACCAAGAGACCGTTGGAAGGTGATGAGCAACCACTCCCTCTGATAAAGAGGAAACTCAGGCAATCTATCTTCCAACCTCTTCCACAAGAATCGAAATTGGAACTAGACACTATAGGAATTGAAGGGGTAGGTTCCAACTATCAGAACAATATCTTTCAGGAATCAAGTGAAGGGTTAACATCAATTGAGGGGTGGGAGTAGGGTTGGCAAAAGGATCTAGACCCGTCGGGTAAGGCCTGTGGGTCTAATCCAAAATAGACATATAAATTGTGGGTCGGGTTCAGGTCCAAAACCTTAAAAACCAATTGGATTTGGGTCTAGATGGATTCCCGAAACCCTGTTTTCGTCTCTTCTCTTTTGCCTAACACAAGTCTGAATCAGTGAGCCTTTGTTGTCCAGATTTTGTTTCAAAATCATTCCATTAACACGATTTTGAAGCTTCATCATCTAAGATTTCATTTACAATTAATCCATTGCTTCGCATATGATTTTTGCTTTCATGATTCTGTGAAGTCTTCACTCCACCGCTTGTCAAGCTCAGCTTCATCCTTTTGTCCCATCCATTCTTGAACAAATTTTACAACCTCACAGGTTTCTTTGTCTTATCTCTTCCTTGTTCATGGTAATTTTGCCATATCATATTTGTTGATTTTTTGAAAGTTCCTTTTAGATTGCAGTTGTTTGTGGAGAAAAACATTAGACTGAAATATGGGTTTATACTTATGTCTTCTGTAGCCATTAACGCTAAAAAATGCTTGAGGAGATCCAGCCATTCAGGCAACCATTCTACTAGAATTTGGTAAGTATAATTCTGTTTGCTAAGATTTCCTATCCATTTTCTGTTTGTGAAAAATTATTAGCACAAGGGGCATCTTATTGCTTATTACAAGCTTATTACAAAAGAAATACGTTATGTTGCTCGGACTACTATCACATTAAAAAATAGAATACAAGCGGACCACCTTCCCCTGAAGAATCTGAGGTCTTAGGATACATCAAAGTATAAGGCATTTTAACTAGTCTCACCATGTTCTTCCATCTTTTATCCCTGTTCATTTTCGTAATTCTGTTCTCAATTTCTATCAATTTATACTTCATCTATTTCTGTTTTTTGTGTCATTCATGACATTTATAGTTGTCATTCTGTTTTACACTCTTGTTGGAACAAAGATTTAAACCGTGAGAAAATTGTTAAATAAAGTTTCATGTGTTCATTTTATACACTAATTGGAACAAAGACAGGAAATTCTTATACATTCGGGGATCAATATGTTCATTTTAATGTCAGCATCCCGACACAAGTTTTTAGTGATCAATGGCATGTTTGAACCATTCACACCTCCCTCCCTGTCTCCCATCCCCAAAGAATTAAAAGCACATAAAATTGTATCTTATGATTGATGCCTTGAATATAAAAAGTTTTGGTTTGGGATGCGTCACAGAAACTTGACAGGGACAATGTGAATTGATTGGAGAGTCGTGAGGGAGAAGCAAGGTGAAGAAGATAAAAGCAGAGTTGCTTCAGCTTCTGGTTGATAAGATTTTGTAGAGCTGTGACTGTCAATTTGTTTCCAAATTATGTTAAAGAAGAATGAAATTGAAAGAAGGTAATTATAAGTAAGCAGTAACTCATCTTGTGTTGAAGTTTTGTAGGAGTATTAAGGACTGTAATTTTTTTGCCCAATCTCCATTTAGAGCGTGTGTAATACTTTTCAGCATATGTGATTCAAAATTCTTAATTTACAAGTGAAAAGGCATGCACTGGCAGCATTCTAGCCAGTATTGTACATATATTCCTCTTATCAATTTTAAATAGGCAGGTGCCAGTTCAATCTGACATTCTACCTCAAGTAATCTTTCGCTGGTAACCTTGAACTTATCTTTGGCCAGTATTGTACATATTTTTCCTTTATGTATACAAGCAATGTACAAAAATATTTCTCTATCCAGGTCACTCAATTCTGCTATGTTATTTTGATATTTGTCAGGTTCTTAGTCATCAACATTTCATTTCAGGGTCAACCTCCATCTTTTGCATCTGTTCCTTTTTTTTTTTTAAAAAAAAAAAACCTTATAAATCCTTGTAATAATCATCATTAGCTAAGACCTAGTTAAAAAATTAGACATTTCACTTGTTATAAAAAGCACATTGGCCTTTTGTAAATGTATAGGCTGTAATGTATGTTTTAATGCTATAGATTGTATATTTTGATGTACATCGTAGTGAAGATATGAAAAGGAGAGAATTTAGAAGCTGTGACATGGATATAATTGGAGACTGGTGTTTTGAACAGTGAGTAAATTAAGGTTTTTTAAAGGAATTAGACAAAAGACAAATTTTAGGGAATTTTTTTTTAAAACACTGAGACATGTCTGTTTGTTTACACTCTTTAAAAACAGTTTTCTTTTTTTATTTTTGTTTTCAAAAATTGTAACTCTCAAATGTATAACTTAAAAATAAAAAATAAAAAATAATTTTTAGTTATTTTTTGAACTTATTTTTTTATTTTAAATATCAGTTTTATAATTAAATAAAATATTTTCTTATTTACAATAATGATCGTTCTCTATTCTTTATTTTTCATCAATCCAAAAATAGTTTTAAGAATAAAAAAATAATTTTTAAAATATTTTTTGAAATATTTTTTAAAAACACAAACAAAAACAAATCTAAACATACAATTTTGATTGTTTCAATTCCATGGTTTGCTCTCCAAGTTAAAATGAAATTTCAAAATACCAACAAAAAAATTGTAATATTGTATTGTTTGTTTTAGAAATTTCTTTTTCATGTAAAATGGTGATGACTTTGGATTGTTAGTGAATAGTAGTGTAGTGAGGTGACTAATTTACTAGAGACTAGAACTTACTAGAGACCAGAATGATCCTTGGGTTCAATGACTAGCTTTTCTCTTTCTACCAATGTACTATGTTATCCTCGTTTACTACAAGTTAATTCAATGGCCTTTGCTCTTGGACTTGGAAACTTTGGCCAATCAAGGTTGTGATTTAAGAGAACATAATTCTTGAAACTATGCTTCAATTAGAGACTTATATATCTATTTATAATAAAAATATAGATTTACAAGAGATAGGCTCATAGCTCATATATCTTAGTAGACAAGAAACTAATAAACCTAATTTTTAATTCGTTAACACTTTCTCTCAAGTTGGAGCATAGATATAAAAAATGCTTAATTTATTATAAATATTATCAACTTATTTTCTTGGAAGGGTTTTAATAAATAAGTCAGCTAATTAATTCTCAATTCTAACATATCTTAGGTTAATAATTCCTTCATAAAGTTTTTTCTGTTAAAATGATAATCAACTTTTACATATTTTATTCTTTCATAAAAAAATTAGATTTGTAACAATATGGGTAGCAGTCCAATTATTACACCACAATTGCATGATTTTAGAAGTCTCAACTCTAAGTTGACAAAGAAAGTAAGAAATCCATACAAGTTTAGATGTAACATGAGCTTTGACTTAATACTCAGATTTTGGGCTTGAGCATGAGACCGCTACCTATTTCTTACTTTTCTAAAATACAAGATTTCATTGATAAACATAGTATCCAAAGGTGGATCTTATATTTATACGACATTCTGCCCAATTTGCATTAAAAAAATTTGATTCTGCAATGACCATGATTTTATACAAGATCTCACATCCATGAGCTTTCTTGAGGTGTTTTAGAATGTGCATAATTATATCCCAATATGATGTTCTACAAGAAATCATAAACTAACTACACTTATTGAAAAGGTAATATCGAGTCTGGTTATGATAAGGGGGTTCAATTTTCTCACTAGCCATCTATATTGCTTTGGATCATCTAGCAACTCCTCATTGTTTAAGCCAAGCTTAACATTTGGAATTATAGGAGCATTACAAGGTTTAAATCCAAGCATTCTTATTTCACTTAAGAGATCAATAATATATTTCTTTTAAGATAAGAAAATTCTTTTTCTTTTTCAAGTAATTTTAATCCCCAAGAAATATTATAGTGTTTCGAGGTCCTTGGTTTTAAACTTGGTTTAAAGAAAATCTTTTAACTTTAAAATACCTAGTTTATTATTATCTTTAAGATAAGGAGCATTTGGAATTATAGGAGCATTACAAAGTTTAAATCCAAGCATTCTTATTTCATTTAAGAGATCAATAATATATTTCCTTTAAGATAAGAAAATTCTTTTTCTTTTTCAAGTAATTTTAATCCCTAAGAAATATTATAATGTTTTGAGGTCCTTGGTTTCAAACTTGGTTTAAAGAAAATCTTTTAACTTTGAAATACCTAGTTTATTATTATCTGTGATCACAATATCATTCACACACATAGCTAGAAGAATACAAGCAAAATCTGTGTTTGTAAAACATTAAGTGGTCATGGTTACTTTTTTTCATCTCACTTTGTTACTACCTCACTAAATCTTCCAAACCAAGCCTCAGAAGATTATTTCAAACCATATAAAGATTCTTTTTTAGTTGACAAACCTTGTCACATTCTCCCTAAGCAACAAATTCAACTAATTGTTCCATGTATACCTTTTCAAGTAGATCACCATGCAGGAATGTATTTTTGACATCAAGTTGACAGAAAAGCTAGCTTTAGGAGGTAGTAAGAGAGATAATCAACTAAACAGAGGTAATTTTGTCAACAAGAGAGAAAGTTTCTAAATAATTAATACCATAAGTTTGCAAATATCTTTTTGTCCCTAGACGGACCTTTAATCAAGCAATAGTACCATCAAGATTAACTTTCATAGTATACACCCACTTATACCTAATGGATTATTTTTCTTCTGGTAATGAGACATGTTTGATTTGCAACAAGAGCTTGCGTCTCTTCTTCCATAGCAACATGCCACCTAGAATGAGAGAGTGGTTCTATATCAGGCTTAGGAATAGTAATGGAATTAAGCGAGCTAATAAATGATTGAAAGGAAGAGGTAGGAAAGTGTAACATAATTAGAAAAAGAGTAAAGGTGATTAGTGTTATAGGGATATTAAGATAAGATGGCAAGTGAGGAGGATCTGATGAGGAAGAAGCCAATAGAGGGGGATGAAGTTTGCGATTCATCAATGATTGGTGTAGTTTCAGGTTTTTCGGCATCGTCAGGGTGGAGAGATATTATTGCTAGTACCTACTTTCTACGAGAATAAACATATTTAATAGGATGACAAACTTAATTTTTTTTAGGGGATTTGAGGTACCTGAGGAACAAAATATAGAAGGAAGTATTCATTAAGAGAATTAGTTATGGAGGAAGAAGACTTAGAGGAGCAAAAAAAAGGAATGGTCCCAAAAAATGTAATATCAAATGAGACAATATCATGATGCAAATGAGAAGAGTAATATCGATACCTTTTTTATATATGAGAATAACCAAGAAAAATATACTTTAAAAGTCATGAATCAAGTTCAAATACCTAAGGACAATGATCTTTAACAAAATAAGTATACCTAAAAATACATGGAGATAGAGGAAATAAAGATCGGGAAGGAAACAAAATGGAGTAGGGTGCTTGACCATCAAGAATTAAAGAAAGCATTCGATTAATCAAGAAACAAGTTGTAGAAATTATATTTGCTAAAAAAGTTTTTAGGTTTTTTCATCTAAAACAATAAAGCATGTAAGACTTCCATTAAGTGGTGATTTCTTGGTTCAGCTATCCTATTTTGTTGTGGAGTAATTGCATAAGAAGATTGATAAATTATTCTATGTTAGGATAAATAAGATGCAAATAGAGTAGGAAAATGTTCTTTACTATTATCACTATGAAAATGATGAATATATGTGTTAAATTAATTTAGAATTTCAACATGAAAGGTACAAAAAATGTCAAATAATTCTAATAAATGTTTCATTAAATAAAGCCAATTAACTCTTAAATAATCATTCACACAAGTAACAAAATATTGGAAACCAGACTTAGAGACTATTGGGCAAGGATTTGAAACATCTTGTTGAAAAAGTTGAAGATATTAGCTGTATAAAGTTGTGTATATTAGCTGTAGGAAATTGTTTATTATACCTATAATCAGGATATTTTTTGTTATTCTATTTTTGGTAGATTATATTCATAAGCTCTTAATTATAGAGATTACCTATTATGTAATTACTTGGCCATTTAAGCCCATGTAAAGTAGAGGATAAGTAAGAGAAAAAAATAAACCTTTCTTTCTTCACATTTATTATAGTATTAGAGCAGGAATTAGTTTAATTCCTGGAAACCCTAAAGTCTGTCGTACTCCTTTGTTTTATTAGAAAAAAATAAAGCACTTTCAGTCCTTAACAAAAATTACTTTAGCCATCTCTCATCATGTCTGAAGCTATTTTTGAGATCACAAGTCTTCCTATAAACCAACCCAAAACTCAAATTAAAGCTCTCGAAACCCAAGACTTCACAAATAAAACACATGACTCTTACCCATTCTAGATTACTACTATACGGTTGAATGGAGAGAATTTTCTTCGCTGGTCTTAGTCTGTATGCATGTACATTTGTGGCAGAGGAAAAATTGCTACCTAATAGGAGAGAAGAAGGAGCCAGCCCTTGAAGATCTAACCTATTCTACATAGGATGCTAAAAATTCTATGGTTATGACTTGGTTGGTGAATTCCATGCAAGAGGACATCGGTGTGAACTACATGTACTATTCTACTACTAAGGAACTCTAGGATAATGTCACCTAAATGTACTTTGATTTAGGTAACCAATCTTAAGTTTATGAACTCACATTGAAGCTTGTTGATATTCGTCAAGGTAATGATTCCATTACTAAATATTTCAATTCTTTGAAAAGAATATGGCAAGATTTAGATTTGTTTGATGATCAAGAATTGAAGTGCCCTAATGATGTGAGTCGATATAGAGCAATTGTTGATGTGAATAGGGTTTTCAAATTTCTTGTTGGCCTTAATTTAGAATTTGATGAGGTTAGAGGTAGAATCATTAGGAGAAACCTTCTGCCTTCAATCAATGAAGTTTTCACTAAAGTTCGTTGTGAAGAAACTCGTAGGAGTGTAATGCTAAAAAAAAACATCATTTCAGCCAACCTAACTGAAGGCTCTGCATTCAATGTTGCCGAGGCCCATATCAGCAAGTAGAATGGTCTAAACCCACAAAAGAGTGAAGAAAAACCTCGAGTGTGGTGTGACCATTGCAACAAACCATATTACACTAGGGAAACCTGCTAGCATCTCTATGGTAAACTTATGGATTGGAAGCCGAGGAACAAACGCCAATAGTCCTCTACAAATGCCATTGTTGAACAACTCAACCCATTTAGCAAGGAACAGATTGATCAATTCCTGAAACTGTTAAACTCCAATTGGACTACTAGTACTCCTAATTATTCTATGGTTTATACAGGTAGAAAATCTAACCCTTGGATCATTGATTCTAGAACTTCTAATCATATGACAAATTTATCTCATTTATTTCATTCGTATAACCCTTGTTTTAGCTATGAAAAAGTTTGTATTGCTGATGGTAGTTTCTCTTCCATTGCTGGATAAGCAAATATTAATCTATCTAAGAGTATAGTTCTTAAATTTGTATTACATGTTCCAAAACTCAAATGTAACCTTCTATCCATTAGTAAACTTTCAAAAGATTCTAATTATCGTGTTATTTTTTATGATTCTTCTTATGTTTTTCAGGACTAGAGCTCAGGGATGAAATATAACAGTATGAGTTTGAACCCTAATTTAGACAAAATAATGGAATGGCATCTTCGACTTGGCCATCCTAGTTTTTCTTATGTGAGACATTTATTTCTTGATATGTTTGAGGGTGTTGATTGCTCTTTACTTCAATGTGAAACTTGTTGTTTGTCAAAAAGTCATTGAATGAATTTTGCACCTAAACCATACTATCCCTTAAAGCCATTTTTTTTATGATTCACAATGATGTTTAGAGGCCTTCCAAAATAAAAACATTATCTAGAAAAATGGGTTTTGTAACCTTTATTGATGATCACACCTGAATATATTAGGTTTATCTTATAAGCAGGAAATCATAAGTTGAAACACTCTCTAAGGATTTTTATAACATGATTGAATCTCAATTTGAAATAAAAATTTGCATTCTTAGATCAGACAATGGAACTAAATATTTTATTGAATGTTTAGGGGACTTTCTAAAGAATAAGGGCATAATTCATCAATTTACTTCTTGCGATACTCCACAACAAAATGGGATTGCCGAAAGAAAAAATAAACATACTTGAAGTTGCTAGAGCAATCATGCTTTGGATGAAAGTTCCTAAATATTTGTAGGGGGAAGCTATTTTAACAACATCATATTTGATAAATAGAGTGCCTACTCGAGTTTTAAAATTCATGACTCCTCTAAACAAGTTAAAAGAAAACTTTTCAATTCTTTGAAAGTCTTCAGACATTCCTTTAAAGGTCTTTGGATGCATATGTTTTGTTCACATTCTAACCAAGTTTCAATCAAAATTGGATCCTAAATTTGAAAATTGCATTTTTATTAGATATGCTTCAAATAAAAAGGGTTACAAGTGTTTTAATTCTGTCTCGAAGAAAACTACATTAGTATGGATGTGATCTTCATGGAAAAAATACCATTTTTCAACAAAAATGAACTTCAGGGGGAGTATAGCTTAGATGAAGATGATTTTTGACAAGTATCTCAATCATTACCTAAAATAATTTTGACACCAAATATTTTTGAACAAGAAATAATTGGTGAAAATAATAAAAATGGGGAGGGTCATAGTCATCAGACACCAAAAGTGATTTTGCCTAATACAAAGGGTGAAATACTGAAAAAACTTGTAACCGAGCCTTTGATTTATTCTAGGAAAAGGTTTCATAAAAGGAAGACTATTTAAATTGACATTTTAGCTTCTTTCTAAACTCAAGAACCAAGTAATGGTCTCCAAGAAATACAGGTAGTTCCTAACCTTGACCTTATTTTTGTATCTATAAAAGCTTAAGATCTGGATATTGTAGATCTGGATCTTCCTATAGCCATCAAAAAAGGAGTCTGTTTCTGTATAACAAAACATCCTATTGCAAAATATGTCTTATCCAAAAATCTCACACAAACATAACTTTTTTGTCAAAAATTTTTAACTTGTCTAAACCTAGAACAATATAGGAAGCGCTCAGTAGTCCGGCTTGGAGGTTAGTAGTTAAGGAGGAGATGGATGCTCTTTTGAAAAACGGGACTTAGGAAGTTATTGATTTGTCGAGGGACAAGACCACTATTAGATGTAAGTAGTTTTTTCCTATAAGTGCAAGGTTGATGAAAGCGTTGAAAGATACAAAGCATGACTTGTAGCAAAGGGGTTCACTTGGACTTTCGAAATTGACTATCAGGAGACTTTTGTTCCAGTAGCCAAGATAAATTTGATTTGTATCCTTTTGTCCATAGTAGCAAACTGTAACTAGCCTTTGCATCAACATGATGTGAAAAATATCTTTTTGAACGGTGAGTTAGAAGAAGTGTTTATGGATCCCCTACTAGGCTTTAAGAAGAGGTTTGGTGAGAACAAGGTTTGCAGATTGAAGAAATCATTGTATAGACTCAAGCAATCTCCTCGGGCTTAGTTTGGAAGGTTTAGGAAGGCTATAAAAGGATATGGATATTCTCAAAGTCAAGTTAATTATACCATGTTTTATAAACATTCAAGGATAGATAAATTAGCTATACTCATTGTTTATGTCGATGATATTATCCTTACAGGTGATGATGTTAAGGAAATTGAGGCATTAAAAGGAAGAATTGCCATAAATTTTGAAATTAAAGACTTGAGGCCAGTGAAATACTTCCTTGGTATTGAGTTTGCTAGATCAAAGGAAGGGATCTTTATCAATCAAAGAAAGTATGTGCTTGATTTACTCAGTGAAACTAGGATGCTTGGATGCAAGGCAGCTGAAACCCCAATTGAACCTAATAAGAAACTACAAGTAACTGATACAGCTAATGGTGTTGATAGAGAACAATATTAGAGACTTGTGGGAAGATTAATCTACCTCTCACACACTCGCCCTGATATTGTCTTCGCTGTCAATGTGGTGAGCTAATTTATGCACTTTCCAAACTTTGATCACTTAGATGTTGTCTATTGAATCCTTAGGTACCTAAAGGGGACTCCTAGAAGAGGACTACTATTTAAAAATAATAGGCATTTATAGATAGAGGCATTTATAGATGCCGATTGGGCTGGGAGTATTACAAACAGACGTTCTACTTTAGGATACTATGTCTTTGTAAGGGGAAATTTGGTGACCTAGAAAAGTAAGAAGCATAATGTTGTGGCAAGTAGTGCAGAAGAAAAGTTTAGATCTGTGCCTCATGGAATTTGTGAAGTTTTTTGGATTAGGAGAATTCTTAAAGAATTGAAAATTTCTACTTCACCACTGATTAAAGTGCATTACAACAATAAATTAGAAATTGCCATTGCTCACAATCCAGTTCTTCATGATCGAACCAAGCATGTGGAGATAGATAAGCACTTCATTAAAGAAAAGATAAATAAAAGGGTTATCTGTATGGTGTACATTCCCTTCATTAGCCAAGCAATAAATATCCTAACTAAAGGTCTTCACAAGAAATAGTTCAACAGTTTGATTTCCAAGCTGGCATTAAAGGATATTTCTATGCCAACTTGAGGGGGAGTGTTGAAAAAGTCAAAGATATTAGCTGTATAAATTTGTATATATTAATTGTAGGAAATCATTTATTATAGTTGTAATAAGGATATTTTTGGTTATTCTATTTTTGGTAGATTATATTCATAAGCTCTTAATTGTAGAAATTACCCATTATGTAATTACTTAGCTATTTAAGCTCATGTAAAGTAGAGGATAAGTAAGGAAAAAAATAAATCTTTCTTCCTTCATGTTTGTTACATTTGAATGTACTAACTTAAATGTGGATGCAACCTGTTTATTGACTCTAGAAATATAAAATTGACGATGTTGTTTAGCAAATTGACATGATTCACAATCCAAACTAGACAAAAAATTGAAACTAAGAAATAATTTTTATAAAGATGATAAGGATGGATAGTCTAAATGATAATTAAGTTGGTGTGGAGTAATAGTAGCAGTAGTAGCAGTTGATCAAGGAACTTTCTCTTCAAAAACATGTAGATCACTTGATTCATACCCCGGACTAAAAATCTTTTTTGTTAAACGATACTTGAAAGCATGATAATCAAGGAAAGAAAAGATGCCACAATTATAGGCACTTGTTATTTGACTGATTGAAAGTAGATTAATTGGAAAGTTTGAAAGATATAACACATTAAATAAAGATATATCAAGGGTAATATCTACCATACCACTGCTAATAATAGACGCTTTGGATTCATTGGTTAAGTAACATGAAAAAGAAAGGTTCGAAAGGAGATATAATACCTATTTGACTCATTATATAATTGATAGTATCGGAATCAATAATCCATCTAGAATTACTATAGGAAAGACATGCAGTGTGATTACTTGTTTGTGTTAATGTAGAAATGGATTGAGTGGGTGGTTGTTGGGATGCTTGGAATTGTAAATACTCAACATACTCACTTTTTGATAAATTTATAGGATCATTATCATCAATATCTTATGTTTGATTATTTGTGGTGACATGCGCAAATTCAAATGGTGTATTTTTTTCAAGTAACTTAGAGCAAAACTTCTTGATATGTCTAGGTTCTTTGCAATAATAGTAAGAACCAATACCACCTCCATTAAAATCACCATACCTACCAAAATTACCTAATCCTCTACTTCCTTTCCCCTACCACGTCTAGTACCACCACGACCGCCACAAGTACCATAACCAAGGCAGATGGCTCATTTATATGTGTAAAAAAAGAAGGTAAGTTACTATATGCTCGTTGAACATAACAAAAAATAGACTTCATAATGAGAGAATTAGAACTAGACAAAGTTTGTTGATGGGTAGTATTTTGTTTAGAAGGCAATGTCATGAGAAGACACAGTTCCAAATTGTTTTTATTGAGAATGCATTTCCTCAACATCAGTAGTAATAGGTAAAAGAGAAACATCATTGTTAAAAGGCTCAGTGAATAGTAGTATAAATTTGAGATGAAATCTTACCATTTATATCAGGATTAATTGATAATTAAGTTAAATCATAAATTTGGTGTATGTTATCCTTTACAGAATAAAGTGACCTAAGAATTTACCATAATTCTTTGATTGTTTCATAGTGCACAGTATTATCATTAACTTCAGAAGTTAAAGTATTACATATTAATATGAGCAATTGTTGATCTTCTACAATCCACTTTTCCTTTGTATCGTTTGTAGGTGGATCTTTGGTGAGGTAATTGGTCAAATGAATCTCATCAAGATAACATTGAATAACCCTCTTTATACTATATATTTTCATCCTTCTAAATCTAATTTCCATTCAATTATTCAGTTATCAAGCAGAAGTAAATAAGAAAAGCCTAACTTTGTCTTTGATTTTCTTTTACCATTACTATTTTTAAATGTGCTGCGTGCATCAAGATAAAAAATCTCACTAGCTATAAAAATAAACTTGCAAAAAGAATCAAGAAAAATATTCAAAAAATAGCCAAAAAATTAGAAAAATTACACCAAAGTTGTTGAATTGCACAAATAACTACACAGATGAACGTAAAAGAAGCAAAGATGTCACCAGTGAGAAGCCTATTGCCGAATGATGTTCATGTGTCTCCTAGAAAGCCACACGTGTGCTACACGCACTGGTTAGGTGAGGTTGCTGGTTGTCAATTTATTTTGCCATCAACCTAAATCTCCGAAAAACCAATTAAATCTCCGTTAACTGCTCTAGACAGTAGCTTTGTTATTTTGCAACATTGTGCACTCTACAGCCAGATCTAGGCATTTGTTGTGAGCTCCTCTGTGATCTAGTCATGCATCAAAAAATTAAAAAAAAAAGGAAAGGAAGAAGAAGAAAGTAGGTTTCTCTTTTTTCTTTTTTCTTTTGTTTGAGTGTGAGAAAGACACCTAGATAGATGCTCTAGGTATTATGTTAACAGAATAATTTTGAAGCCATGCTCCAACTAGAGGCTTGCAAATCTATTTATACTAAAAATATAAAATTACAAGAGATAAACTTATGATCCATATATTTTAGTAAATAAGAAACTAATAAATCTTATCCTTAATTCATTTACATGATCCATTGCCATTAGATGAAGAATAATGCTATTTAGTACATGGAACTTTCTGAAAAATATTTATCATTTGACTCATTTTAAGAGGTTGTTTGGTTTGCTTCAATAGCATGAGAAATTTTACTTCCCAGGAAGTAGAAAAGAAATGAGTTGTTTGGTTGATTATTATCTTACGAGTTAGGGGAAATAGAACTTTATGAGAAGTTTTATTTCATACAAAGTATGAAGTAAAAATATGATCCATTGCCATTAGATGAGGAATAATGCTATTTAGTACATGGAACTTTCTGAAAAATATTTACCATTTGACTCATTTTAAGAGGTCGTTTGGTTTGCTTCAATAGCATGAGAAATTTTACTTCCCAGGAAGTAGAAAAGAAATGAGTTGTTTGGTTGATTATTATCTTACGAGTTAGGGGAAATAGAACTTTATGAGAAGTTTTACTTCATACAAAGTATGAAAAGTTACTTACTCATCTTTCCCTTAGGTAAGTTTTACTTCCTATGTTATTTATGGATACAATAACAAAATTATCTTCATTAAATTTAATTAATGACAACTAAAATTTATTAATTTTTATTATAACGCTATTAAAAATATAGTAGTCATTTTATTAATACTTTTTAAGATATTTAAAGTTGAACCAAATAAGATATAGGAAGTTACTTCCTATGAAGTATTCTTCTTATATGTTAATTAAATAATTTTGAGTACTTTTTAGAAAATTCACATAGGAAGTTATTTCCTAGGAAGTTTAATTTTTTGTAAGAAGTTATTTCTTATGTGAACCAAATGATTCCTAAATTAAAAATTAGATCATTTATAAAAATAAAATACAGTCTTTTGAAAGTTTCATTTCTAATATTGTGTGTATACGTCAGATTAATCATTTTTCTAACCAACCTAAAAATCATATAATTCATATTATCATGTTTAACATAACTTTACTTAAAAAAAAGTGTATGGCCTGATTTCAAAGACAACTTTCATACTCAATCATAGTAATATGAAAATTAAACATCCAAAATGCACAAAGTTGAACTTCAACTGCTGAATGAGCTATATAGAGCTAAATTGATAAAATTATGTTTGTTTTCTTAGATTTGGGTTTTCTAATAATGAAAATTTCTAGTAGGCTTGCAACTTATGTCTTATTGGTTCTGCCCAATTGTGATTTTATTGGAAGATGACTATTCTGATTATGAATTTTTTTCTTGGTGTCATTGTTATGCTCTGATTTGTGTTTTTATTTCTTTCCTAATAAATGTTTAGTCTCAGAAGCCATTCATGTTTAGTTTCCTGCTTTGTGTAATGGTAAAATAATCCTATTGAGAATACAACAATGTAGAAAGAAAATAAGGTAATCTGTTTGTGAATGTAATTTAGAAGGAAATGTTTTTAACTATGCATGAAACTTTTTGGTGGTATGATTGATTGATTGAAAGTTAAATGGAAGATCATCCGGGAAGGTACAAGTTTTGTTTTTGATGATATTCTTAGTGTAATGATGGTTGCAGAATGCACAATAAAAGTAGTTTGCGTTAGATTCTTAAAAAAAATAATAATAATTATATTGCTTTATTGGTAAGTGTTTCTTTGGTTTGACCTTCATACATGAAGTCTAAAATAGAAAGATGGATTGTGAAGTATAACGATCATGTCCGCATGTGTATGCACAAATGAAACTTAAACCCAGTCCGTAAGGTAGTTTTTGGCCTGATATAATGATATTGTTTTGATAATGTGTTGCTCACCTTTGTATTCTGGAGTCTGTATTCCATCTTCATAGTTTTCAAGGCACTGGGATTTGTCCCAGAGAGGGATTCCTTTTTCAGTTTAAAACTTCTAATATTTGGTAGAGTATATTCCTACCTTAGTGCTCCAAATTTTTTATTTGTATCAATTTAATTCATGAAGTAAGATTTGTATTCATTTGATCCTTCAAAGTTGAGTTCAAGAAAAATTTTAGTCCATCATAGGGATCAAATTGATACAAAATTTAGTTTTTATAGGGACTAAAATTTTATTTGAACTTAAAACTTCATGTATCAAACTAATATAGATCTTACTTAAAGAATTAAATTGATACAAAATGAAAACTTGAAAGATTAAAATAGGATTTTATTCCATTTGGTATTCAGTTTAGTTTTGCTCTAATAGATATTTTTCATTATCTTTGATTTGTTTCTGACTAATCGATGAATGCAGGAAGAAAAATGATCATTGGAAGCATAAGGGTGACAGAGATGCTAGAGTTCTAGAAAGAGAAGGGTTGGGTCCAGTTGGGGCTGTTCGCGTTAGGTCCTGTTGGGTTTGGGTACAATACGGATCTATAATTTTGTGAGGTTTGGTTTCAGGGTGGGTTGGGTCCGCCTGGCTCTGGTCCATTGCCATCCCAGGCATGGGAGATCGACAAGGATAAGGACCGAAGGTGAAATCTCATGGATATGAGGAATTCAAGTGCCAGTCGAGTGCTAAGATATTAGAAGGCTCAAGAATGATTTAATTTCGTTCAATGTGATTTGAGTTTTCGCTGGAGTCTATTAGAAGTATGGTGCTGTTCCAGTATCTTTTGGAAATCCATGGTGGCTGAAGTGAATTGTTACATGGGGAAAGGCTTGTGGTCCCATTATATATATTGTGTTTTCAAAATCTTGTAGGATTATGGAAGTTTCTCCGATTTCTCAAGGAGCCAGTAATTCTCAAAATTTAGCAGTAATGTAATGGAAGGTTTAATTAAAACCTGTCCCTGTAAAGTTAAAGGGGTGAGTTTAACATCCTCACTCTTTTCTTTGAATAAAAAAAATCATACTTTTAATTTAAAGATTATAATAATAAAAATGATAAATTGCACCGTAATGCCGCTTCCTAATTTTTTTTCAATAAGGTGCTAGTACTGATATTTATTTTAAATAGATGTCAGTTTTATGAATTATTATTATTATATTCTTAAAATATTTTTTTTAATTATAAGAATGCAGTTATAAATCAGTAATTGTAGAAAATTATAACTTTATTATTAGTTAACCAATTTTTATATATCATCACTTATTTTTATTTGTCTTCCCATGATTTTTTGATAAAAAATAAGAAAATTTGGATTTGGCGTAGTTCACCAAGTAAAAAATGTGTAAATTGACTTCAAAAGTTTGAATGATCATAATTTTATGGTTGGTTATTCATTTTGATTGGATTTTTTTTATTCTATGCAATTTTTTGAGATTTACAAGTTTACAAAAGTCAAAGATGTTTTACCCACTTTAATAAGTAAAAAAAAGCTTTTTTTAATGATTTTTCTTATTTTTTTCATTTTTTGTTATTTTTTTAACTTTTATTCATTTTTGTCAATTTAAATTCATTCAAATTTCATATTAAATTTTTGCTTCCTAACTCATTTGATATTTAGTAGTGTTATAATAATTTTCTAAACGTACAGAACTATTAAAGAATAATATATTAGTGTTTATAGATTAAACAGTAATATGTTACTATTTCATTTTAAAATAGTAACACTAATTAAATTTTTTAAATAAATGTATAAATTAGATCTAATTAATAATAAAACTGTTAAATAATACCATATTATTGTTTATTCTTAAGATAATAATATATTACTATTTCATTTCAAGATAATAATACTAACAAAAAATGTTAAATAAATGGATAAATTAAATCTAATTAATAACTAAACTACCAAAGAAGTGCATGTTACTATTTCGTTCTAAAATAGTAACACCAATAAAAAAATTTAAATAAATGCATAAGTCAAGTTTAATTATTAACTAAACTACCAAAGAAGTGCATATTACTTTTTATTCTTCAAACAGTAATACCGATAAAAAATTTTAAATAAATAGATAAATCAAATCTAATTAATAATCAAACCATCAAAGAAGATAATGTTATTGTTTCGTTTCAAAACAGTAACATTAACTAAAAATCTCAAATAAATAAATAAATCAAGTCTAATTAATAACAAGATTGACAAATAATACCATATTATTATTTATTCTCAAGATAGTAACATGTTACTATTTTATTTTGAAATAACAACACCAATAAAAAATTCAAAGTAAATAAATGAATCAAGTCCAATTAATAATCAAACTGTTAAAGAAGATAATGTTACTGTTTCGTTTGAAAATAGTGACACTAATAAAAAAATTTAAATAAATAAATAAATCAAGTTTAATTAATAATTAAATTTTCAAATAATATCATGTTACTATTTATTCTCAAGATAGTAATATATTACTGTTTCATTTCAAAATAGTAATATCAATAAAAAATTCTAAATAAATAGATAAATCAAATCTAATTAACAATCAAATAGCCAAAGAAGAGAATGTTACTATTTCATTTCAAAATAATAATACCAACTAAAAATCTCAAATAAATGTATAAATTAAGTTTAATTAATAACAAAATTATCAAATAATACCATGTTACTATTTGTTCTCAAGATAGTAACATATTACTATTTTGTTTCAGAATAGTAACACTAACAAAAAATTTTAAAGAAATAGATAAATTAAGTTTAATTAACAACCAAACTACTAAAGAAGTGCACGTTATTGTTTATTCTCCAAATAATATTATACATAAATCAAGTCTAATTAATAATAAAATTGCTAAATAACATCATGTTACTGTTTATTCTTAAGATAGTAATATATTATTGTTTCATTTCAAAATAGCGATGCTAACAAAAAATATCAAATAAATAGATAAATCAAAACCAAAGAAGTGCATATTACTATTTATTTTTCAGATAGTAATATGTTACTATTTCATTTTAAAATAGTAACACCAATTAAAAATCTCAAATAAATGGATAAAACCAAACTATCAATTATTTTGTTTCAAAATAGTGACATTAACTAAAAACTCAAAATAAATGGATAAATCACATCTAATTAATAATAAAATTGGCTAATAACACTATGTTATTGTTTATTCTTAAGACAGTACCATGTTACTATTTCATTCTAAAATAGTAACACTAACAAAAAAATATCAAATAAATGGATAAATCAAGTCTAATTAATAATTAAATTACTAAAGAAGAGGATGTTACTATTTCGTTTCAAAACAATAACACTAACAAAAAATTTAATAAAAAATACATAAATTAACTTTAATTAACAATCAAACTATTAAAGAAGTGCATACTACTATTTATTTTTCAAATAGTAACATATTACTATTTCATTTTAAAATAATAACACTAATAAAAAACTTCAAATAAATCAATCAATGAAATCTAATTAACAACTAAATTGTCAAAGAAAAGGATATTACTGTTTCATATTAAAATAGTAATACCAACAAAAAATCTCAAATAAATAGATAAATTAAGTTTAATTAACAACCAAACTAATAAATAAGATAATGTTATTATTTCGTTCCAAAATAGTAATACCAACAAAAAATTTTAAATAAATGAATAAATTTAATTTAATTAATAACTAAACTGCCAAATAACAACATATCACTATTTGTTCTCCAAACAGTAATATGTTATTGTTTCATTCTAAAATAATAATACTAACAAAAAATTTTAAATAAATAGATAAATTAAGTTTAATTAATAATTAAATTATCAAATAATAACATGTTACTTATTTTTATTTTTATCTTAATTAAAAATTTATTTTAATTCCTAAAAATGAAATTTTTATTAATTTTATTTATAATTAAAATTTTATATTAATTTAATTTTTTAAATTTAAAAATTCTCTAATTTTAATTCTTATAAGTTTTTAATCTTCTATTTTTTATTTGTATTAAATTAAAAAAAATTAATTTTAATATGTGGTAAAAAAGGTTTCTATTTTGATATTTTTTATTTTCTTGAAATGTGCAGTAAATGAATCTTTTTATCTTTTGAGTATTACGATGAATTTTCGTATGCAGTGTAGTTAAATGAAAGAAAGTGGCCTTCGGGTACCTCACCATAATAAATTATAACAAATGACACTAGCCTAATTTTTTTCCTTAATAAAAAATATTATAGGTAATTTGTCGCTATTAACAACTATTTAAATTAATGAATGCATTTAAGTCAATTGTGCTTAATTCTTTTTTATTTTCATAATAAATATATCTATTAATTAGAGAATTGGTTATAATATTTTTTATTATTTTTAAATTAAAAGTAATTTTTTTTTGTTTAAATGAAAGAGGAGCGTATTCCCTTGGTTAAAACTTCTGCCGTAGCTGCTAATATATGTGTGGGAATGATTAACTTGTTAAGTTTGTATAAGTTTTGAATTTCTTTATTTTTGTTTTTTTATCTGATGGGGTATTTACGTGGGGGCCTTGTCACCAAGTTAAACAATTGTCGTCATGTTAAGGCCTTTATCATATTTAACGGGGTTGCTAGATCGTTTTAGGTATGTTATTTTTCTTAGATAGGAGATGATAAATTTATATGGCCCATGGTTTATCATCTACAAAACATGCCCTGACGCGTAACGAGATGCATATATTAAAAAATATGAGATTAAATCTTAAATGCAATGAATGGTACAAATCTTTAAGGAGTATTAAATATTACTCAAGGATCTCGACAAAATGCCTTGTTAATTTATTGGCTGTATCACCATATGCCTACCAAATACCAATAGTTGATTGCCTGACATAATATTTTTTTTAAAATATATTATATTCCTGCAAATAATTCCATTCACTTCCTTCCGAAAGGGTAAAAAAATAATGTAATTCAATGTTATAACAAGAAATACAGTATGCTTCCTCTCGTTTGAAATATAAAATTTTAAAATCGTAATTTTTCTTTCGGTAGTGGAGAAAAGATTATTCTAACTATAATTGTTAACAGTTTTCAGATATATGATTAATGATTAGTGAGTGTATAGTTTCTAAGTGCATCAAAGCCTTTTTTTTTTCTTTTTTTTTCTATTGGCACCAAGGTATCCCCATTTGACTAGTGAGAGGATAATTTCTCGAAGTACTGTTAGGTGCTAAAGGCAATTTCCTTTTCCAATTGAGCTTTTTCTAATGCACAAGGCCTGAATTAAATTCAGAACATCTTGTCTAAGGTGCTTGAGCTTATTTCACTAGAATCAATTTATAAAGCTTATCTTTTGATTTGATTTGCGTAAGTATCCCAGTCAACTTTAATCTCATTATTAGTAAGTATCTATTTATAAGAATATAATGTCTTTACCATGTAAATTATGTGACAACAAATATTAGCTATCATTAATATGATTAATAGTCAGTATGTAACTAGTGAAAATAGAATGTTATAAATTATCAAGAAGTACAATTTGATTTGTGCAGTTGTGTAAAACTAGTCAATCTTTTATCTTATTAGTAGGAATAGGGTTCTGTAATTTTAAGATCTGCTGTTTGGTTTATACAATTAAGTGAATTAATTTTAATTTCATTCCTAATTGTAATTGAGACGAGATTGGCAGAGTAGTTCTTGTATCAATAAAATGTATAATTTCAATGTGTGATTAGATTAATTGATTAAATTTAATTTTATTAGTCATATATATTAATCAATGGAAATGAAATTTATTTATATGATATAATTATAATTGTGTATTTATAATTATTTAATTATAACTTATGAAAAATTATTTTTATAGTATATACATACACACACCCCCCCCCAAAACAAAGATTTGTGTCTTATGCTTACCACGATACGTAATGTCAAAGTATAAATTCTGATACACCATGTTCTTTTAACAGTCATCGAATGGACGTTTAAAACGAGGGCTCAAGATATAGCTTTTCCTTTTTACCGCGCAAAAGTGAAAATTTCCTCTTTTTTATTTATCATATTTATTTTAATGAATGGCTATTGTTTAACGAGCTTCATCAAAAGGTATACCGTGCCAACTCCTCAGGGGTTTCAATATCACGCAGGGGGCCATAAAATTATTTTCAGGCCTTTTCCAAGCCAAACAGTGTAGCTATTTGTGGATGAGAAGTTTGATTCAATTCTTGTGGCTTCCGCTTTTTTTTTCTTAACTAAAATTTAAATTTCGTCTCAAGGGTCTGTCCGCACTTAAATTTTACAACCCAAAATTTTTATAGAAAAGTTTGTGGTACATTAATGTAATTAGTATATCATTAAAATAAACATTCTGAATTTATTTATCCGTGCATAGCTGCACATTAAATAAACTCAGGCTCTTTATTTTGATGGTGCACTACAGACACTCTTAATTTTGCATCAGTGTATTATAGATACTCCTAATTCTTGTATATTGACAGTGTTTAAAATGACAGAACAATTCATAATCAGTCGGCTTAATATCCCGTCGATCAGATGCATTCGCACAAAGGTGCAGTCTATTTCATCTCTCGTGTAAGAGAGGGCCACAAATTAATTTGGCCTCACTTGATTGGTCCAATCATAGCTGACTTAAAGATTTATTCCATTTATATACATCTAACATCGCACTTAAATCTTAGCCATTAATAACATTAAGGGTCCTGCATCCTATGACATGTCTAAGGCTCAACCAATAGTAATCAACATCATGAAAAGTTCCAATTCTTTGTGACTTTAGTACAAAAATCAAGCATGACTGAGCTTATAAAAATATTAAAGTATGTTTAGGGGTGTTTAATGAGTGGGCTGATTTGAACTAAATTAAAGTTTGTACAGATCAAATCTATTTAGATTAGATTTATTTAGGATCATTTTTTAATTTTTAATATACTCGTTAGAGGGTGGTATGGTTCATTTTTAGAATGAATCGAATCAATTCGTGGGCCAACTCATCTTTTTTGTTTTTAAAATTTTTATTTTTATATTTTATATTTATATATTTTTATTTATTAATTTATTATTTATATTTATTTTTGTTAAGTTTAATTATTTTGAGCAATTAGGTTTAGTTTCTACACTTGGATTGTACTTTATATTGAGTTGTGATAAAAAAATAATTAATAGATTACCTTTTTTTATTTAAACAAAAATACTATTTAAATTATTAAATATAAAAAATAAAAAAATTCAAATCTATTTAAGTCATTAAGTTAGTTTGTGCTTGTTTAGACCTAATTTGATTGATCCACGTCCATTGGACTAAAATCATTTAAGCCCACTTTTAAATAGATTTAATTTTTCTTAGTTTGGTCTATACAAAGTTTGCATATCAACCCATTTGTTTTGAGAATTTGATGCGCATGGGTCCACATAAGCCAAGACTTGAACTAGCCTAATTAACCTAAGTGAAGGAGAAGAAGGATCGAATGAATCCAAACTTAATTCAAGGCCCACCCGCACATGTAAAGCACCAAGTTGGACCAGAGATTATTATGTAACTTGAAGAGGAAATCTATGATTGGCTTATTCAAGGCACGTTGGTATTAAGGATGAATGGAGTGAATTAGTGGACCATTTTCTTTTCCTTAATTTTAGCAGAACCACTCCTAGTTATTAAGATTTCACCTTGTATAAATTATGCAGAATTCATTTTAAATGAAATAGAGAACAATTTTAGTTGCTTTACTTTATTATTTTTCTCATTCCCCCTTAAATTCTTCTGGAGTGAATATCCTTACTTAAAAGGATATTTGCTACCCATCAATTGGTGCTTTTATTGAGAAAGATAGATTTCTTATACCTATTGTGGATGAGCTCTTAGATGAATTACATGGAGCTATAATTTTTCCAAAATAGATCTATGCTCCAGTTACTATCGAATTCGAGTAGGACCACAAGACAAATATAAGATAGCTTTTTGAATTGCAAATGGCCACTATAAATTCTTAGTAATGCCCTTTGGGCTTACTAATGCACCTTCTACTTTCAAAGCAGCAATGAATGATCTATTTTGACAATTTTTTGGATGCTTTGTGCTCTTTTTTTGATGACATCCTAGTCTAAAGCAAAAGCATGTAAGAGCACTTGAGCCACCTTCAACAGGTTTTTAACCTTCTTTCCATGCAATCATTCTATGTTAAATTAACAAAGTGTTCTTTTTTAGTCTCTGCCATACCCTATTTTGGACATATTATCACTATAAAAGGTGTTGAAGTTGACCTAGAGAAAATCCAGGCCATCCTTAATTAGCTCATACCCACATCACTTACAAAGCTTTGTGAATTTTTAGGCCTTACCGATTACTACCGCCGATTTGTCAAAAATTATGCCTCATTAGCCGCTCCTCTCACGGATCTCCTATGTTCCCTAAATTCCACATAGCCAAATACAGCAATCGAAGCATTCATAAAATTAGAACAAATCATGATCTCACTGTCTATATTAGCATTGCCAGATTTTTCATTGCCTTTTGATGTCACCACAGATGCATCTAGTGCCATTATAGGAGTTATTTTGTCCCAAAAGACCATTCAATTGCATTTTTAAGCAAGAAAATGTCCCTAAGACTCCAAGCCTCATCTATATATAATAGGGAAATGTATGCCATTATTAAAGCAATAAAAAATGGCGTCAGTATCTTTTAGGTAGAAAATTTAGCATCTTTACCAACCAAAAAAACATAAAATACATCCTCACCCTAGACCATCCAAACCCTAGAACAATAAAAATGGCTTACAAAATTACTAGGTTATAATTACGATATCATATACAAACCTGGCAAAAACAATCATGTGGTCAATGCCTTATCAAGAATTCTTGATGCTGAGTTAATGTCGATTTCTACACCAAACTTTTCATAGCTGTCCCAACTGTGAGAATATTTTGCTACTAACCTAAATGGCCAAAAACTCATACAATAAATTTAGGAACAACCAAAAAATCCAACAATTTCACAAATCATGAAGGTTTAGTGTATTTAAAAAATAAACTTTACATACTAAATCAAACAGCTATTAAATCATCCATTCTTATCGAGTTCCATTCATCTCCATTAGGTGGACATTTTAGCATCAAAGCTACCATGGTAAGAATTTCATTTTCCTTCTATTGGCCAAGTATGTATAGAGACATTAAAACCTTCATTAAAACTTGCATCACCTACTAATAACACAAGCATATTTCTCAGAAACCTTATGGACTACTCCAACCCCTACCCACTCCAAATAACTCGTGGGAAGACCTTACAATGGATTTTATCACACATTTACCTAACTTTTTTGGCAAAATAGCAATATGAGTAATCGTAGATTGATTAACCAAATTTGCACACTTTATCCCTCTTCCTACTCACTACACAACAACCAATATGGCCTCCATTTTGCTCACTAAAATATATAGACTTCATGGCTTACCATAAACAATTACTTTAGACAAAAACCTATTGTTTTTGAGCAATTTTTGGAAAGAGCTCTTCAAATAACTGGGAACTACCCTACAATATAGCTGTTTATACCATCTATAGATAGACAGCCAATTAGAGGTTCTTAATCATTGCTTAGAAACTTACCTTCGCTATTTCACTAGTGATGAACCAAAGTAATGGGCCAAATTCATCCATTTGGAAGAATACTAGTACAATTCTTCCTATCATAGTGCTATAAACATGTCCTCTTACTAGGCCTTATACAGCAAACTACCTCCCTTTATACCCCTTTACATAATTAGGTCCTCAAAATTTGCCTCCATTGATAACTCCCTTGCCACCTATGACTACATTTTAAAGACCCTTAAAACAAATTTAGCCAAATCCCAACAAAAAATGCAAAATCAACATAACAAACACAGACAAGCTAAAGAATTCAAGCAAGGCGACTTAGTCTTTTTGAAATTACAAACTTATCGTCAAACATCCCTTCGACCACACCCCTACCAAAAACTAGCTTGAAAATACTATGGACCATTTCCAATTTGAAACCGTAGTAGCCTAGTCACTTATGAGCTCGAGCTACCTCTGTCCATAAAGATCCATCTAGTTTTCCATAGGTTATAACTTTGACCATGATTAGGTAACCCACAAACTATGATTTTCCCCTCCCTTACTCTACCTTTCAGGAGCGTTTGGTCTTGGAGCCAGAAGAAGTACTTGAGATGTGAATAATTTTGAGAAATAGAGGATCGATAACTAAATGTTTGGTGAAGTGGCTTGGACTTACAACTCAAGAAGCTACTAAGGTAGACTCACTCACTTTGCTCGAATAACACTCAGATCTTGCAGACAAGATCTGTTTTCTGCTTAGGAGTAATGATATGCATGGGTCCACATAGGCTAAGACTTAGACTAGCTTAATTAACCTAAGTGAAGGAGAAAATGAACTAAATGAATCCAGACTTAATTCAAGGCCCAAACGCACATGCAAAGCACTAGGTTGGACTAAAGATTATTACGTAACTTGAACTTAAAGAGGAAGTCTGTGATTGACCTGTTTAAGGCATGTTTTAAGAAATACTTAAGACGTGAACAATTTTGAGAAATGGAAGATCGATAACTGAATGTTTGGTGAAGTGGCTTGGACTTACAACACAAGAAATTACTTAGGTAGACTAATTCACATTGCTCATACAACACCCAGATCTTGAGGACAAGATTTATCTTCCGTTTGGGAGTAATGATATGCATGGGTTCACATAGGCCAAGACTCAAACTAGCTTAATTAACTTAAGTGAAGGAGAAGATGGACCGGATGAATTCAAGCTTAATTCAAAGCCTAAACGCACATGTAAAGCACTAGGTCAGATCAAAGATTATTACATAACTTGAGCTTGAAGAGGAAGTCTGTGATTGACCTATTTAAGGAATGTTGGTATTAAAGATGAGTGGATTGAATTAGTGGACCGTTTTCTTTTCTTTAATTTTAGTAGAACCACTCCTGGTTATTAAGATTTCATCCTGTATAAATTATGCAAAATTCATTCAAAATGAAATAGAGAACAATTTCAGTTGCTTTACTTTATTATTTTTCTCATTCCCCCTCAAATTCTTTTGGAGTGAATATCCCCACTCGAAAGGGATATTTGTAACCCATTAGAATCACAAGTTTATCAAGCACTTTTAAATATGTTAGTTTTAAACTTATTTATAATCTCTTATTCTTATTTTTCCTATATAATTATTAACTTAAAAAGAAATGTATTCAACGAATCACTTTTACTGTGTATTCTTGACCTTTTCATTGCTGTGCATACAATTTAGTTATACCAGATTTAGCATAGAACCAACAACTTAGTTTTACCAGATTAAGTGTAGAACCAACTGACATTTTAGGAGTTGTCATTTATAAGTGATCCAAGACGTGTATTCAACTTCAAAAGACAAATATGATGGCCGTGATGTATATTTTAGAATTAGTTTTTGGTTGAAATTAATATTAGCCTGTGAAACCAAATAGACAAAGGATGAACCTTCAACAAACAAGTTGACTACCCAAGGTAAACCAATTAAAGATCACAGGGAAACGAGACGCCCAATAATTGCTTTGCTGGTGTAGAATATCGGGTGTGTCGCGTGTGTCAATAAAAATAGTGAATTATGATTATTAAATTTTATATTAATAATTAAAATTAAAATATAATTAAAGATTATATAATTATTTATAAATATTATATGATCATAATGCCAAATGCACCGATAAATAATAGCCCTATTTAGTATCGAAATGATATTAAATATATCCACACCCTTCATGCATTCATGTGATTTATTTAGCTTCAAAATTCAAATGGCCGATATTAATTCGGCGTCCATTGTGGTACAAATTTTTTGGGTCTCTAAATATTACTCTAATTAAAAAATACTTCTTGTTATAAACCAAAATTCTATTTTAATCTTTAAAATATTTGATTTGTATTAATTTCATTCTTAAAATAAAATTTTTATGAATTTGGTCTCTGAAATTTTAAGTTCTAATAAAATTTTAGTTTTTCTTATATATATTAATAGTTTAGGATAGAGATTAAAATTTTATTTGAATTTAAAATTTTAAAAATTAAATTAATATAAATCTTATTTCAAAGACGAAATTGATATAAACTAAATATTTCAAGAATTAAAATAAAATTTTAGTTGTCCCATATATATTGATAATTAAAATTAGAATATAATTAAAAATTATATAATTATTTAAAAGATAACATGATTATTTAAAAATATCATATTATTTTGTATTTAAATCTTAACTTTGAGTACAATTGATGACTATAATTTACTCTTCTCATTCACATAAAAAATAATATTCTCACATAATATATATTGATAAAATTTTTAGAAAAAAATAAATAGTAGAATGGCCATATTTGCAATTTTGTATCATGCTTGCCGATAGTTTAAAGTATGAAATAGAGGTCAAGTGTAATTTATACCGTCAACAGTCTATTTATGTTAAATTTCCATCTAAAATACTATAATAAGTCATATGCAAGTCATTTGTCAACCCGATTGTGTTAATCTCACCTGATTTCATCCATCCGATTTGTCCTTAGATTTCACCTCATGTTCCCAACTAGATTTTAAATCCGTGCAAAAGTTATATATGCATATATATAGAGGATTGCCGATCTTTATATTAATATGTAATAATGAGTAATTTTCACTCTTTCATTTGTATAAAAAATTATATTACTAATTTATTATTATTAATAATAATTAAGGATATTATAACTGATTTGCCACCGCTACTAACTACTTTTATTAATGAGTGTATTTAAATCAATTATGTTCATTCTTTCTCTCTATCATAATAAATGTATTCATTAATAGAAATAGTTGGTGATGATAATAAATCAACTATAATATTTTTTATTATTCTATTATTATTAAATTAATAATATGATTTTTTTCTTTCAATTGAAAAGGTAAAATTAGTTGATCACCCTTTAATTTCTCTCTCCATTTTACAATAATTCTTTTCTTTATTTCATTTCTACCATAATGTTGATATTTCAAATTACATAAAATGAATTTAAGACCATTTTTTTAACCAAACCTCTATTTTTACTTCTTCTTTTGAATTCAACAAAAATATACAATATGAAAAAAAAATCTATTAATATTATAAAAATAAGGCAGTTCATGTCACATATAATGATGTTTCTTTAATTTTGGTAATAATAAATTATTTTTCTATTTTACAATTCAATAATTCTTGGTAAATAAATTCTTTTTATAAATAATTTTTAAAAAATTATTTGAACAATAAATTGAATATATAGTTGAGATTAAAATTAATAAAAAATTTAGATAATAATTCAAAATATAGTGTTCATTGATATCAGTTTCCTAATTCTTGTAATTTGATCTATTAATGAACAAACTTGATCACCACTTTTCTTTAGTAAGTTTTTAAAGTGTCAATACTTGTAAATATTATATCTCCCTAAATATCAATGACAAAATCTTTAAGATAAGAATGTATATCATTATACCTAGGATTTTTTCTACCAAAAAAGCAATGATGATTATTTTCATGACAAAGGATAGATACATGATTCCTTAGTTTTATGTCCATTACAACCAATTTTATCTTTATGGCCATTATAAGCAAATCGTTATAGAAATATTTACTTTTTGTTGCTACTTGTATTCTTAGATTCACTACATTGAGTTGATAATACACAAAAGAATAACTAGGGGCATCTTTTTTTATTTTGAAATAATAAGTTGACATAAATTATGGTCAAGAGAGGATGACAACTTAGAAGTAATAACTTGCATCTTAAAATTTAAAGGTCAAGCAACATTGATTGTGGATCGTCTCTTACACCACCTAAATAAAAAAAGAAGTGAAAGAAATAGGAAACTATTGATGTAAATAAACTATGGAGTGAAAACCTAAATGAAAATAGAGTGAAAGAGAAAATAAACTATAAAGGCAATTCATAGGCAACACAGAATATTGTACATCAATTATTAACATATAATTGATATTTTAATTCCATTCATATATCTTTTAGACATTGTTTATTAAAAGAATCACTATTGTAAGTCTTCATTTTGTGAATGTTATAATGTATTTTAAATGAGTAGACTATTGAAATATAAATAATTTTTACAGTTTTCAATAACACCATAAATATAAATAGTAATTAGAAATAGATAAGTTTTAAGCATCGGTTTTCAAATGCAACTGACATCTAAAACATTGATATTCATAAATACAATTAATAATTGGTTGTTGACATTAATTTAGGCATTGATTTAATATACAACCATCATTTTAAAGTTTCTTATATCAAACCTTTCATCTCCTATTGGAAAATAAAGCTTTCTAACATTAGCTTATTATTTCAGTTGACATTATAAGTTCCACTTATTTTCAAAAATACCACCATACCGTTATATACATTAGTTTTCTTGTTAACCAATGTTAATATGGCAATGTTAAACAGTAATTTTGTAGTAGTGTATAAGTTAACAATATCATATACATGCAATCTTGAATTCCAAGAAGCATGCAAGTTAGTTTACCATTCATGCTACTCATCATTATGTATGTTTGAGATCATTCATTCTTATATTGCTTCTTTATAATGGCTTAATACTTTGTATTCTTAAAAAAAGTATGCTTTTATCATAAGATTGGGCTATAATTGACTATATACGTAACTATCAATTTCCAAAAGCAAACTCTAACACTTATAGTTAACTATATAGTTAATTATAAGGTTCTAGAGGTACCTTTAGACAACTATAGTTGACTATTATTTTTCAAAGGCAAATCCTTGATTTAATAATTGATTATAAGATTCCAGAGAGTAACTCAAGCCTATATAATTGATTATAGGATGGTGTTCTATAGATTTTCCTATGAAAACACTATTCATCTACCATAAATAACCTCCTAACATCATTTAAGTCATACGAAACCATAACCACACCATCATAAACATCAAAACTTTTCAAAATAAAATATTTTAGTTAGGATTTAAGTAGAGTACTTCTCACAATACTTAGGATAACGGCTTGTAGCGTAAAGGATGATGATTGTAAATTATATTCATTAAACAAAGAAGAATTTATGAATTAGGTTTGTGGCTTAACTTCCACTTAGGGGTGGTAATTTGTATCATTCAAGTCAACTCATTTATTAAACGACTCATGCACGGGTCAATCGTTTAACTTATTTAATAATTTTAGTTAATAAAATTTATATTATAAAATTATTTATTAAACTTAATTACTTACTATTTTTCATAAAAATATTTTTTTATTATTAATAAAATATTATTTTAAATTTTTATCATTATTTTATTAAACTAATAATTTCATATTTTTACTAAATATATCTATTTATGATTAAAATATTAATTATTTCTTAAATAAACTTTTTAAAAATTTAATATAAATTCTTAAATAAGTTAGCATGTCAACCTAAACTCGAATAATTATGTTGTATTCATGTTAGGTTATTATGCCGTATCAAAAATTGCCACCCTTACTTCCACTAATAAATATAGCCTTGGAATCAAGAGTATAAGAGAAATTAGATGTGCAAAGAGGAGGTTAAGTGATAAAGAACCAATAATTGATAAGAAACTTACCTTAAGAAGGTGACACTAATGAGAGGTTAGAGGATACCTTTTAGAAACTCAAAAGTTCTTCTTGGGAGTCTTTCAAGATGATATAAGAAATGAAGAATAGGGGTAAGGGATTAGTGTTTACAACATTTTAGGGATAAAAAAGGCTAAGAGGAATTTTAAGAAAAGAAGATAAATTATGACTTTAACTTATTAACTGATTTTACTAGACTATAATTGATTACGAAAGTCCAAAATGCAATTCAAATGGCAATAATCAACTATATAGTTGACTATTACCTAACTTTTCTAGCATTATGTTGCTTTACAAAGCTTTCCTACTTTCATTTATTCTCAAATTCTTATATTTTATTAAGCTTTTCATCATGCACATTCTTCTCATATATCTAACACATTTAAATCATTTATGGCTTCAAGTCATATCATTTATAAGAAATCAATAATTAATTAAATAATAATTTTAAAATCTTCAAGGTGTATTAGTACTTTCAAAAGAATTCATCTCCAAATTCTTAAAGTGGCATGTAAGGTAATCTATTCTATTATGGCAACAAGATTTGAGTTATAAGGCTTATGAAATAAATGAGGATATTTTTACCTTATATCCTCTTTTAACTCCTAAGTGGCATCCTTCACTCCATGATGTTCCTATAAGGCTTCTACTAATGGTACTTCCTTTTATATTATCTTTCAAACTTGGCAGTCCAAAATTTTGACTAGTTTTTCCTTATAAGACAATTTAGCATCTAGCTAAAATAGCTCATTTCTAACAACATGAGAGTAATCCAATAAGTATTTTTAAAGTATGGAAACTTGGAAAATAGGATGAATAGTGTGCAAACTGTTCAATAACTTCAAATGGTAGGCTATAGCTGCACTTTGCTTAATGATAGGAAAGAGCTCTATATAGCAAGATGCAAGTTTCCTTTTCTTATTGAATCTCATAACTTTTTTCATTGGAGAGATTTAAGAAATATTCTATCTCCCACTTGGAATTTCAAATTTCTCATTTCCTTATTAGCATAGGACTTTTGTTGATCTTGCACAATTTTAAGCCAATGCTGATTAACCTACACTTTCTCTAATGCATTTATCACTAAATTGGGTCCTAAGAGCTTAGCTTCTCCCGGCTTAAACTAACTCACAAGAGATCTATATTTCTGGCCATATAATGCTCCAAAAAGTCCATTTTGATTCAAGATTGGTAACTATTGTTATATAAAAATTCTACCAATGATAAATACATTTCCCAACTACTAGGGTGTCAATTTGTCTTTTTAGACCAACGTATTTATTAAATTAGTTAAAATAGGTTAACTTATTTAATTTATTTAATAATTTTAATTAATAAAATTTATATCATAAAATTATTTATTAAATTTAATTATTTATTATTTTTATAAAAATATTTTTAATTATTAATAAAATATAATTTTAAACTTTTAATGTCATTTTAATAAAATAAGAATTTTATATTTTTATTATATATACCTATTTATAATTTAAATATGAATTATTTCTTAAATAATATTTTAAAATTTTAATTTAAATTCTTAAACAAGTTAACATGTCAATTTGAATCCAAGTAATCATGCCATGTTTGTATTAGGTTATCATGTCATATAAAAAATTGTCGCTCCTACCAACTATCTTCAAATTTGAGGGAACATGCTTAGAGCATGTTCTCTAATACTTGAATGATATGATCTAATTGTCCATCAATTTATGAATGGAAAGTTATGTTGAAATGTAGCTAAATCTCTAAATCTTGCTAAAAGGGTAACCAAAAGCAAGCAATAAATTGAGTGCTTTTGTCAAAGATATTGGAAACTAGAACTCCATGAAAGGGAATAATCTTATCCAAATGCACTTGTGTGTATTATGCCACTGAAAAAGTAGTTTGAATTAATAGGAAATGTGTCATCTTAGTCAAGCAATTTACTACTACCTAAATAGAATTGTGCTTTTTTAGAGACTTAGGCAACCCAATTAAAAAATCTATGGTGATACTCTTCCACTTTCACTTTAGAATTTGCATCGATTGGTGCAATCCTCCTGATCACTGATGTTTAGCTTCTACTTGTTAATAGATGAAACATTTGATCACAAAATTTAACATATCTCTCTTTATTCCTTTCCACCAAAAGACTTTCTATAAGTTATGGTACATTTTAGCCATACCTAGATGCATGACATAAAAGGAATAATAAGCCTGATGTAATAATTCATTGTGCTCACTTGAAGGGACCTAAAGCTGCTTTTGATACTAAATCATTTCTTTCTTATTAACAATTAGTTCATTAGTTAAGTCTATTGTTATTTCTTCTCGCAAGTGTCATGACCTATCTTGATCGCGACTGACGTGGTTCTTGTTATCGATTTCCAAAAGCGTTAACAATTTTTACTTTTTATTCAACGGAGTTTCCAAATTTGGGGGCCTTATTTTTGGACACTTCCCGATGGCCATACGACTTATAATACTAAAACCTATTTTATTACCAAATATGACAACATCAAATATATACAATATAGCAGAATTTTACACTTATACATATACAATCAATTTAGCACATTATGTAATTCAATAGATTCTCTATTAGAAAGCTAATTCTAATTTCAAATGAAACCCAACTGTTAAATCTTCACTTTAGGTGGTCTTTACTTTTTCACAGATGCAATAAGTTTAACATACTTATTTCAACCTGAAAACATTTAAAAAAATAGAGTAAGTTGCAAGAACTTAGTGAGCATATACCTGCCATTATTTTATAGGTGATTAATTATATATATAATAATCATAGGTTAATCATATATTAAATTAGAAAATATTGGTGAACCTATTTTCTTGATTTTCTAAAAGATGTGCAACCATGCCATGAAATGATAGTTCTACTACACACAACTTAAATTTTATTTCTCACAACTTAATCATAAGTATCTCAATTGTTTGTTAGAACTCAATATCAAATATTAACCTTTACAAGAAGGCATCACATTTATCAATAGCCATTAAAGCTTAAATACAAATAAATCATCACAAATAGATCAAGTCTTTGCAATCATGTCAAATAGTGATATCAATCATAAATAATTTCTAACATTACATCATATTGTACATCTAGTTATGGTAAACATACAGTCACTTTTTGATTCCCAAGGCAACATTATAATTCTTTTCAATTATTTGCTGGGAGTTTTTCATTTAGCTTTTAGATTAATTTCCTATCCTCCATAACTATTTGTCAAAAATTTTCCATCTGACTTTCACATCATTGGTCCCATTACATTTTCAGTATCACTTTTGGCATGATTCATAAGTAATATTCACAAAGGAGCTCAACTCTCATATCATAATTATTTATAACACTTCAATGTAAAGCAATTAAATTTATCACTAGATAATATCAAGCACACAATAGTGTACAACCATATCATATAGATATCATTGATCTCTATCACAATTTGTCTTTAACTAATAACATCACGACTACGCTACCGCTATGTACTCTGATTAGTTTACAATCATTCCACAATTAACTATACTTATATGATTTGTTTATTCTTTAACATATATATATATATATATATATATATATATATAGGCATACGATTATGAAATCTATATTATCAATAATAATATTCAACAATTAAACTAGCTTTGTCTATTAAAACATAGAGTTGTGGTGAGATATACACTCACCAAGTGGTATGTATCCATTGCAAAAAAACTTGAAATGGTTCTCTTTTCCCTAATTAGGAATTACAATGATAATTTATAAACATGAAAAGTATCACTTATGATATTTTCAAATTTATAGCTTAACTTTTTGATATTATAATTTGCCAACTTCTTTTTAATCTCCATGATTAATTTACAAAATGTGACATATATATTAAGGACATTCTAATCATGTTACTTCATGAAATCGAATGCCTACATTTCTAGCTTTTTAGCATAATAGTGCTTTAATCAAATTGTTCATAATTTAGCATTCCTAACCATAATTTATTCATTTTATAAAATTGATACATAAATCAAAGATTCTCCATAATATATGCTTAATTACATTGGTATTGTGATTCTATTATTTTCTCCTAAGTTGATCGTAGGAACCCAAAAATATATATTAATATAGAGATCCTTAATTCAAGGCTATGCAGATAAAAATATTAATATTTAATGTTATACAAAGTATCTATTTGCCTTACACTATTATTCGATATTATTACCTCTCTTGCACATAAAATTATCGTATGAGTCTAGAGATTTTTCATAAATAAAGATTCTTCTAAATCAAATATAGAATCATCAAGGTATTAAAAGCTTATATTTTAACATTACTTTAATCAAATTATTTTGTAATCATACACTTTCTTTCCTATTTTCTTAGCTCTATTTCAGAAAAACAATTCAATCTCACACTTAGAAATTTCTTGGATTATATATAAGTCATTCAAGATATTAAATATTTATATAGCACCATATCGACCCTATTCCTAATGTATGGCATATATTATTTACTTATTTTTACATAAACTAATATTATTTATTATTATTATTATTTTCATGTATTAACATAACCCATAAATGGATTTCTCTAACCTTATTTAAACATTGCAAAGGTATTACAAGCAACTTACCCCAGTTTCCTTAAGACCAATCGAAGCTCAACGATAATAGAAATATCATTGGAACTTCAACAAGAATGAAATAGGTAGCAGATCGTGGGAGGTGGTATGAAGTAAGGATTGAGCTTCTTGCTGCTCCTCGAACTTGCCAAAACTGAAAAGGAACTTGCTAGTAGCTAGGATGGCACACGGTGGTTACAGAAGATGGCTCTTGTAGCTATAACTTTGCCAACTTCTCTTGGGTTGTTAGGCTTCTTTCATGCATCAAGAAGTTGTAATGTGCTAACAAAAATCAATCGTTGTGCTAAGGGCATCAAGTCGAGTAGTGAATGGTGTTGAATGGGGTGGACAATAGCCCAAGTGGCATAGAGGAAGAAAAGGAAAGAAGGGCCAGAAGGAGAAAGGTAATGGGGGCGAAAAGAAAGAGGAAAAAAATTTGGGACATGAGAAAAGAAAATAAAGTTTGTAAGGGACAAAATTAATGGCTGCCAGAAAAAAAACTAGAAAATGCATAAAAAGAAAGTTAATGTTCATTGAAGAGGAGAGAGAATATGTGGCGTGTTAGGATAAAAAGGAAAGAGACAATACTAGAAACAAGGGCTAAAATTGAGACAAACAAGGGGGTTTTTGAAAATTTTAAAAAGGGAAGCTAAGGTTTTTATTTAATATTTCATGGTACATCGTAAGTCCATGATTCATTTTAATTTTAGCCATCCATCTTTATTTTGTTCAATCTTGACCATTTATTTTAATGAAAATCTAATTTTTATAAAATTTATTTTATTTAAAAATTTTAACTCCATTATTTCTCATTTTCCTTCAATATATAAATATATATTGCAATAATGTGATAGATTTGGAAATCCTAAAATAAATATTTTAATATTCTCCAATTCTAAAAAATAATTTATCAAATACAACTAATTTATTTCATAAATTCTTATGCTCATAATCATTAAAATATTTTTCAACTTATGAGAATTTTTTTTACAAAAATTATTTAAACAAGCCTCAAATTAGCTTTAGCCATATATAAAAATAAATAAATTTTAAATATTATTAAAAATATCATTTTTAATATTCTTGAACCTTTAAAATGTAATATAAATTTAAAATCAAATATTAACTAAATAAATATCTACAAGTATTAAAATTTATACAACTTTAAATTTGAACTTAGGATATTACAATAAGGGAATGTAGAGTGAATCACTCTTTTAAGACTTCTCTTTATTAACACAAATTTCATTGCCATGTGTGTGAGTAATATTCTTTGATCACTTGCTTGCATTGCCACTAAAATACTACAAGACTTTCTACTCAAAGCATTAACTATAACATATGCCTTACTAGGGTGATAATGGATTGAATATCCATAATCTTTAACAAGCTCCATCCACCTCCACTACCTCAAATTCAAATTCTTTTTTTTTCAAAGATATACTTTAGGCTTTGATGATTAGTATATACTTTATAGGATTCTCCATAAATATAATGTCCTTAAATTTTTAATGTGAACATTACAGCTACTATATCCAAGTCATGTATTAGGTAATTAACTCCATGCTTTTTTAGCTAATGAGAGGCATATGCAATAACCTTTCTTTGCTACATTAAAACCCAACTCAAATTGACTTTAGAAGCATCATAGTATAGTACATATCCTCTAATTCTTCATGTAAGACCAATATAGGAGCAAAATTCAAACATGTCTTCAATTTTTAAAACTTACTTTCACATTCATCATTCCATTCAAACCTAACTCTTTTCCTATTTAATTTGGTCTATGGTGTAGTTAGCTTAGAGGAATTTGGAACAAATCCCTTATAATACCTTGTTAATCCTAAGAAGTTTCAAATTTTAGTAATGAAGTAGGATTTGGCAAACTTTATATAACTTCAACCATTTATAGATCCACCTTAACTCTTTCTTATGACACCATATATCTAAAAAATTTTACACTTGTTATCTAGAACTTGTATGTTAAGAACTTAACATACAACTGATAATCATACAAGATTTACATCACAATTCGAAGATGTTGAGCATACTCTTCCTTACTCTCAGAGTGCACCAATATGTCATCTATAAACATGATAACAAATTTATTTAGAAAAAGTATAAACACCTTATTTATAAAGTACATGAATGTTGTTGGTGCATTGGTTAAGCCAAAAGAACATTACTAGAAATTCATAGCATTCATATAGGGTTTTAAAAGTTATTTTTTTTAGTGCATCCACTCCTTGAATTCTTAACTGATGGCATCTAGACCACAAGTCTATTTTGAAAAAATACTTGGTACTCTATAACTAGTCAAACTAGTCATCCATATAAGGTAAGGGATACTTGTTTTTAATTATCACTTTGTTCAGTTAATAATGGTCTATAAAAAAGTTAAGAGATCCATCTTTATTTTTGACAAAGAACACAGGGGATCCTCAAAAAGATAAACTAGGTTGAATAAATCTCTTATCTAACAATACTTGCAAATATGCTTTTAACTCTTTCAGTTCAGTTAGTGCTAGACTATAAGGTGGTATGGATTTTAGCTTAATGTTGAGTACTAAGTTAATGTTAAATTCAATTTCCCATTCTAGTGGTAGTTTAGATAACTTTTTCAAGAACATATCCAGAAATCCTCACATTACGAAAACTTCGCTCATGTCTATGGTTAGGTCATTTAGGTCTCTAATTATAGCTAAATAAATGGTGCATCCTTTTTTCATAAGCCTTATAGCTTTCACACTACAAATTAATCTCATGGTTTTAGTTGTTCTTTCTCCCTAAAAAACAAGTGTCAGAGATCCTTCCATAAGAAAAGCTATAGTTTTATCAAAGTAGTTCATACAAACATAATATCTAGACAACTAATCCATTCATAGAAATACTTTATAATCTACCATTTCTAATGCAACAAATTTACTAGAAGGGCATTCCAACAAATTAAAAATGAAAAATTTTTAATTACTTAAATAACCTTAAGTACTTTATCTATAAGAGTAATCACCATTAAGGGTAATTCTAGGACATCACAAGCATTTTTTAACAAAAGAGAATTTTCTTTTGAAATAAATGAATAGGTGGCACTTGAATCAAATAATACTTTAGCAAAAATATCATTTACATTAAAGATACATGTCACTGCTTTATTAAATGCTTGAGCTTTTTAGTGTATCAAGTGATACACTTGAGCTTGGCTCCCTTTGGTATTTTTTTATCACTATTGTTTCCTCCATTACTCTTCTAACATTTGCTTAGCTTCCATTACAACTAATAGCATAAGTCATAGGTGCACTTTGTTAAGTGGTGGAGTAGTTGGCACCATGACTAAATGAAATTTTTGAACATTCTCTTATTTTGACCCGTTTGGTCATACCAAAAGCATACTAAGTCACCTTTTTTATATGGACCTCAATGTTGTTTATTGCATCAAGTGCAATGAGATGATTTCTTATGGAATTAGCATTTCCTTTGGAAGTTTCCTTTGCTAAAATTAAAGCACTAGAGTGATTTTGTTAGATCTTTACATTCCTCTTAATAGATAACACATTCAAAAAATTTCTTATATTCCTTAGTATCATAACCAACTTATTCCCCTCGCTCATAGAAAGGTTTCAAAAGGGCATTCCTTTAGATGGTTATGTGGCGTTAAGTCCTTTTGACAAAGAGCTTGATTTAGAACTTGTTGGTTAATAGCATCTTCATGAATGTTGATATGATTGAAGTAATAATGTCAAGTCTATTAACAAGTCTTTTTACCTTAGCACCTTTATTAAGAACTAAGTGCTTTTTATATTGAGACAAACTCATAAATTAGGCATCATACTTACTTGTAATGAGATTCATTTGCTTCAAAATCTTAAACCTTTAAGCTCAAGCTTGCTTAATTCTTAATAGTAAGAAGCAATTAGTGAAAATTTCTTAGAAAGCTACCCAAGTTATAAGCATCATTTTAGGATTTTACTACTTAATGGTGTTTACAAACCAATAATGAGACATGTCATCAAGTTGGCACCCTTATTAGTTACATTAGGAAAGGTTTGGGACATTCTAACATCTACCTATACCGCTCCATTTTAGCTAAAAATTGATATGAGCCCACATAAACATCAACCCCCATGTAACAAAGGTGATTAAGTTTTATGAACTTATGGATTGAGTGGCGACAATTCTTAGGGCCTACCTTAGGTGAAGTCCTCTCCTTCTCCCTTGGAGCATCATAGTCATTGTGATCATGTTGTTCATCATCTTTATTTGGGTTAAGTTGTTATGCTACTTGAGCCATAATTTGCTATAAAAGATTTATAGTTTAAAGGAGGTTAGCAAATCAATGTGGAATGTCTTGATAATTACCATTCCTCTTTTAAGTACCATTTTGGTTTTGGGAACCAATGGAGGGCATTTCAAGTTTAGGTCCTCCACGCTCTTGTTCATTAGAAAATGTTATTCCTTATTTATAAAATTATTATACACCATTATAAGCATAAATTTTTACTAAGTACTATCCATGACTTTTTATCATGAATATCATAAGTTTGATTGGAATAGTATTGTTGATACATGGTTTGGGTGCACATGCACCACTAATATAGTTCTGATCAACATTCTTAGCCACAAGTGGAATTAAGCATTTCAACTTATACTAGGAGACATTACCTTATAGGATAATTCTAAGCTATATTTTAATACTAACTTTATCATGACCCACTTTAGCCACGAACAACATTAGATTATTCTCACATAATCCTATTAGTTTATTTCACATATATTGTTAAATATAACAAGGTAACTATTCATATTTTAAACACGTGCATTAAGAATATGTTAAATATGCATTCATTTCTAAAATATCCATTATATGATGAGTAATTTACTTAAAAAATAATTAGGTTAACTTTTAAACCTCATGAGTATAGCATAAGTTATCCTAACTACACAAAAGCATATCCTACTATTTGCATCCTAACTTAACAAAAGAGGTTTGGCCCACTATATTGCTTAATTCACTACTTTAGATTTATAAGTGTACCAATTAGTAAATGTTGCCAATCCACCAAAAGATAAGGTCAAACCTTTAGAAGAGGGCATCCTACTTATTGTGGTAGTGGAGGAGGAAGGTCCTATGATGTAATTGGAAAGTTAACCTATAAAATAGCATGTAAAAAACTTAGTGAGAAATATTCTACCTAAAAATTTATATAAAATAATTTGGGAGAATTAATTAAGAATGTAAAAAGATAACTATAAGTATCTTAAGTTTTCATGCTATATGGAAACTTGAACATTAGATGTTTAACCATTTTCATCTTTATGATCCTTTGCACAACCAATTACTTGTAGGGGCATTGTTTATTAACCCAAAATAAAAAATATTCTTAACATGTCAAGTAACAATTGCAATAAACATATATACATATATATCAAACAAGTTTTCATTTTATGCTTCCTAAATGAACATTATCATCTTGCACAGTCCATCCTTATGCTTCCTAAGTCAACATTTTCTCCTCATAAACTTGCACATGAATCTTGGCGCATACGATTACATCATAGTATAATTCACCCTTGTTATATCATTTCATTGCCTATCATTGCACACTTTATATCACAATTAAACCATTCATCCTTCACATAGATCATAAGCCCATAACATCACATTCGTGATGGAATTATGTCAATAATTATAAACTAGGCCCTACATGGTACCATCATCAGTCAATATCAAATAATAATTTTGTCAAGTTTTATAAGTTATCAATATCATATACATACACTTTTGAATTCTAAAAAGCATATAATTTGATTTACCATTCATGGTACTCATCATTATATGTGTTTGATGTAATAACCTAAGTTGAAATTTAAAGTTTTATAAATTTTGATATTTATTTATTTAGCTAATAATTGGCTTTAAATTCTTTTTTGTTTTAAAGGTTCAAGAATATTGAAAATAATATTTATAATAATATTTGAAATTTGTTTATTTTTGTATATGATCATATTCATTTAAGATTAGTTTAAAATGACTTTTATAAGGAATTTCTTACAAATTGAAAATAATTTTACTAATTATGGGTACAAGAATTTAGGAAATAACTTGTTTATATTTGAAAAATGTGGAAGTTTTCACAATTTGAGAAATTTTTTTTGTAATTATGGATACAAGGATTTATTGAATAATGTGCTTGTATTTTATAAATTATTTTAGGAATTGAAAAATATTAAAATATTTATTTTAGGATTTATACATTTATTAGGTTATTTTAAAAACATATTTATATGTGTGTAAGAGAGGAGGATGGAAATTACATGGAATGGAATCCTTGAATAAAATAAATTTTATAAGATTAGGTTTTAGAATAAGTGAAAGGCTAGGATGAAATCTTTATCGAATGGAGGGTTAAGATTTAGGGAGGAATAAGTTTATCATAAGGTGAGAAACATGGGAACAAGATCTTTTGTTGCTTATTTTGTTTTATTTTATTCTTTTTCTTTCCATTTTCAAAATTTTTTTTGTCTCCTATCCTTTTATATTTTATGCCAACCCCTCTCTTACCAGATTTCCATTACTTTCCTCCCTCCCTTTCTCCCTCCCATCCTTCTTTTCTCTATGATTGTCTTTTCCTCTAGAATGTTGCGGTTGTTACTACCTTGAAAAGAGCTACTTTTAACATGGGAGACTATCACAGTGCATTACTGAGTGAATGCGAAAAGAGCGCATTTTGGTGACAAGAATGGCCACTAGACTATAGCTTCTCTCGAGCTTGTTCATTGTGGTACCTCTACTGTCATCATTATTTTTCCTTGGCAAGCTGTTACAGTGGTGGTGTAAGGTGGGGATGAAAAACAAAGACTAGAACCATGCTATTTTTTAAATGGTAGAACAACCTATAATAGAGATAATTGGGTGGAAGTATAAAGCTACAATTCTGGCAAGCTTACCCATTTTTCGATGCTAGTGAGTTATTGGTAACCTTTATTGACAATGGTGAGCAATCCGATATGATAACATTCTAATATTTTTATTAATTTAAAGTCTAATTTAAGAAAAAATATTTTTATATATTATGAGAAAAATGATAATACTCTACAAAAATGAGATTTTTATGCTATGGAACTCTAAATTAGTATGGTTGTGATCTTTTTATACCATTATTTTTTATTGGTATTGGGTGTTGGGAGTTTACTTAGAAAAAATCCCTTTATATATATATATATATAAGCTGACTTATAAGGAAAATATAATCTTTTGACTTGTAAAATGTTAAACTAAGATGGTTAACACATAAATGGAATATTATATTATACTATGATGATAGATTTATGCATAATTTAGGGAAACCCATTTTTTGCATATCTAAGAATATGATTTTTATGCTTGTAAAATATCTATCTAACATGAGTAGAATTATTTTAGAATGTCATATGATAATGTTTTTAAAGGCAGTTATATATTTTAGAAAACTCATTCTTATAAATATTTTTAGATATATCGATGATATATGAGAAATATATGACTTTTATGTTGTAAAATGCTAAAATGATATGGATATGGCATTTTCATAGTATGAGGATTCATTATTTTAATTGTTTCATGATTAGTTCTGAAGCTCTTATTTTATCATCATATTTGGATAAATGAATTTAAGTTTAATGCTTTTGTGGAGATCAAAAGATTGCATGATTAAGGAATTTGACAATTTAGTACATGACCTGATTCCAATCATGACTGGTGTGAATCCTGAATATTGATTACCATGAGCTTTAACAATTTTTCACCTCTTTTTATCAAACTAGGAGTTTTCAAATTTTAATAGGGAGACTTGAAATTTTCTTTAAAATTTTTACAAATAAATAAATAAAATCTTCCCTATTTTTAGGACATTTCTTGAGGGTTACACACCCTAAAATGCAAAACTTGATTTTATTTTTCAAATACGACAACAATCACACATTTACATAGTACAATATAGTTTTAAATTTACACACATATAAATGATTCAACACATCGAATGCTTAAATCAATACCTATTCTTATTCTTAAATTCTGTTCCTAGTCCAACAAGAATCCCAATGTCAAATTTTCGATGCAAGTGGTCTTTACTTCTCCAAGGATGCAACAATCTCAAATATGATCACCATAACTTGAAAACTTTGAAGATAGTATGGAGTGAGTTATAAGAACTCAGTGAGCATGTATCTACCAATATTTTGTAAGGTGATTAATTTTATATATAATAATCACAAGATAATCATATACTAAATTAAAAAATGATGGTAAACCCTATTTCTTAAATTTTGAAATGTGTGCAACCATACCTTGAAATGGAAGTTCACTTGCACATGACTTAAACCCTATTTCTCATAACATAATCATAGAAGTCTCAACTTTCAGTTAGAACTTAAAATTATATACTATCCATTTTCAAGGTAGATATCACACTTATAAATAGCCATTAAGGCTTGAATATAAATAGATCATCACAATCATATTATTAGTGAAAATTAATCACAATGTCATATTATGTCACATATTCAAATACTAGTAAACATACATATAGTTGCTCTATATATCAAGGTCAATTCTATACTTTCTCTTAACTATTAGTCAGGGAATTTTGCATTTGATTCTCAAATCAATCTTATATCCTTTATAGCTATTTGTTGGGAAATTTTTGTCCCACTTCCATATCATAGGTTCATCACCATTTAGTATCCAATGCCACTATTGACATGTTTCATAAGTAATATACACAATAAAGCTCAATTCTTGTATCACAACTATTCAGTAAGATCATAAGTACAAGATGACTAATTCATCATTAGAATAAACTATCATTATTATGCTTTCAGTTGCGCACTCTAATTAATTACCAATCACTTAAATAGCTATTTGGACTTATACCGTGAAATTGAAGATAGATATGCATGAATATAAAATTTAAACTATTAATAAGGAAAATACAATTCAAAATATCTATATTGTTCTCTACCAAGAGAAAAGTCAATAGTGAGATATATATTCACTTGGTAGGAATCCACCTATTTCATTCACTTTGCAGGCATCTAAGTTTAACTTTGTTTTCTTTTTCCTATTTGTAATTCGCAAGAATAATTCATAAATAAATGAGCATTCCTTAATTTCTTTCCAAACTTACTGCTTTAAGTTCTAACCATAATATATTTATATCTTAATGTCTTAGATCATAGTTTATTCTTTTCTTAAGATTGATACATAAGTTAGAGATTTATCATAATATATAATTAATTATAATCATATTGTTATTCTCTCTGAGATTCAAGCCCATTCAGATAGAAGTAGTAGAATGTAATGCTATCCAAAGTATCTATTTGCCTTACACTATTATTTGATATTATTACTTCTCATATATATAAAATTATCATAAAGACTTAGAGGTTTCTCATAAATAAAGGTTCTTCTGAATCAAATATAAAATCATTGAAGTATTAAAACTTTATATTCCAATGTCATTTTAACCAAATTATTTTTTAACCCATACACTTTCATTTTTATTTTTCTTAATTCTATTTTAGTAAAATCATTCAATCACCTCTTACATTTAAAGGTTTCTTGGATCATGTATGAGCTTTTCAAGATATTAAAATATACAAAAATATTATCTTATTCATATCATTCTAATATTTTACAACATAAAATTTGTATATTTCTCATATGTTATCATATATCTGAAAATACTTGTAAGGATAGGTTTTGCTAAAATATTATCATATAGCATTCTAAAATAATTCTATTCATATTAATTAGATATTTTACAACATAAAAAAAATCATATTTTAGTATTTTTACCACATAGAAGATTACATTTTTTACATATATCATTGTATGAATCTTATACACAATGGATTTCTTTAAATTAGTTTTAACACCAATAATTAATAAGGTTAATGGTGTAAAAATGATCATAACCAGACTATTATGATATTTTATAGCATAATATTGCCACTTTTCAAAAACATCACTAAACCTTTCAGATTATACAGCAAAATGAGTTTTCTTAACTTTTACATGAATCTATTATAATACTGAAAAAAAATATCTTATTTATACTTTAATTTTCCTATACTTTTAGAGCATGAACTTTATATTCTGCATGTATATTATCATATGAGTTAAAATGCCCAAATGTGTTTTTCTTGAATCTACCAACAAAATAGCATAAATACTACAAGATATGGATTTACTCACCGTTGTCGGAGCAAGTTGCTGGCAGCTCGTCGGCGTCAGATTCACACTCAGTTGCTGGCGGAGAGAAAATCCTAAACATGCTCCATGGCAGAAAAAAGCTCAGCTCCACGCTGCTGTTCTGTTGTACTTCTCTTGCCTCTGACAACGGCACACCGACGAAGAGAAGGGAGCCAAAGTCGATCTGCCCTGCAGTGGCATTTCCAACCGTAACCAGCAACTTTTCTTTAACTTCAACCGCAGCTAGCCGAACAAGGTGGAGTAGCTACTGCTTGACAACAACAGACGACGCAGCTCCCACAAGCAGAACGATGGCAGCGTCCAAGAAAGAACGGGAAAGAGAGCACATGAGGAAGAGGGAGAAGAGAGAGAAAGAGGTGGTGAGGGGAATGAAGAGAGAGAGGGACCAGCACCCGAGAATAAAATGAGAAAAGGGAACAGCAATTAGAAGATGGAAATAAAGAAGACCAGCACGGAAATCGAGAGAAAGAGGCCAATTTTTTTTCTTAGAGAAGAGAGACAGACCTTCTGCCCTTTTTCTAAATGGGGAAGTCGGTTTTATATTTTTATTGTGTTTTTTTAATAAAAATTAATTTTATTTAGAATTCCAGTGCAATTATTTTTTTTAATCTCCCTTCAATATAAAATTACCTTAACTTCTAAAAATAATTTATCAAATATCAATAATTAATTATATAAAACTTTATATCCCTCATTATTATTTCCAATTTATAAAAAAATCATCATAACAATATTTAAAAAATTCTCAAATCAGTATTGGCTATGTAGATAAACATATTTTTTAAATATTACCATTAGTATTATTTTTAATATTCCAAAATATTAAATATAAAAATTAATTTAAAACTAAATATTAATCAAATAAGTAAATAATTATTTATAAGCATCAAAATTTTATAAAATTTTAGATTTTAACTCAGGATATTGCACAATTGAATTTCATTCAGGATTAGAATCAGTATTAAAGAGAGAAATATGTTGATTTGTGTGGTATTAGATTGCAGTATGTGTACATATATGTTTGAAACTGTATAGTACTATATGTTATGAATATTGTCGTATTTGGAAATATATAGATATTGTATTTTAGGGCGTGTTGTCACTGACCCACTTTGTAATTGTCGTGACTAATGTAAAGATACCTAATTAGTATTTGGTTCCTAAATAGAGAACTTTATAAGCCTTTAGTATCCCTTAAGACTTTTCACAAAAGAATAACTAATTTACACAATATGGATTTACATGCAAAACTAACTTAGTAACTATTCAAATAGGTTTATACATATAGATAACAAGAGTACATATACTAGCATAACATAGGTAATATACAAACGATGATAATAGACTTTAGTATAGTCTATAGGACTCTTCTTCCTCTAAATCAAACTTAGCAGAAGTAGAACTAGAGCCATTACTGGCTATGCCTTTTGGAAGAGACATTTTATCGAGAGAAAATATAATAAAAGCATTAGGTTCAGAACTTACTAGCTAGAAATCTACCCTATAACATATTTTGACTTTTATAAAAGTGATCCAAACTTCAAACCAAAATACTATTTTGAACGTCCCTATGGGGTGTCAAGATGTAGCCTCTATAAGTATCAGTGTGCACCTAGAGATCCATGTTTGCTACCTATAATTTCAATTTAATAACCAAAGTGAGTATAAAATATACTTAGTAAGTAATAACTTGTTATCTCATTCATGTTTTGTGCTAAAAACTTTTCTTAGTACTTTAGATGTGGTATATGTAACTCAATCTCTATTTATGTAATTTATTCTATAAGAAATGACAATAGTTGGTATACAAGTTTCATCCTTATATCTTCGGTCCAATCTTATTTCTTGCCACCCTAAGTATAAGGCTACCAATTTTTTCTCTCCACTACTAGCAACTTCTCTCCTATTCTGTGAAGGATGTTATATCTCACTCTTAACAATTTGCATGTATGATGAATAATAGTGAGATGCTACATGCATCAATCACACTTTACCTTTCTCACCATAGGGTATAGTAAAATACTAACTATGCCATAAATGTCTTATTTCATAACCAAGTTAAAGTATATAACTAAACCATTTACATTGGATAAGAATTATTCCTAATTTATTAGTATACTTTAATCATTATTAACTTGTTTGGAAAGTAGTAGTAATCGCAACCCTAAAGCCCAATATTCTTTTTAATATTCAAATCATATCCAAAAATTTTCAAGTGTTGTATAATAGTACTTAACATCTTAGATAACAATTAGAATGGGTGTTTTATAAAGGTGTTTGGGTTTAGACTATTCAATTGCAAAAATGTGCTATTCAATTGCAAAAATGTTTCTTAGCTTTTCTATTTTGAACATTATTTGAGCAGATTTGAGGACTGATTTATTTGAGGAACCAAATAAATTATAAAAATTTTAAAATTTTTATCCAAGCTTCCTCACCCTTGAATAGTATTCATAAATTTTTTCAAAATTTTTATCAATCACTTAATAGGCTTAAAACTTGTGACTTAAATTAATGAATTCTAAGTTTTATTCTAGACAATTTTAGTTTTCAATTTTATTGTCTAATCAAATCAACTCCGATGGCCATGAAATTTTTACACAAACTAACAGCATCATACTTGACTACTACAAATTTTTTCATGATTTTTCATGATTGTTTGGTGCCTCAAATAAGTCAAAATCTGAGACCAAACAGACTGGAGCCCTAGTCTGGATAACTTTGATAGTCTTCCATGAAAATTCATTCTAAAATATCTAAAAATTGTTAAAAAATTTCAAAATTTTTAAATTGAATTTTCACCTTAAGAGACACCATAAAATGTCAAGAATAAATTTTTTGATAATTTTACACTTGGGTTCTTTGTGGCTACTTTTGAGCAAAAACTTCAACAAATTTTTGAACTTCCTTTCTATAGTTTCTAGCATTATCCTAGTAAATTTGTTCATGATAACTAGTAATCACTCCAGTTTCATCATCTTTGATTCAAATCCTCATCTCAACAATATCATATAACATATAAATTCACTCCAATCTAATTCTTATAGCACCCAAAAGAAGGTTGCACTAAAAGGAACAATATTTATCAAATTCAATGATCTATCAATATAAATTTCATGAATTCAAAGCAAGTTATCACTCACCTTAATTTTTCTTCTTTTAAACTTACAATAATTATTTTGAAATAGCAAAGAAAAGCTTCATGAAAATAAATTAAATTTTAGACATTTAAGGAGAAGATATTAGATGAATTATAGGAGGAATTTTAGGAATTTCTTGCTTACCTTATTAGATTAAGGAATAATTTGTAAAACCCCTTTGTTTCTCCACTTGAGAAAGCTTGAACTTCCTTTCGATTTTTTTCTCTCAAGGTCACAGTTTGAAACTGGTTAATAAGCAAAAAATTTATCCTCTCAAAGCCCTACAACTTTATATATATAACTTAACTTTAATTTCCACAAAATTCTATAATCTTATTAATTTTTCTTGAATTTGGAGAACAATTTTTGGACACTTGGCTAGCCATTTTGCATGTCCAAGTGTGCTACTCCAGTAGCAAATGATGATATTTTTAGCCAATAAAATTTAACCACACAAAAAGGCTGAATTTAATTATTATACAATGGCCCCAATTTTGCCTTTTTTTCATTTTGGTCCTTAGCTTCCTTTGGAAACTTGGGCCAACCATGGGCCCATATTTTTAAGCCTAAAAAATAAATTTGGACTTCTAAAACTTGGGCCAATCCAACCCAATACAAATAAAAATTAAATGACTCAAAAGATAAAAAATTTTATTATAATTTGGCCTCAAATTTTTTACTTTCTTTGCCTTTTCACCCTTAAACTTTTAAATATTTTTAGAGCTTCATTTTTTATCTTCTACAATCATTTTTAAGCCTTAAAAATTATCTTAGGCCAACCATAGGATTTTAAAATTAATTTATTATATTTTTGGCTCATTTTTTTCACTTTTTTAATTTACCGAATGTTAAAAATACAACAAATTTTCAAGTGAATTTTTCTAAGCCTTTTCTTAAGTTTTAAATTTGATTTTTATTCATTATAATGCTTATTAAAATTTCTAATTTTTTTTCTAATTAGTCTCACTTTGAAATTACCCTTGTAATTATCCTGAATTTTACCTAATTTTCTTATCGGGAATTCTGAAATGAAAATTTCTAGAAAATTTTGCTTCTTGCCTTATTTTGGGTTATTACACATGTAACCCTCGAGAACTATCTAAAAATAGGATAAATTCTATTTATTTTTTCATAAAAATTTTAAAATAAATTTCAAATCCAAAAAAAAAATTAGAAACTCCTGTTAAATAGAAGAGTGAAAAGTGTTAATGCTTTTAGAAACTAAGGATCAGGATTCACACCGGTCATGATTGGGGATGGATCATGACATTTAAGGTCATTCATTCTTGTATTGCATATTTATAAAGGTCTACTAGTTTGCATTTTTACAAAAGGCATGGTTTTATCATGAGACAAGGCCATAATTGACTATATACACCATTATTAGTGTCTGAAGGTGAACATTGACATTCATGGTTGACTATATAGTTAACTATAAGGTTCTAGAGGCAATTATGTACCATTATAGTTAACTATATAGTTAACCACTATTGTTTAGAGGCAAATCCTAGGTTTTCATAGTCGACTATGTAGTTGATTGAAAGGTCCCAGAGAGCAACTTATACATGTATAATCAACTATATAATTGACTATAGGATGATGTTTTGTAGATTTTCCTATGTAAACACTATTCATCTATTGTAAATCACATTCGAACATGGTTTAATTCATACTAAACCATAACCACACCATCATAGACATTAAATACCACTTCTAATCATCACAACCCATCATTTTATCAACCTATTTATTGTATCAAACATCACCCTCATATTTAATCGTCAAATATGCATCAAAATCAAAATAATTAATTTAAGTTAAGATTTAGGTAGAATACTACTTATAATACTTAGGATAGTGTTTTGAAGTGTAGAGGATGATGATTAGAGTCTATGTTCATTAAACAAAGAAGAATTTATAGATTAAGGTTATGGTATCTTAACTTTCACTAATAAATATAGCTTTGAAATCAAGAGTATAAGGGAAATTAAATGAGCATGGAAAAGGTTAACCGATAAGGAACCATTAATTGATAATAAGAAGGTAAAATTAAGGAGAATTTGGAGAATTTCTCTTGGAAACTCTAGGATTTTTCTTAAGAGCATCTGAAGATGATGATGAGAAACAAAGAATAGGGATTAAAGGGAAATGTTTAGGACATTTTAGGGATCAAAAGGGTTAAGGGCATTTTAAGAAAAGAGGATAAATTATGACTTTATCTCATTAGCTAATTTTAATATGTTATAGTCAACTATAACAGTCTAACATGCAATCTAAATTATGATAATTAACTATATAATTAATTATTAGCTCACTTTTCTAGCACTATATGCTTTACAAAGCTTTCCTATTCTCATTCATTATTAAATTCCTATATTTCATCAAGTTTTTTATCATGCGCATTCTTTTTATACATATATCATATTTAAATCATGCATAGGCACAAGTCATATCATTCAAGCAAAACAATCATATTTAATTTATAACAAATTAATAACTAAGTAAAAATGAATTTTAAATTCTTAGTAGTGTAAGAACAAAGTAAGATAAGAGTACCTTATAACCAAGGTATAGGGCAAGATTGGTTGTGAAAAGCTTTAGCCAGAAGAAGGGAATTGACTTTGATAAAATATTCTTACTAGTGGTTAAAATGTCATCTATTAGAGTTATGCTTAGGCTAGCGGCTACTTTTAATTTAAAAGGTGAGCAACTTGATGTGAAGACTAAATTCCTCCATGGTGACTAGGAGGAAGAAATCTACATGGAGTAGCTAGAAGGTTTCAGATTCAAAGGCAAAGAGCATCATGTATACAAACTAAAAAAAGAGCTTGTATGGACTTAAGCAAGCAACAAGATAGTGGTACAAAAAATTCAATACATTTATGATGGATCTTGGTTATGATAAAACTACTTTGATCATTTTCTGTTTGTTAAAAATACTATAATGATAATTTTATCATTTTTTTCTATATGTGGATGATATGTTAAATGTTGGCTATAATATCAATAAAATTAATGACCTGAAAAGAGATTTAAGTAAGTCTTTTGCTATAAAAGACTTGGGATAATCAAAATAGATCCTTGGCATGAGAGTTTCTCATAATAGGAAGAATGGTAAACTTTAGTTACCTAAGGAAAGATAAATTGAAAAGGTATTGGAGAGGTTTAACATAAGTAACTCCAAATTTGTTAACATTCCACTTGTAGGGCATTTTAAACTAGCAGTGTCCTTCAAGTGTAAGGGGAAAAAAAGGAAGAGATGCAAAGGTTCTTTATGCATTTGCAATTATAGTATGATATATGTCATGGTATGCACAAGGTCAGATATTGCTTAAACAATTGGCATTTTAAGTAGATTTCTCTTTGATCCTAGTAAAGAACCCTAGCTAGTAGTCAAGTGGATACTCCAACATCTTAGAGGTATGTTTAGAATTTGCTTATGTTTTGGTATGATGAACTTGTATTGGATGGTTACACAAATGCAAACATTGTTGGTGATATTAATTTTAGAAGTTTACTTTTGGATATATGATGACTCTTTTAGGAGGATCAATGACTTGGCAATCAAAACTACAAAAATGTGTTGCATTGCCTTCCATTGAAGTTGAATACATTGCTATCACTAGAGCATCAGAAGAACTCTTGTGGATACAAAAATTCCTACAATAATTGGGCTTGAAGTAAGAGAAGTACACGTTACATTGTGGTAGTTAAAGTGCGATTTATCTCAATAAGAATTTGACTTTTCATTCAAGATCAAAGCACATTGAGTTATGGTATCATTGGATATGGGAAACCTTGTAAACAAAGGATTTGATACTTAAGCAAATCCATATGGACGACAATGGATCAAATATGATGACAAAGATGTTGCCCATGGAGAATTTGATTACATGTAGAGAAAAAGCAAGTTTAGTGGTGTGCCTCACTTAGTTAGAAGGGGGATATTTATTATTGAACTCCTTCTAATTGAGTCTAAAATACCTATTTAAATTTATTATATGATATAAAAAAAAAAGCAAAAAAACCCAACTAGCCATCAGTCATAAAGATCATATTAAGGCTTATATAAAGCCATATAGGTTTGCATTGGGGAAGTGCCTTGGGAGGTGAAAGAAAGAAGCAAGTTCTTTCTTGTGACTGTCAAATAGAAGATGAAGTGTTGCACAGTTTCTTTGTTCATTCTGTGACGAGATTCATCACTAAATTTACTCAAATTTACACAAGATATAATGATGCCGCTCCTAGTGACTTGGATAGTATAATACATTTTTTTTTTTACTGAATTTCTTCTTTCCTACTCATTGGTTTTGCATAATAATTGATTTTAATTATTTTATTGACAATTTCAGCTATTTTGATGAAGAGTTCCACTAGTTGTTCTGTAGATTTTCTAAGGAAATATTGTTATACTTATTAATATTTTATTAGTGGATGTTTTTAGTTAAATTAAGTCTATGATTTTTACTCTCATATTGAAGGATTTTCTATTTTAAAAATTGCCAGTCTACTAATTTTATTTTATGCTATTATATTTTGTTGATTTATTAATTGCACATGTGGGAAAAATATGTATGGAAAAAGTTGATCCGAATGAATTTTAAATTTCTATTGTATGTTTACCTTGATCCTATTCTTTCGAAAAAGTGTCGTAAATTGATCTCAACTCCCTCCAAGTATCAATGTCTCATCGCCTTTGCTTGAATTACGATTAGATAAAAGCAAAATTGAGAGTTTGCCTGCAAGCATCAGTGATCTTTCTTCGTTAAGATATCTTAACATATGTAAATGCAGGAGGCTTCGATCTCTATTGCATTTTCCATGACATATTGAATTAGTAATAGCCAGTAACTGGACATCCTATATAAAGACAGTTATCACCTTAACATTATACCCGGAGAAATCTTCCTTTGATTTCACAAATTGTATGGCATTGGATATGGTGGTTTTCTCTCTTTTGGTCATCTGCAACATAAGAAGAAAGAGAGTGGAGCAGGGTTCCCGGAAGCCGGAAGCCTTCTTGTTCAAGTTGATTTGTGTGGGAAAGTGAATAATCCAAATAGTGAGATATAATGTATACCGTGCATAGGAATTTTGTAGATAGATCATATAGGAAGTCCCCAATATAAAGTGGTTGAAAGGCATGTTGGATGGTTAATTGGGCAATTTCCGCTATGATGATCCCAGAGTATTAGTATTTATCAGGATAAATATTCATTCTCCAATATAACAAGACACGCCCTTGACATATTACTGTGAAATTGGCAAACATGTCAATTTTGTTTGCCGGGGAAGATAATTCCCAGGTTTTCCTGTTCATCATGTCACAAGCTACAGTGATAATCGAACGTTGTCAAAGGTCACGTCCTTTAGGATTTGCTTTCTGTGTCATTCTTTCTTGTGAATTCTGGTTAAACGAAGGCAATTTTATTTCCATTGGATAGGACCGTTATTTGGAAAATCGTAAAATTATGAAAGGCATAAGTAGATGGTTTCATTATGACATTACAGAGTTAGCTTCGAATCATGTTTATCTATGGTATAAACACCTCAACAACAAAGCCATATTGAAGGAGATCAAATACTGGGAAACAAATGGTAGCATAGCACTTAAAAGATTTCATTTGAGTTCATTGTCAAACTTGATAAGTCGAGAAATAAGATTGACTATGCAATTAAAGAGTGTGGGGTTTGGTCCATTATTTTAGGATTTTCTTGAATAGTTCTTACAGAAAAACAAGACCCCGTTTTGAAATAGATTTGGGTGATGAAGTTTGTTTTAATTAGTGGTTTTCCTTTCCCCTTGGTTTGTTTGGCTATTTTGTGCAATGGAGAAAGCTAGCTTATCTGCGATTTGCACTCATAATTATGTCTTTTGCAAGAACACCCTTTTTAGACGGATGAATGAGAAGTTAAAATAGTACTAACTCCACAATGTGCGGTTATGATAGAGATAGACGTTCAAGATGATTCAATTCTTTATTTTTCTTTATTTTAGATATAAAAGCAAAAAGAGTAATGTAAGATTTTTTCATTTAATCTCACAGTACACTTAGCAAAATTTTCGTGAAGTGTAGGTAATGAATTCGGTCAATTAAAATCATATTCCGTTAAATGTAGAATGAGCAGTGAAAATTGTGCAAATCAACAATCTACCTGGTTGGTATCTACCTGGCCATTGGTGCCTTTGTATGTTAACCTTTAGTTCAAGTGAAAGATATAAAAGACATTAAGCAGAACCAACGATCAATGCACCACTTATAATTGGAAAGTTTCATCGAGGTTTTTTTGTTGATATTGGTGACAGGTTACGGCAACTTGATAATTCCTCGGATGATGATTCTGTATATCAAGTGGATAATAACACCTTACTTTGATATGAATTGAAAACTGATGAGTAACAACAACTCCCTCTGAATGAAATCCAAAAACTTAAGCTGGAGGGAGAAAATCCATAAATGGTTTTATTACAACTTTGACAAGGCTGGAAGGAAGCAGTTGACCACAAGGGATGGGACCATTCAACTGCTGGCAGACTAGCTTTCCTGCAGCTGAATAGCAAAGTGGTCAGGGGGAAATGTCAAAATTATTTGTTTGGCATGCTAAATAGGAAAGGTTAGGTTTTGTCAATAGCAAAGAGGTCAGAAAGAAATGTCAGAAGTGTTGGTTTGGCATGCTAAAAAGGCAAGCTTAGGTTTTTGTAAAATTTGCACTGGTATTCAAACTCTTTTAACCTTCTCTATTTGAGTAACTCTTATCCGAAATTAAGTAGCTTTTCTTTTGTCTTGCAAGTGAAGCATCCTGAGGAATGAATGAATTGAAGCTTTCGGAGGAGTTTGGATGTTAAGGAATAGGGATTAATGTGTATATATAAGAAAAATTGGTTGGAAGCTGTAGTTAATAAGGGTCTGATCATATTTTTGGTACCTTTGAATGCTCAGATAATGTAATGTCTAAGCGGAGGAAATGAAAAGACGAGGCAAGAGCTGATGCGAAGAGTTCTCTGCATCTTCTACGGTGGGCTCTTCTTTTCAATTGACTCTTAGTGTGGATCTTGGAATCAATATATTTGCTAATAATATTAACAGTAAAAATAAAAGAAAATTTGTACAGAGAGTAGAAATGAGAAAAATTTTTCTTCTTTTATAACTTGCAATAACTCTTAAATACACTGTAATTTTCTTCTCACACACTATTACAAAAATCACTCAATATTGTTTTTCTCACAAAACAAAGATGCCTTGCAGGAGCAAAATTTGGTACTGCAACCTAAGCCCTTTTTACTCTCACGCCATTGGAAGGCTTCCATTCCAAACATATATATATATATATATATATAGGAATGCACCAGACTAAACCTACACCCAATTGTAATATCATATTAAAAATTCTGAAAAAAGCCACTTGTAAGCCTCATCTCTTCCTTTCATTAAATTTGGCTCTGCTGCATATTTTCCAACAATTGCGACTGTGTCCTTCTTCCAATTTGCAAAGTCGGTTCTTCATGCCTGCTGCCATTATTTTTTATTTTATTTTTATTATTTTTTATTTCAAAATCAATTTAATGATTTTCAACAGCCTTCCTTTTAAATTAATTTTGAAATAATATCAAGCATTATCTTCAACTTTTTGAATGCATTTATCTTCATTGGCTTTATCAAAATATTTACAACTTGTACATTAGAGTTTCAAAACTTGAGCTTTATTTCTCTATTTTTTATTAATTCTTTGATATAATGATACTTGATTATAATATGCTTGTTTCTGTCATGAAAAATTGAATTTTTTTGTCAATGCAATTGTTAACTTATCATTACACATAATTATTGTTAGAAATTCTTGCACCTATTTTAACTCTTTAAGTAGCTTGCAAATCCAAACCACTTGATACTGCTACAGATGCTGCTGCCATGTATTCAATTTCTATAATGGATAAAGCCACCACTTGTTGCTTCTTTGATGACCAAAGAAATATACTATCTCTAAGATAGAAAACATAACAAAAAGTACTTTTTTTTATTTCAATATCACCTACCTAGTCACTATTTGTATACCTAATTGGATTGAAATCATCAAAGTAAGTATACAAAAGTCTATGATCTTGAGTACCACTGACATACTTGCAAAATTCGATTTACTACTTGTAAGTGCGATTGATACAGCTTTTCCATGAAATGACTGATAATCCCAATTACATAAACAATATTTGGCCTAGTCAAAATTAAATAGTGTAAACTACTAACTATGCTTTTAAAATAAGTAAAGTTTACCAATTCTCTAGTGCCTTCTTTCTTTATCTCAAGACATTCAGCAACTAGGGTTTAGGATTAGAATTGTTGAATCCATCTTAAATTTCTTTAAAATATCATTAGCATAATTTTATTGAGATATGAAACAAATATAGAACTATTAGTTTGCAGCACTTTCAATGCCTAAAAAATAGGCCATTAGTACCCATATCTATCATTTCAAACTAATTGGTCATAACCTCCTTGAATTTTACAAACATCTTTTCAAAATTTCTTGTAAATATCAAGTCATCAACATAAAGGCATACAATTATTACACCTTCATTAGCTTTTGACTGAATATATAATGTATGCTCATAAGGACACTTTTGGAATCCATCTTACAACATATATACATCAATTCGTGTCTACCAAGCTCAAGTTACTTGTTTTAATCCATATAAAGCTTTCCTGAAATGGTAGACTTTTTCTTCACATTCTTTCTTTATGTAACTCAATAGTTGCTCAACATAAACTTCTTCTTTAAGAATGCTATTCAAAAATGCTGACTTTACATTCATTTGATGGATCTTTCATTTATTTTATGCTACAAAGGCAAGAATTGTTCAAATGATATCCATTCTAGAAATTGATGCAAATACCTTAAAATAGTCATTCTTAACTTCTGTTTATAGATTTTAATCACTAATTTAGCTTTATAATGATATATTTGATCATTAGGTTTGTACTTTGTTTTGTACACCCACTTAACACAAATGGGCCTTTTATCAAGTGATAAAGTTGTCAATTTTCATGGATCATTTTTCTCAATTGAATGGATTTCATCATCCATTGCTTGAACCCATTGTTAATCTATTGCTGCATCTTCATAGAAAATTAGGTCATAATATGCAAATAGGCAAAAGTTCACAATTATTTCATCAATAGTTATATCTTTATTGTCATTATTTAATACGATCACATAATCACATAAATGGGTTGGCATCACTTGCTTTTGTTAGGGACGTGTTGAAGTTTCTAGAGCTATTATTGGTGAAGTAGAGTTTCTGATAGGAGATGGATTATCAAGAATAGAACTATTTATTTCAACTGGCTTTAGTTCATTTTCTATGATAACTCTTTCATGTTGTTGTTCACCATTTTGATTCAAAATCCAAGCTTCATCTTCAATGAATTAAATATCTCTACTGATGATTACATCTTCTATCACTAGATTATATAATTTGTATCCCTTGGTCACACTACTGTAGCCAATGAAAATGTATTTTTGGCTTTTATTATTTAATTTCTTTCTTCAGTTCATATAGAATATGAGGGTATGCAATACACCCAAATATATGTAAGAAGGAAACATCTAACTTGTTATCACTCTAAACTTTTTTAGAACTTCTTCCAAGAACACTATTTGGTGGACACCTATTCAATAAAAATATAGCAAAGGCAACAACTTCTACCCAAAAAGATTTTGACAAAGCCTTAACTTTCAGCAAACTTCTAGCCATTTTAAATATTGTTCTATTTTTCCTTTTAGCTATACCTTCTTACTGAAGAGTATAATTAGCTATCAATTGACGATGAATTCTTTGACTTCGGCAAAAGTTTGAAAACTCATTTGATGTAAATTCTCCACCTATGTCAAACCCTAAATTCTCCACCTATGTCAGACCTCAAAGTTTTCACATAAAAACTACTTTATTTTTCAACAAGGGCTTTAAATTCTTTGGATTTCCTAAGAGTCTTTGATTTTTCTTTAAGAAAATATAGATAAGTTTTTCTATTAAAATCATTCATGAAAATTAAAATGTACCTTTTGTATCCAAGTAATTCTACCTCAATCGGGCTACAAAATGTCTATGTGTACTAACTCTAACAATTGTCTAACTCTTCTAGCTTTCCTAACTAGAAAATAATCTTTGTGTTGCTTTCCAAAGATACACCCTTCATATTACTAATTAGGAGCATTTATTACTAGTAAGCCAATAACCATCCTTTTTTGAGCTAACAACTTTAGCCCATGAAAGTTTAGATAACCAAACTAGAGATACCATAACCAATTTTCATCCTTCAGGATTGTTGAAAGACTAATCAAAGTTTTTGTCCATAGATTTAAAAGAAACATATGATTTTGCATTGTTTATACTTTTGCAATCATCTTGCTATTACTGCTTCTAATTGTGCAAACTTCATTTTGGATATCAATTTTATGCTCCTTTAAAAAAGCTAGTATGCACTCAGTAAATTCCAAAAAAGCCCTGGCATGAAATAAACATTGATAATAGTGACATTTGTACCATTTTTGGATTATATGCTAATGTAGCCTTTTCTTATCATTGAAATTTTGGATTTATTTCCAAAATTGATTGCTGCACATATGGATTCATTTAGATGGAAGAAAAGCTCTTTTTTTTCCACACATGTGATTGTTGCATCTAGTATTAAGATACCATGTATTTGCATGCTCTATATTTGATTCATTTGACTTACATATGAGCACCAAATTCTTTTCAACATCTATTACATTTGCATGTTTTAACGACTTATTTGGCATCTTAGAATAACATTCACTTTAGTAATGTTCAAATTTTTTGCATCTACAACATTGGACATTAGATTTGTTTCTTGCTCCATTATAATCTCCTTGACATCTAAAGAATTACCATCATTTGATATTTCTTTATTAGCGGTGTTAAAATGATCACCTCTTCCATGTTCTCATCCTCATTTATCACTTTGATAACCTCCACAACCTTGACCACCTTGATAACTTCTACAATTTTGTTGAACTACCCTTCTTTGCAAAACTTGCTTAGAACTCAAGCTAGTAGCCTTTTTGTTCATCTAGTGTTTATGTGTGCACAATGAGCTTAATAACCTATTCATTAACATGGATGATATATCTTGTGCTTCTTCAATTGCTGCAACAACATATTCGAACCTTGCAATCAAAGATCACATGATCTTTTCTACAACTCTAGTGTATGAAATATTTTCACTGTTAACTCTTAACTGGTTGACAACAGTTTGAACTCGATCAAAATATGCTAAATGGATTTTGAGTCATTCATGTTTAAAGACCCAAAATCACCTCATAATGTTTGTAGCTGCACTCGTTTGACATGATCATCACCTTTGTAGAATCTCTGCAGAATATCATGTGCTTCTTTTGATATGTTTGCAAATGATATTTTTTTTGCAAATATATGTTCTTCAATGGCTTCAAAGATCGTATATAGTTCTTTTTTGTCCTTTTTTGGGTCTCCAACAATGCATTTTGCTTAGTTTTCTCCAATGCATGAAATTGTTGTTGATCTCTTATTTCGGTATATCTATTCTCCACCAAATTTCATAGATCATAGGATCTTAAAAATACTTTCAACTTGATGTTTCATTTATTGAAAATTTTGCCACTAAATTTGAGCTGTAATTGGATCAGATTTGTTGCCATTGTGTAACTAAGATCTAATATCAAATGTTGGAACCAACATATTTGCTAATAATATTGATATCAAAAATAAAAGAAAATTTGTGGAGAAGGAATAGAAATGAGAGAAAATTTTCTTTTTTTATAACTGTAATAACTCTCACAAATACAAATGCATTGTAATTTTTTTCTCACACACTATTACAAATATCACTCAAGATTATTATTTTTTTCTCTCACAAAACATAGATGCTTTGTGGAGCAAAATTTAGTAGTGCAACCCTTGTATTTGTAAGCCTTTTTTTTCTCTCACGCCATTGGAAGGCTTCTGTTCCAAACATGTATAAGGCATGCAACCGACTAAACCTACACCCAATTGTAATATCATATTATTTTTCCGAATGCCAAAAAAGGCCACTTGTAAGTCTTATGTCTTCCTTTCATTAAATTTGGCTCTGCTGCATACTTTCCAACAATTGCGATTGTGACCTCTTTGGATTTGCAAAGTCGGTTCTTCATGCTTGCCGCCATTATTTTTTATTTTTTTATTTCAAAATCAATTTAATAATCTTCAACAGATCTTTCCTATTAGTCTTTCTTTACGTAGGTTCGTTTAGAAATTGCTAATTTTTCTATCGCAGATGCTTGAGCCTCCAAATCCCATCCTTCTTAGTTTCATCACTCTGTTGATAATTTTTATGAACCTCTTTTATAAAACCTATTTTTTCTGTGGTCGTTCTAGTCTTTCTTTCTGGTGTTGTGATTTTGTTGTTTTGCTCTTAGTTTGTTATTGTTTATCTTTGTCTTACCTATAACTTGTGTTAGTTGCATCTCTATTTTATCAAATGAAATATGTTTGGCAAATTTTTTTTTTTTTAATTTGGTGAAAACATTTCAAGGAAAAAAAATGAATATACTTTTAATCAAATCTGGTTCGTATACCCACAACTAGAATGATCTTATTGTGACAAGGGAATAATTGTGAAGCAATGATTATAAGTGAAATTTCTTTACGTTTGAAAACATTGATTGTTAATTGATTTTCTTTATGTTAGAAACATTGAATTTTCTCTTTGAAAGCTTCCGAACAACTTCCTTTTAAGTTAAATGGAACTAATTATGCTCCATGGCTAGCACGGATTGCAACAACACTGCAAGGAAGCAGGGTTTCACTTTTATTGAATGTGTTGCATTTGCACCCCTATCTTTGGATCGGTGACATTTATACTCGATAAGCTGTTAGCTCACCCAATGTGCCTTCTTTCTTTTCGAGGAACAACTTGAAAGAGATCAGCCGAGGAACCAATAACCGTGTACAACAGGGGTATTGGTATCGTTGCAAGCATGTGTTGCGTGCATGATATATGGAAGTTTTTCTGTGTAAAATTGATATTCAGTACACATGGTTGGTGGCGGCGGTGCCTAACAGCCAACTTGGTTCTGAAGGACTGTGAGCAGTTTACTATGTTAGCTGCAGGTTGTTGTAGTAAAATCTTTAGGCCTTTCTGCCTTGTCTTGTAGTGTGCCTGGGTTTCTGACAGAATTGGCATGGTTGTCTTTGAAAGCTCCCAGTTTTGACATCGGAAATAAGGCAAAGTTGCTATGAAATGATCTCCATGCGGAGAAATTCTATTACACTCGTGAAGCCCGGAAAAATCCCGACGTCAGTATGGGAGAGATACAACGGTGTGGGTCCACACTTGGCGGGGTTGTGTATATTGAAATTTCTCTTCTTATTTATAATCTACCATCCATATCGATTATTAATAAAAAAAATTGAAAAATTTTGGACTAATTTTTGTTTTCCTAAAAAATCAGTTATGTTTAATTTAAATATAAAATGGATGAAGATGTAATTTTAAATTATTTATATGGTAATTTTATTTACACTTTCAATTTAATAACTACCTACTACTTGGTGAATTTTATTTTTCAACTTTTGACTTTTATATTATTTAGAAAATAATTAAATTTGAAAATTATATTTATAATATCATAAAATTAATTAGTCACTAACAAAATAATTTTTTCCAATAGAAATTAACAATCAAAATAATTCAAAATTACTGTAAGAAATTTTTTGAAAATTTTACTTAGTTAACTAATTTGAATTATTATTATATGAAAATTAATTTGACAAAAGGATTTAATTTTAAACACATCTTACATATAATCTTTAATATATTAAGATTCATATTTGCATATTTTCAACTATTTTAATTGATAACAAATTTTTAAATTTTCAAAAGATATTTAATATCAAAATAAATAAATAAATGTTTCACCCGTGGACAAACTAAATAGCATAAGCGCTTGCGTACATACTTTAAAAATGTATTTGTTAAGTGCAATCATGCATAATGGAGTAATAAAATAAAATAATTTTAAGTTAATTAAAAAAAAGGGATTTCTGAACATGGCCGAGATTGCGCGCAAAAAGTTAGCGCGAGGAGTGGGAGTGATGAAATTAAAAAGAATGTGAAGGTGTGTGGATACCGGGTTGGTCTGGTGTAACATCATTGCGTTTGTTGGAGTTAGCACTGCAAAGAGCCTTTTAGGTAAAACTCATGGTCAAGCAGTTAATCGCAAAGGGGATTCCAACATGTGATAAAGGAAATTATAACTATCTTATCCGAATTCTAACAATTAATTATACTATTACGTATTTTCAATTATTTGGAATAAACATAGATTAGGTCAAATTAAATTTTACTTTAAATAAATTACTTAACTTGATAACTTATAGAGGTGCTAGCTTTTTACGAGTTTTCTGCGACGACGTGTCATTGCTATAGAGTTTCACATGTGGAACTCTATAGCGAGCTTTGATTTTCTTTTCCTTGAAATGTTTTTACCAAATTAAATAAATTCAATTATTTGAAATTAATTAACCCAAAATTATAAACCCACTACGAACAATGAAGAATATTAGCAATAACTAAAAGGTGCCAGCTTTTTGCGACAACATGTGACATTGCTATAGAGTTTCACATGTGGAATGCGATAGCGATGACACATGTCATCACAGAAAGGTGGCATACCTTTCTACAACGATACGTCGTTGCTATTGAGTTTTTATGGAGAAAAGTTTAACATTTCTACTAGAACTGAGATGAGTTTTAGAAAACTCTTTAGCTCGTAGAAAATGTGTAACTTTTTGCGATGACTATAGTCATTGCTAAAGAGTTTTCATCGAAATTAGAAAACTCTTTAGTGATGACATTAGTTGTTGGAGAAAGTTATATGTTTTCTGCAACGGCAATAGTCATTGCTGAAGAATTTTTTTATTTTCGATGAAAACTTTTTAGTTATGATACAGTCATTACAAAAAATGTGTAACTTTCTGCGACGACATTAGTCATCCCTAAAGAGTTTTCTAATTTTGATGAAAACTCTTTAGCAACGACTAATGTCATTGTAGAAAGTTACACATTTTCTATGACGACATTAGTTGTCACTAAAGAGCTTCAAAGATTTCAACATGCTTTTTAGCGACGACTATTGTCATCACAAAAAGCTAGCTATTTTCTGCGACGACAATTATCATTACTAAATAGTTTTTATTCCCACTTGTTTTTTTAGACAATTTTTAGCGATGACAACTCTCGTCGCTAAAGTATTTTTTTCCTACTTTTTTTTTATTATATTCAACAACGACACATGTTGTCATTAAAAATTTTATTTTCCTACTAATTTTTTTAGCCTCCCAAGAAATGAGATTTTCGTCTTCACTGACAACAAGGTTGTCAGTGATAATTTTAGCAATGACTAAAAAAATGTCGTTACTAAATGTGTCATTGTTGTTGCATATTTTTCTTGTAGTGCCACTTGGTTCAACTAATGAAAGGGAAAGGAATAAAAAAAAGGGAAAACAAGGAGAAAGAGATTGAATACCCCATGATTATCCATTTTGTTTGGCTTAAACAAGAAATGAAATTAAGTTCTCTTGATTCACTTTACTAATAATTATTACATTAAAAAATAATTTATTTTTAATTATTATTAAAATAATTATTATAATTATTATCTTATTTATTATTCTTATTATTTTGCTAACATCAAAGTTATTATTAGTATTTTATTATTTATTATTTTATATTTTATTTACTATTATTATTTTTATAATTATTTAATATTAATTTTTAATATTATTTACTTTATTATTTTTTAATAATTTTTATTTTTATCATTTTATTAATATTTTTAATTATTTATATATTAGTAAATAATTTTTTATCTTTATTATTATAATTTTTAATATTATTATTCATTTTTATTATTTATTAATTATTTTTATTATTATTATTTTTGTCATTACTATTAGTTTTACTATTTAATAATAATTTTTAATTTTATTATTATTAATAAAAAAACTCAACCTAGAATGAGGAAATCCTTATTCTTTCATTTGGAGTAATTCCATTAAAGGCAAATAAAGAAAGGGAATAATTTTTTTTTGAACTAAACACGTACAAAAGTAATGAAAATTCACCATTTTCTTTTCTTTTTCTAATTACCCCCATGAAATAACTCTTAATGCTTCTTATCATTAAAATCAATCCTTTCTCATCATTAAAGTAAATCTTCATAATTAATATGCATATATTGTAATCATATCACTAGATCAGAAACATCTTTTAGCAGTAAATATTTAGTGGCAATTACATAAAAGCCACTAATTCATTAAATTTGTTTAACTTTCTTTGGCAATTAAAAAAATTGCCTCTATAACTATACCATTTAGTGGAAATTAACTTTAATTGCCTTTAAATGTCAAAAAGATCTAATTCTGCCCTTTTTTTTTTCATTTTTTACATATTATTTTTATTTTTATTTAGTTAGCGGGAAACCTAAGCGAGAGACCAAAATTTTCCTTCTTTTATCGCGAAACCCAGTTGAGCAGTAAAACACAGATAAAATTTCACCAGAATTTAGGTGTATTTGTGCACTTATCACTGAGTAACAAAAGGCATAGACAAATTTCTTCATCCGTTGCTTCAACAAAACACCTAATTTACTGTCAACATCATCCTCTATAAGTTCATCTATTCCTTAAAATATGATTTGACTTGTATTTTCAATCTATTATGGTTTCTCTTCATTTACGCCTTTTTGTTTTGAAATCCACCAGTATACTCTGCTCATAGGCCTTTTGTCTTAGCATTAGTTAAGTTATGGGTCTTGTTGTATGCCACTTTTGGTATTGCTTTAATGTTTTCTGTCTTGCTTGTTCTCTTTACCTCTGTTTCTTCTTTGCTTGTTTCTGCTACAAGTTATTACATATATTTTGTGGTAAGTAGGTGCCGGGCACTAGTGTTTGTAAAATTATTCTACAACTAGTTTCTATTGTTGAACCCCTCATGATTGAGGTGTGGGTTCTTTGCTTTTAGGATACGCTAGGATTTAAGAAATGATCCGCAACTGCAATATTGCCTGCAATATTGCATTTTTGGGGCAGATTGCGTTCGTAATTTTTTACAATTTTAGACCGTTATACCAGCATTTTTCCGCATTCACCCGCATCGCAACACGTCCGCAACTACAACAGCAATTTAAATCCCTGGGGATACGTGCTACCTACAAGGTGTCTTCAAGATTAGGAAATGCTAATTTATTTCTTCTTTATCAAAATTAGACTTATAAAATTGATCTCCATTAATGTAACAATTTCTGCTCCATAATGTACTAAAGCAAAATCCAATGCTTAATTATCATTCATATGTGAGTTAATGAATTTTAAGCGATCATTCTGAAGTATGATTCCTAAGTCAAGATTTACTGCTAGACTCCCCTATCTTTACTCCAAGCTTTCATTATATACACCATACATATCATATTATTTGACAAACATATCACTTCACTTAAACTTGAAAGCCATGGAAACTAATAGTGTGTTATTTGCTACTGTGTTTTTGCTATTGTTGTTGCAATGCTATGTGGTGACCATGAGTAAGGCAGCCATTCTCAACATCACCACTGACGAATATTATCCTCTTGCCTTCAAATACCATATCACTCATGACCCCAATAATAGTCTAGCCAAAAACTAGTTATCTGATACCCTAGTTTGCACTTGGATGATGTTTTAATGTTACAAGAAAAATTAGATATTCAGAAAATCAAAGCAAATTTTAATCAAACTATATGGGAAGATATTATGCAAACACCTTTTGTCTATCAAAGAGACAAACAACTAGTTATCCTAGAAGCTAATATGGACAAGTATATTATTTGAGATTTAGTCCATCATATTTGAGATTTAGTCCACATATTATGGTCATTTACAAAAGTTTACATAATCTCAAAGTTTACATATTATGGTCATTTACATGAGAAAGGTTTCATTTTAATTGTCATTATGTGCTGTAACTCTTGTACGTATGATAATTGTTATGCAGAAAAGGAAAAAAGGAAAAATCCAAGTTATTATAGGTTTCTTGATATATTTGAGAATTGAATGAGTAAAATAGTGCATATACTAAATATAACCTACTTTTATATGCTTTTTGGAGCAAGCAAAAATTTGATCGATCATTGTGATTATTGCAAGGGAAGTGACAAATCAGCTTTTTACTTAGTAAGTTTTAAGGTGAGCGCCAATATTTATGAGCTTTCTTGTTAAGTCCTTTTATTTTTATTATATAATGTGATCAACTTAACTCAACAAATGCAATCTCCTAATTTCAAATTTAAAACTCTTTAATCTTTATCATTATCTAATTTCATTTACAAGCTTTTTATTTTTATTTCATCTAATTTTATTTAAAAGCCTTTTTATCCTTATCTTCATCTTGTTTCAAACTTTAAATCTTATCTGTTCTTTCTCTTTCCTAATGTGAAATCTATTAACTTTCGTCTATGCTATAGTTGCTATATAAAATCTTTTTATTATTCTGTCATAGGTAAACAAATTGACCTTGTTTCAGCCAAACCCTTTATGATGGAATTATCAGCCCAAATCCAAACGTCAGACCAATAAACACTAAAGATGCTCTAAAGGTATTGAATACTCATGATTCAAAACTCTACACTACTTTTTCTTTCTTTTTTCCTATTAAGAGTCAGATTTGTCATATATTATTTGAAGCTTATATGATTGTTGTGGTTCATAATTACCTTATTTTGTTAAGAATGCATGTAAACTTTCTCTGTAGTTTAAAGAAGTTTGTTCTGTTACATCATTTTACAGAACTTGTCTTAGCTAGCATCCATCAATTTTGATCTGGTAGTTAAGAACACCCAAGAATCACATAATGACTCCAACCGTAATTTCATGACAATCCTAGAATCTCAAGTTTTCTCTTAGCAATTAAGAAGCTATAAGATATGATATATTTTTATGTCCTTATTTCATATATGTGAGTTATCACAGACAACAGTATCAACCTACACTAATTTTCTCTGCACTCAACTCGACAAAAGGAGAGAAGGTATAAGAAAGGAAGGATACATACTAGAAAGGATGCAGGGAAGATGTGAATTGTATTTACTGGTCTTATAGTTACAACCCTTCTCATGTAAATAACCATAATATGTAAACCTTTGTAAATGAACATAATATGTAAACTTTGAGATTACAGCACACAATGACAATTAAAATAATACATATAATACTAGATCTTCAAGTTCTAGTAGAAGTTCATATGGATAGGTATATTATTTAAAATTTAGTGCACCGTATTTGTAGAGTTTAATTAATATTGATGCTATTTTTAATATTTGATACATCCTATTATAGGCTCTTGATGCCAATAATGGTTATAGAGGAATAGAATTACCACAAGTGCCAAGATTGGACATGGCTCCTCTGAATATCCATCCAACTACTAAGCATGGTAATCTACTTGAATTCTATTATCTACCATATTTTGTATTTCTTTTATATATTTGGTGGGTGAAAAGATCAAGAAACAACAAAAATTAAATGGTCTCTTTTTTAACATAGATCTGTCTATCCTATAGTTTTTTTATTCTATTGTTCTTGTTCCATATCTGATGCTGTTGGTTTGTTTTTTTTATTCTACTATTCTAGTTCCATATTTGATACTATTGGTCTATGATTAAATTATGTTGTTGGTTAATCCAAAAAGAGAGATGTAGATTCATAAAGTTCAATTATTTCCCAATCTAAGATTAAAATTGATTATTTAGCCATTAAAGATAGAAATAGGATGAAAAAATAACTGAATTTGGTCATTAAAATGGGAAGTTGCTATTAACTATTGTAGTGTTTATGTGGTTCCGTTCCCAACTATTATGATCTGACAATATGGAAACTAGATTCATGAATTATGTTACTATTTGTGAGAGGTGAAACTTGAGATTTCTCTATTTTTAAGTACTATTACATGCCATGCTAGCAATATTGGCTAAGTAGAAATTAAGTATGAATTTGGATTATTAGCCTATGATTCCACATTGCTTGTGAGTTCTTTATTCTTAATTTAAATAAAATAAGCTCTTTTGTCTTTTGGGTTAGCATAGGGATGATTTTAATCGAGCTTATCTTCATTATTAAAACATATAGTTATTTAGTAATAATGTAGAATCATTATAATGTGAATAGAAGAGCCTACTTGGTTCTTACCTCTATATTAGTATGTAATACTACAAACAAAATATGACATTGCAAAGGAGAAAACCTCAACAAGCCTTGGTTGTCCTAATACCTTCTTTATTAGTAGCCTTGATCTATTGAGTGTGGACCAAAAGTACCATTTGAGAATCTCTTAGGCTTACTTGCAAGTTAGAATATACCATCTACTTTTCCAGATTTTACCTTCTTAGAATGAATGAATATTTTTGTTTCTTTTGAAGGATATTTGAATGAACTATTCTGTCAAAATATTGAATAAAATAATCATAATCCATATGGTCCTTCAAGAAACAAGTTCAATGTTTAATGTTTAGTTCCATTTTAATGAATTAAAAGACTAAATTAATAGACAAGTCAGCAAAGCCCTTCCAAAGTGTAGGTTTACAAATATAATCATCCAATTCATTCCTATCAAAGATATAGTATTAGTAGCAGTTTTACACTAACAAATTCTAGTTACAAATAACAATATGATTTTAAAAAGAAGGAAGAAGCTTAAGAAAAATATATAGATTTGGATCCACCAACATCAATACAGAATATGCAGTGGTCTTCCCACTCCTATGTAAGAAGTATAACAATTAACAACCAATAAAAGAGCACATCTTATGCAGGACCCCAACTCCCCTAAAGATAGCAAATAATGCAACAAGTTAGTTTGGTCTAAACAATCTTTCATTGGTCAGATGGAAAATACAAGAGGTAATAATTCCAAAAGACATGAAGAACTTAAAACATTATTTTTCATTGAATAAACCAATAAATTTATTGTAGGCATGACTAATGAGGACCTTATGACTTTCCAAGACAAGACCAGTTAAGCAAAGTTCATATTTTTAGTTATCTTATATTGTATACAGATAGAGTAAGCAATAAGTTATACTATACAATGCATATTTGCATTCAGGAGAAGGAGGAAAAAAGGGGGTCAGAGGAAAAGGTTTCACTTTTTACTTAGAAAACATTAAAAATGCATGCTGCAATTTTTCACTCACACAGACAATCAATAACAAGGAACTTATGTGGAACTTTCACTAAAGGAAATAATAAAAAATTCAAGCTAGCATATTATATCTCAATTACATTCACAAGGATGACTCCTCTTGAAGAAATAACTACACTCATTTCCATCATAAAATTCAAGACAAAATGCACCTGAATTTGCAAATTTTTAAATAGAAACAGAAAAGACAGAGTAGAACCTGGCGATGATAAATAGAAGCAGTGTGTTATGTACCTGATAATAAGGATCTACATATTCCTTGTTCCTTGTTTAAGTGTGGCTTAATTGTTTTCTTTGATGCCTTCATAATACTTAACAATTTTTGAAGTCAATAATTGCACATGAGGTTCAACATTTGTTTTCACCTGTAAACCATTAGTTCTTAATAAGAAAATATTAAGATACACCCCACTTGTCCCGTTTTATTTATTCTTAATATATGTTTGGTATCTAAGAATGTAAGTGATGCATTTCCTTTATACATATTTCTATTTACATGTATTTTTTGGCCCTATTTAAAATGTAAGTGATGCAAATTTGATTAAGAATGTGTGACAAATAACGTGATTGATTGACTAAGCAAGGACCATTACACCAGACTTCCCTATGTGATTTTTAAGGTTATGTTGTTTTAATTCTCTAGCATTCTAGTCTTTGTTTGGTGGAATTTTGCATTTGAAGCTTGCTTTGTTGCACTCAGATGAATGGAGGAATAATAAGAATTAGAATTGTACCTTTTGTTTCAATATAAAATTTGCTCTTTGGAAGCTCTAAAACTATGAAAAAAAATAATCTTCCTTTTGTATTTGTACTTCTTGTTTCTTGATGTTCATCTAGGAATACCTTGTTATGTGTTATGCTCCTGTGCTGCTGGTATTTTAAACCAATGAAGAAAAATTAATATAATCCCATAAACCAGAATAACAAAATCATTAACTGATGAAATTGCAATCATAAAATATTGACTTGGAACATGCATGCATGTGTGAAATTTTGTTAGATAGGCTAATGCTCCTCTCGTAAACAAACACACACACAAGAAATTTTGTTAGATAGGGTAATGTTTCTCACCTAAAAACACACACACACACACACACACACAAAGTGTGTTTACATATGATTTTCTAACTACATCCAACTTATTTTTTTCAGGTCATACTCTATGATATTCATAAGTAGTCAAGACATGATTGGGCAACAATTGAAGATTTGCTATGCTATGTATTAATTTTATGTACATGGATGAATATTAGTAATGTGATTTTCTATTTACTAGTATATGAAGATTATGTTAAAACTGTACCAACCTCATTTTGATAATTGAATGAGATTTGATATAATCTTGCTGTCTCCAATTATATTTTAGTAGTAAATTCTTTGTACTAATTTTTAATTTGAATTTCATGTATCAATAATAATAAAATCTTTAAAAACTATAACAATAGAAATTAATTGTAAAATTGTAATGAATATGAGTTTTATTAATGATTGTCAATTGCTATTATATTAGTGGCAATAATATTTGCCTATAAAAAGGTTGAATTAGAGGCAATAATATTTGCTATGAAATAATGTTGCTATTGTTGATACTTTTTAATGGCAATTATTGGATGTAACTAGTGGCACAACATTTGCCGTTAAAAATTGGGTGAACTAACTATAGTATCTTTACATTAGGGGCAAAAATATTTGCCATAAAATAATTACCACTATTATTAAAAAATTTTAGTGGCAATTATTCAAAAAAATTTTAGCTTTTATTTAAAATTTTTAGTGGCAATTATTAGAGGTAATTAGCGGCATAACATTTACTGCTAAAGATTATTAGAGGTAATTAGCGGCATAACATTTACCGCTAAAGATTGGGTGAATTGGTTATAATACTTTTGCATTAGCGGCAATAACAAATGCCGCTAAATAATTGCCGCTATTACTAAAAATTTTTAGCGGCAATTACTCTACCCTTTACCAGCATTTAATTTAATTACTGTTATTTTCTTTGCCGACACAAACATCAACGGCAAATTCTTAATTGTCAGTAAAGTATCAGTGGCAATTTTATTGCTGCTAAAAGCAATATTAATTGCCGGTAAAAGCATGTTTTGGTGTAGTGTATAGATCAAGTTAAAATGGACTGTACCAGTTAAACTCCTAATTCTCTCTTATCATTAAAATCAATCCTCTCTCATTATTAAAGTCAACTATAATAATTAATGTGAATGTATTGTAACCGTATAGATCAAGTTAAAATGAATTGTACAAATTTGGTATAAGTCTTTCAGATTTACACTAGTGAATTTGTAAAGTTTAAAATATATAACTATAATATTTTGTTAACACAATGAGATATAATTTAGAGAATATAAAATAATTTTATAAAATTGAAACTCAAAATGTTACTTTAAAAACTTATTTGAAGCACAAAAAAGGAAAAAAAGAATATTAAATAAATTATGAGCAAATGATTTTGCTACTTTGTACTAGCTAGTTAGTTGAGAAATAACATGCATATTATTTTTTTCCCTTAAGTTAACTTATTCAGAAAGTTAAATTTTAAACGCTTACAATTTTTTTAAATCTCCTAAATGAAGACCAAAAGAAAAATATAGCGAACAATTCCAATCTTTGCAAGTACAGACATAGGTCAAAACATTTCAACTTCTTCAAATCACATTTAAAATTTTTTAAAATTATTATATATTGTAATTTTGATTACATATTTATAATATATATATTAAATATTTCTATTCCTGTTTTTTACGACTAGTTTTTGAACTTTTTGTATGTATCAATGTTATTTTCTTATTCTTAATTTTTTTACCCTAATAATAATATATTAAGAACTCTAAGTATTTATTTTTTGATAGGATTTTAATTTTATAAATTTCAAATCAATTAACAAGATTTTGAACTGTGTAAGTAATTAAATGAATTCATTATATTGTCTTTTATTTTAAATCATGTATATATATATATAGTAAATAGTAATGTTTAAAATTTTCATTTACATGACTTTATTATATTATTACTTCATGTTTTAATATTTATATGAGTTAATTTAGTTTATATTCATTAATTTTTTTATAACCATAAATAAAATAATTGATAGATTTTTTAAAAGAAAAATTAATGATAAGGAGAAGAATAATGAGTCTAACTAAGTTTATTATCAATCATAAATTAACTTTAAGTCCTTGAAAAGTAAAGAGATGTACTTTAAATGAATGTAATTTCTAATATGTTCTAATTCAATTATTTATAATTCCCTTTCTCTTAAATTTAGTAACAATGATTAATTATGAAATTATATTTAAAATATTTAATAATATATAAAATACTAAAAATTATATATCATCATAAATTTTTCATATATTAAAAATATTTTTAATTTAGCCTCACTAAAATATTAATAACAAAGCTCCACCAGGGATGGCGATGAAGATTTTTATATTTGGTTCATGGAAGAACCAGTCGAAAAATCAGTCGGCTCCCAGCGTGTGTAGACACATATATAAATAAACACATACAAGATAAGCCGATAACGTAAATTTATGCTTATTTACGTTTTAGAATCACAAATAAGTCCTTGTGATGTTGATGGGTTGGATCCATTATCTCCCAATTTTCTGCTAATTTGATTTGAAGCGTTTAAAGAGATGGTCCACAACTTCATCGCCGAAATGCTGTTTGAAAAGTCCTTCCATGGCTGCTCTCAGCCCACCACCAACCATTTCCACTGAAGCACGGATATTGCCCATATGCAAATTCAAACTGCCCATTCTTTGAATCCCGAACTTCCCATTTCTCTTTATCAATGTCTCCAACTCCTTCGATGTTGGACAGTAATTGGGGATGTTAAAGGAATTCATTTTCTCCTCACTGATTAGTCCCTTCGATCAATCAAACAAAATTTTCACTTATGGGCTTTGTATAATTACTTGGCTGTACCTTGAAACTTACCAATGCACTTTTCTAATCTATTAATTGAATGTAATTTATTTCATCTCGTCAACATGTTTTCAATTTAATTAGCGAAAGACGATGTCCAAACACATTATCCTAAATTTACTTCTTTCTCACTGTTTTTCATATGTTCATAAGATTAGGAATTCTGACAAACATGTGAAGAAAAAGTGGGTCTAGAAAAGTTATTCTTTTCATAAATTACATTTGATAATAGATTATTTTAACATAATTAGTTTTTTAATATTTACAAGTATTGTTTAGTAAAATTTACGGATGCAAAGGATGTAAACTATGTGTAACAATGCTATATGCAATAAAAGTAGAATCTGAACTTAGATTCGAATTGTAACTTGAGACTATCAATTAAATACAAAACAATAGAATAAATTTTTAGAATTCAATTATGTGAAAAATTTGGAACTTAAATCTTATTTTCGGTATATATAATAATCAATGTTTGAATGAAATAGAACTTATTAATTAGATGATTATCTAATCTTTAAATGGAGATGTTTTCTGTTAATATTTGTTCCACCCTTTTAAGTCATTGACCTTCTATTAATTATAACAAAATTATTTATTCAATTATATGAAAATCTATTGTGTAACCTATTTTTTTATTTTTTTAATTGTTGTGTAACCTATTTTTATGTGATAACCATGACAGATCAACAACTCTAAATATATCTAACCTCATGGAATATATATGGCAGATTGAAGATATAAAAACCTCTAAAAATATATTTCTTTATTTAATTTATTTGATCACTTAATAAATTCTAAAATTCTTGCAATATACATACCAGTTTGACCATTTCAAAAAGGCAGCATTCAATAAGCCGGAAATTCACAGCTAGACCACTTTCCGACATGTTGCGCTGACTTGATACCCCAGGCACCACAATCACCATTAAACCTCCATTCACAAGCTCTTCTGCTCTAACATTCAAGAAAGACTCCATGTCCTTCTCAAATTGAGAATAATAAGCCTGGTAAACTTCTTCCACATCTGACGTCGTATAGTGAATACTACTCTTACTCCAGGCAGGTGACTTACTATCCACAACTTCTGGTGGAACTTTGGACATCCAGTGCAGTGCGAAAGAGCAGTGCACAAAATGGAGGCTGGATTTTGGAAATAAGCGGCCATAGAACGAACCCGGCACACCAGCCGGATAGTATTTTAAGGCTGTAGGGAAGGATCTGAAGAGGGCGTTGAAGTCATTGTTGGAATGGTCGTTGAAGAAAACTTGGAATTCCAGAGAGTTAGGGTTTTGGTTCTTGGTTTCGTATTCTTTCTTTACGGCATCTATGATATTTTGCGCGGCGATAAGAGTATTTTGTCCCACGGAACATCCCAAATCTGTTATATGATAGCGCTTAGATTCATTGGGACAAGTTTCTTCAATGTCCAGATTGTTTTGGATGGCTTCGTTGATAAGCTCTTTTGCCGCTTCTATTAAACTCCTCTGCAAGTACATGGACATATAAAGCATCAAAGCTGAATTTTCTTTCACCCTACCCTCCGTTTTCCATTTTTCTTCTTCTTTTTTTTTTTTTTTTTTGGGGGGGGGGGGGTGGAGGACACCTTCTTTTGAAACAGAAACAGTTTTCTACCAAATTAATTATCTTTATCACTAAAAAAATGGAGAATTTATTTTAATATTTTATGACTATAAATATAAATAAATAAGATTAATTCAATTGAAACTATGAGTATATACAGGTAAATGAGATTAATTTTGTTGATTTTTTTTTAATCAAAACCAACGAACTGAAATAATAACCCAAATATTTGATGTCATTTAGGCAATCTAATCACGGTTTGCATAGTTGCTGTTACAATTACAATTATGTTATACAAATTGTAATTGCGCAAAAATACAATTAGTTCATTATGGTATAGATGACGTACAATAAATTGATATTATCAAATGTAATTCAAATTATTTTTTCTAATTACAGGAGTTGCAAGTTATTTAATATATATATATCCTGAATTCAAATTTAGAATGCCAAAAAGAAAAATGTTCAAAAGAAAAAAATCGAACATCACAACACTGTTAAGAGCTTCGGCCAACCAATCGATTCACAATTTATTTTACATTAGAGTTTTGTGTAGCTCATAATTTTGATGGATAAAGTAAACTGTATAAACTTTTTTTTTTTTTAATCATCTTCAGTTTGGTGCCTGAATATCACTTAAATTTAATACATTAACGATGTCATTTACGGAACTTAACACGTTGGGGATATACCATAGATGGAAAGGAAAATACCTGATAAATAGAATTCTTAGCGTAGCTATGAAGACCTTCTCCACCGTTCATTGGATATGATTGAACCACCGAACTGCACTCCTCAACTTCCATTAGTCTATGTTTTAATATTTTCGTACACACAAGAAAACTGCTAGCAGAAAGGTTGATTATATATAAGGTGGGCACCATACTATCTGTCTTTTAATATTTTATGAAAATAAATTATAATCAATTTTTAATTCACCCCATTTATTTCATGAATTCATTTAATAATTGCCTATAATTTGAAAATTATAAATATATCCTAGTTAACAAGCAACATTATAACATATAAAATAGATGAAAATATAATATGCTCATTGTATATTATTAAATAAGTGTATTTGATATGCAAGATTTTGGATTAGAATGAATCAAACTATAAGGAGCTAATTATCAATGTTACCATCTAACTTATTTCATCTGGTCTATATTGGTTCAATGAACTTCTTTTCCTAGCTAACACTACAAGAAAATCAGGCATTAGCGACAGCCAATTCCCTTATTAAAATGCATAAATCCCTCACTAAATCAGCAATGGACAAAATCCCTCACAAATTTGTAGTTAAAACCTTCCTCGGTTAAACATTTGCGATGCAAGGAATATGTCCCTTGCTAAATATGGGCAGGAATAGAATTCAATGCAGATCAATAAATTCCCTATTACAAAATGACTAGAAAAGAATGCATCTAAAATACATTGTTGAGAGTTCAGTGAGGGTTTTTGGTTTTCACAACTTAACTTAATTCATGACCAGCGTGGAATCTATTGGTAGTTCGACTAACCTTGCAAACTGATTGCGTAAATTCTAACTTAACAGAAATAACCTTATTCCTGTAGGAATTATGACGCAACAAATTTTTAGAAAAAAACGACATAGTTCCCTCACTTGAAGGACACAAGGATGGGTTATTCACCCTAGAAATGAAAGTCTGCAACTTGTTTGACAATTATTTAAAACAATGTACGAAGACCTAAACAGGATTCTTTCACGTCATAACAACTTGTACATCTTACAGCCACTATAACTCAAAACTATCAAGTTCACCAGAAAATCGTGCCCTGGACTTCTATGAGAGCAACATAACCTAAAAATATGGAAACAACTAAGAGTGAGTTATAAAACTCAATAAGCATATAACCACCAAACATTGATAATGGAAGTTATTTTGAAGAATATCTAAGAAATAAAACTAATAGAGCGATGAACAATTATATCACCGGATATCATATATGACCCCTTTAAGTCATAGGCAACAAGCAAAAATCACGTGCTTCTGTTTCTCAAACATTCCTAGGCTATCAAAGATGAACATTCAAAATATCCAATAATTTGAACATAAATAGATAGAATAACTGTAAAACTAAAAGGCACTCTAAGTCAAAATGCATATAGCATGCCTACATCATACCGCAATTAGAAAAATATTACAACTATTTTGTAATCATAACATTTATAACGATCATTAGCGCATAGTAAAGAAAAAAGATAAATCTCTTTGTGACTCCCTAGCCTATCTTATTTTCACAAAACACCATTCTTATCCTTTTAAAATTTGCTTTAACCCCTCACTTTCACAATCAAGCAAGCCCATTGACATCATTCAATTTGAAATCAAATATCACAATTCTTTTCAATCAACACATCCATAAGACAATTATAATAATAATACCAACAGCAACTACCACGCTTTTCATATGTGGCCAAAACGATTTGTCAAACATTAACTACATATGTAAATATATATTTATATATATTCAAGTAAATACCACTATTAAATATCATAATCCAATAACAACACAAGATGTTTTACACAGCCCAAAAGAATAACCTAACAGTTATTTACAAAAGGACATTAACAAACACTTCAATAATTTAAAAATTACTAAGTAGATATGTAAAATAAGGTGGGTGGTATAGAGGAGGCCATGCACATGCAGACTTGCCTACATAAACCCATAAAAAATGCAAAATACCAATAGCAACTACCACACTTTTCATATGTGGCCAAAATGATTCGTCAAACATTAACAATATGTATTCAAGTAAATACCACCATTAAATATCATAATCCAATAACAATACTAGATTTTCATACACAACCCAAAAGAGTAGCCCAACAATCATTTACAAGAGGACACCAACAAACATTTCAATAACTTAAAAACTAGTAAGTAGGCATGTAAAACCAAGTGGGCAATTTGGGGCAGGTAGTGCTATGAGCTCGCAAAAAATATGGAGAAAAATTATCATGCCCATGAGTATCCATAGGTATCTATGAGCAAACCACTTTTTTTTTTATTATTAAGAGTAATTATATCACTAGATGTGTACAAACAAAGATAAAAAATCGAATCCTAAATATAGAAGAAGGAAGATACCTTTAAGGGATATTGGATTGAATTAAATTAAAAAAAATCTAATTTTTTTTTGTAAATTATAATTAGATAACTAATTTTTTTCCTTTTTGCTTTGTGTGATGGATTAGTTAAGTAAAGTTAAAGAAATTATATTGGCATATTAGACATTGAATTGGATTAAAAAACTTCCTAAATACTTAAAATAGTAAATTGTGTTGTAGTGCCACGCATTGGACTTCCTTTCAAAGAGGTGCTAGCATTGATTTTTATTTTAAATAAGTGCCAATTTTATGAATTATTAATACTATATTTTCAAAATATCTTTTTTTTTTACCATAAGAAAGCAGTCGTGAATTAAGAACTTTGAAAAAGCATAACTCCATGATTTGTTGATCAATTTTTACAAATCATTGCTCATTTTTATTCATTTTCTTATGATCTTTCAACAGAAAACAAGAAAATTTGATTTCGATGAGGTTCATCTGATTAGAATTTGAACGATCATAACTTTGTATTTAATTATTCAATTGGAGCAAATTATGTGTTAATTTCATATAACTTTATGATATTTACGTGTTTGCAAGATGCCTAAGGCAAGTTGCCCACTCTAGCTAGCAAAGGAGGGCTTTTTTAATATTTTTTAATTTTTCTTCATTTTCTTATTATTTTGCCCATCTTGACCTCATTTTTTTTCAATTTAAATTTATTTAAATCTCACATTAAACTTTTGCTCCTTAATTATTTTAATGTATAGTAGTGTCATAATAACTTTCTTAGCAATAAAACTACCTAAGAATAACATATTATTTTTTGTAAACCAAATAGTAATATGTTATTGTTTTGTCTTTAAACTGTAACATTAACATCAATCAAAAGTTTTAAATAATAGATAAATCAAATTTCCTTAACAACTAAATTACTAAATAATAGCATGTTATTATTTGATCTCTAAATAGTAACATATTATTGTTTGATCTCTAAATAGTAATATTAACTAAAAGACTAAAATAAATAGATAAATTAAATCTCATTAATAATTAAATTACTAAAGAAGATGATGTTACTATTTAGTTTCTAGATAATAACATTAACTAAACTTTAAATAAATGAATAATTCAAGTCTCATTAATAATTAAACTATTAAATAATAACATGTTACTGTTTTACCTCCCAATAGTAACATCGACTAAAAACTTTAAATAAATGAATAAATTAAGTCTTATTAACAACTAAACTGTTAAAAAAGAGGATGTTATTGTCTCATTTTCAAATAATAATATCGACTAAAAACTCAAAATAAATAAATCAAGTACCATTAATAATCAAACTGCTAAAGAAGAGCAAATTATTGTTTAGTCTTCAGACAGTAACATGTTATTATTTAATTTTAAAATAGTAATATCAATCAAAAACTCAAATAAATGGATAAATCAAGTCTCATTAATAATCAAATTATCAAATAACAGCATGTTACTATTTGGTCTCCAGACAGTAATATATTGCTATTTCATCTCTAAATAGTAATATCGATCAAAAATTTAAAATAAATGGATAAACTAAGTCTCATTATTAATAAAATTGCTAAAAAAGAGAATGTTACTATTTAGTTTGTAGATAGTAACATTAATCAAGAATTTCAAATAAATGGATAATTTAAGTCTCATTAACAATCAAGCTAACAAATAATAATATGTTACTTTTTAGTCTTTAGATAATAAGATGTTATTATTTTATCTCTAAATAGTAAAATGTTACTGCTTCATCTATAAACAGTAACATTAAAAAAAATTTCAAAATAAATGTATATATTAAGTCTCATTAAAAGTTAAATTGTTAAAAAAGATGATGTTATTATTTCATTTTTAAATAGTAATATCGAACAAAAATTTTAAATAAGTGGATAATTCAAGTCTCATTAACAATCAAACTATTGAATAACAACATATTACTATTTAATTTTTAGACGATAACATGTTACTATTTTGTCTCTAAGCAGTAAGCAGTAAGCAGTAAGCAGTAAGCAGTAACATTGACAAAAAATTTTAAATAAATAAATAATTTAAATCTCATTAATAATTAAAATGTAATATAATAATATGTTACTATTTAATTTTCATATAGTAATATATTACTATTTAACTTTCAAATAGTAACATTGACTAAAAACTCAAAATAAATGAATAAATCAAGTTTCATTAACAACTAAACTGTAAAAAAAAAGATGTTACTATTTTGTCTCTAAAAAAAATATCGACCAAAAATTTAAAATAAGTAAATAAATCAAGTATCGTTAACAATTAAATCCAGACAGTAACATATTATTGTTTCATCCCTAAATAATAATATCAACTAAAAATATAAAATAAATGGATAATTCAAATCTCATTAATAATTAAACTGTCAAATAATAACATATTACTGTTTAGTTTTCAAACAATAACATGTTGCTACTTCATCTCTAAATAGTAACATCGACCAAAAATTTAAAATAAATGGATAAATTAAGTCTTATTAATAACTAAATTATAAAAAAAGATGATGTTACTATTTTATTTTCAAGTAGTAACATAATAGTAATATCAACTTAAAACCTAAAATAAATGGATAAATTAAATTTTATGAACAATCAAATTGTTAAATAATAGCATATTACTATTTAATCTCTAAACAGTAGCATGTTGTTATTTCATTCCCAAATAGTAATATATGGTAACGTTGATAAAAAATTTAAAATAAATGGATAAATTAAACTTCATTAAAAATTAAATTACTAAATAATAGCATATTAATATTTAGGATAAATGGACCAAAAATTTAAAATAAATACATAAATAAATCAAGTCTCATTAATAATTAAACTACCAAAAAAGAGAATGTTACTATTTCATCTCAAAATAGTAACATCCTGAAATAGTAACATCGACTTAAAGTTTAAAATAAATAGATAAATTAAATCTCATGAACAATCAAATAACTAAATAAAAACATGTTACTATTTGATCTTTAGATAGTAGCATATTACTATTTCATCTTTAAATAATAGCATCAATTAAAAACTTAAATACATAAATCAAGTTTCTTTGAAAATTAAATTACTAAATAACAACATGTTACTATTTAGTTTTTAGATAGTAATATATTACTGTTTAAATAGTTACATGTTATTATTTGATTTCTAAATAGTAATTCATTCATGATAATTATTTTTTTTTAAAAAAGGGCAAAAGAAAGAGACTATCTTACAATTTTATGGAAGGTTATGTATTTTCAAGTTCCTATTTATTTTTATTTTTTATCTTAACTAAAAGTTTATTTTAATCCCTAAAAATTAATTTTTTTATTAATTTTATTTATAATTAAAATTTATATTAATTTAATTTTTATAAAATTAAAAATTCTTCAATTTTAATTTTTATAAATTTTTTATTTTTTATTTTTTATTTTTATAAGATTAAAAATTCTTTAATTTTAATATGCGACAATAGAAATTTCTATTTCATTACTTTTGGTCTTCTCAAGATACATTTTGAGTGTGTTATTTTATTTTTTAGACTTTCTAGTAAGTTAGTATTTGTAGGTGAACTTAAATAAAAAAAAGTAGGCATGTGGCACCTCATTACAATAAATTACAACAAATGATATTAACTAAATTTTTCCCTACTTAAAAGAATTATAAAAAATCTTATGCAAAAAAAAAAATATCTTTAAGTGGGGCTTCAATGTAAGGAGCCCAACTTGCCCTACGCTCATAGATTTTTAACCCATTTTACATATTTACTAGTAAGCAATCACATTTTACCTATTTTTGTGTTTAAGTTTACCAAAAGATCTAAACTATATCGTTAAGACTACATAGTATGTTAAATATAAAGTTTATGCATTTAAATGGAAGAGAAATTAAAAATAAATAAATAAAATAGTATTTTAGGATGATTATATAATTACCCCGAGATGCCTATTTCCCCCGAGAATTTCAAAGACTCTAAACCTAATTACCTTTCTCCCTTCCACTTATCAATTATAAAAATGAATTATAAACATAATTTTTGCTAATTATTTACTTCTAAGATTTCTTATTTTAAGCTCTAATAATATTATTCTAACTATTTGGAGCATAAGATTCCTTAAATCGATAATACCACATAGAGGGAAATACAACCGTTCATAAGGTTTCTTCAGATCTGGGTTAATTATTTTCAAAATATAGAAATTTTATAACGCATTCTATTGAGGTTGTACGTGGGCATTTTGCCGACGTTGGAAAGCTCAAGACTAGGCCGAAAAGCATGAAGGAATCCATGCTGTGCCCTGATGCTAGAAGAGTCGTAATTCGCGACTTCTCTTCGCGACAGAGAGCTGTCGCAACTATGAGGAGGCTTGCACAAAGACAGCTAGTGGCACGCAGCGATCGGAAGCACAGAAGTAGCAGAGGCCGAATCAGAGGATGCCCGAAGTAAGAGGAGACAGAGAAAAAGTGACGGAGAGAAAAATGGGCAAGAAGAAAGATTTGAAGGCTTTTACTAATGGCTAATTAGTCAAGAGTTTTGTTATTGTGTATCTCATAAGTGTGAACCCTTCTTCTAAAATAAATCATAGCCATTTATTATTGCTTTCTATCCTCACACTCTCAATTCTAGCTATACATTCCTAAAATTATTTCCTTAAAATTTATTTCTTACCCAAAATAATAAATAATTTAATACTTTATAAATTTTGGAAATATCAATCACTAAAATATATGTTCATATTTTCATGAATCGTTGCCCTCACGACTGCCAAATATCTTCCATTTTGAGAAAAATTAGCATAGTAATTATTTAAATAAATATTGAAACAAAATTTTAATCAAATAAATATGATTTAAATTACTGAAAAAATATTAAATGCTTTTATTTTATTGTAACATAAAATAGATAACATTTAAATACTAAAATATAAAAATAAGTAATTTATTTATTTAAAGTTTGTTTAAATCAAAAAATTTAAATAGTACAATTTTTAAAATAAATATTTTGAAACTTAAAAATAAAGTAGGTGGAATTTAAATATTAATTCAAGTAAAAATAAAATAAATAATCAAGATTAAAATATTTAAATTAGAATATTATATTAGAACATCACTAAAATTAATAAGGGAAAAGGGTCCCTTGCTAAGTTTCTCATTAATTCAAATGTTCTCTATATCTTGTTTTGCATAGAATAACTTGTTTTGGTGAGGGACTTGCCATCACAAGCTTGTCACTAATCCAATTTAGCGAAGGATGTGCCATCATTAATCCCTCACAATATGTTAATATTTTTACCTTATTTTGTTTCATTTTTTCTCTTTTTTTTGGTATAATAATTATCTGATATTTGGACATCACATGAGGTGCCGACTAATTCAGATTCTAGTTAGATAGCATTATATTGAGCTGCAAAGCTCTCCAAATTAAATTTTAATATAATTATATTTTTAAGAACTTGAACTTGAAACCTCTGGTTAAGTTAGAATAACCCCATGCCAGTTAATTTATATGCTTTGTGGTAAAATAAAAATAACATATAATCGTCTGAAATAGTCCAAGATAACACAGTTGTCTTATTTCATTTTTTCACTACACCAAATGGTCCAAAATAAAGACAGCACATAATCAACCTATCATACAATACAAAACCATATAAATATCCTAAATTGTTTGTGACAAAACATTCAATCTTTCATCAAACGTATGTACACACACACACTTATATATACAATATAATCCATCCAAAATTAAGCATCCAATTTTTAAATATTATCCAAAAATCCTAAAGAATCATCTCAAGAAATTTGAAAGGAGCCATAAAAAAAAAAACATAGCTCCTATGATTTTCACAAATCCTTTCTAATTTTCTACTCACTAAGTGTCATTGGGAAAAGAAGCGTTATTGGTATATAGTGTGGCTTATGCATTAGAACTTTGGATGACAAAAATTGTCAAATCATCAAGGCATTAGATTATTGGTCTCATGATTAGGCCAATTATTGATCAAATTCACACTATAGTTTTGTTGCTTGGCAGTTGCATTCATAAAAACTTATTCCAAAGCACTCTTAAAGGTAGGGAAAATAGTAATGTCTTCAATTATGAGTTGTGATTATATTAGTTATGGTGCAACAAATGATCTTGTTTTTCTACAACCAATATATAGCCCTTGGACCCAAACTCATATAATCTACCCTTTTTGGATACTTCAATTGCCTTGTAGAATAGGGTGGCATTGTCAAGTATAGATATTTCTCTTGTCTTAAGCTCACCATTATCCATTCCCTCTTCACTAACAACAACACTACCTGAGGGCTCACTAAATTCTTCATTCACCAATTGAGTATATCTTTCATGTTAATTCAAAATTCAAAATATGAATTAACCAAAATGAAGAAATAAAAGGAGTACTTGCCATATAGTACTAAAAATTAAGATACAAATTTCTTTAAAACTCTAGTCAATTAAACATAACAAGTAAAATATTATATGAAAATACACAATCAAGTATTTGAAGTGTTAAAGAGATTAATCTCAAGACACAAAAGTAGTTAAACACAACAAGTGAAATATTGCATACAAATGCATAATTTCATATGAAAATGTAGCTAAAGTACTTTTTATGAAATCTTTATCAAATAAAATGACTATATTGATGCATCAAACTAGTGGAAATTCTAAACATGAATCAAATTTAATAAATTAAAGGCATATACTTAGACTTGAATAATAGCACATTTCTCACCTATTTTTTATAAGACTTTTTGCAAACAACCTTCTTTCCATTTTTATAGATATTTAGAAATAGTTGTGATAATGCGAGCCAAATCTTGATTAGCATTTCTTAACATTGTTTCAAATAACATAAAAACAACACATTAGTGTTTAGTCATGACATATTACAAATTGAATGTTAATAAGTATAAAAGGCTCTTACATGTATTCATTTATGTTCAATCATAGGGATTGATTCTCCTATGTGCAAGGAAGGTTCAACACTATCATAATTAGAATTTCTTTCTTTCATTTTTTTTCTTTTGTGTTCAACTATAAAAACTTCTAAAATTTTTCATCCATTTTGCCATAAGTTAAGCATTGCTTCTCAGTTTGGATCACCAATTTATTTAGGGTAAGCTTGTTAAACTAGCCAACCAGTCTATACTAAGCTAACCTAACAAGTAAAAGCTATATACTAGATTAGTCCCAGGTTAGGCTATTTTTCCAATAGGTCAAGATCAGGTTGTGTTGATATAGTACCAGTCTCAATCTAAGTTCCAAGTCAACATTTATCAAGCAGTCTTAAGCAGGTTTTATAACTCATTATGTTTAAATATTAATTTTAAATAAGTTTTGCATTCTATATTATTATTTCAAATGAAATTTTAAATTTTTAGTTAAAACAAAATTTTTTACACGTGCTCAAATATATTTAACTTATATAAATTGTAACTTTAAAATAAAATACTAAAATTTTTTATGCAACTTTGATTATTATTGTTATTGTTGTCGTTATTATTATTATTATTATTATTATTATTATTATTATTATTATTAGATAAGACTAATATTAAAATTATAAGAAAATAATTCAAGACATGTTATTTTTTATGCAGAAAACCCCTAGTATAAAGGTAAAAATTATGGAATCTAGTCCCACAAAATTTGACTATTTGTAAATAAAATGGGTGCAAATAGTTTCCTAACTAAACTTACAACACATTAAATATATCACTAGTTTGAATTTTTGCCTCCATCTTCATTGGATGATGATCTATCTTCTCTCAATTTGTTTTATTGTCTATTTTTCACATCAAACCAATCTTTTAAACAAACCACCATCTTTAAATTCTCATGACTCATTGATTGATGTTTGTCATCCAAAATTTGCTCATAAAAGAAAATACACTTTTTGATACTATTAAGGACATTAAAATGATTAGTATATTATAACTCATAAGAGAAAGTATAAGATATTGTATCCTTTGTAATTTTCACCATTCTAAAATATCAAATTTTGGTATATTAGCTAAAATAGGTGTAAGTAAGCAAGAATTTAGTTTATTATTAATTAAAGGGGAATTATCAATTACACCTAAAAAGTTATTAATTTCTTAAACATATAATGTGGATGTTCTTGAAGAAGAAAAAGAACCCATGCATGAATGTGAAAAATTAATTTTACTATTATATATATTAAAAATCTCATGCAATAATTTATTTACATTAAACATGTATGATTTTATGTCAAATTCATATTGCATATTTGCATAATATTTATTTATTACATTTTTCACTCCTTGTTATTTAGGTCTAAGATCTAAAATTGCAACTATAATATATAAATAAGGAATATTTATAAAACATTTATTCCATTCAGGTAAGCATTCATTAATAATAAGTTCAAAACTATTAACACTTCTAAATTTTAAAAATGCAGAGCTATAATTAAGTAAAAATTCAATCATTGAATGAGATGTAGGATAATAAGAATCAGATAAAAATTAGTTGCTCTGTAAAATGTTTGCAAAAATTTATGTAAATTTTTGCACATTTCCATTTAGCACTTTCAAAATGATGATTACTTTGCATTTTTATTGAATAAAAAGTACTAATAACATCTTTATACTCTAAACAAAGTTCTAACATATAAAAATTAGAGTTCCATCATGTACAAACATCTAATGAAGGCATCTTAGGTTTCTTAGCCATTTACACACATAATTGCTTCCAATCATACTTTTTAGTAGGTGATGATTTAATAAATAAAATCATAGTTCTAGGATTATATACAATTATAGAAATAACTTTTGATGCATCTTAAATAACAAATTTGAAATATGACATGCACACCTAAGATGAAAAATTTGAGCATTAAGAAAAGAATTTAAAGTTGAAATTAAAATTCTAATAACACTTGTATTATTAAATATATTATCAAGGGTAATTAAAAATATTTTATCAAATATCATGTACTTGCTATAAGTATTTATTATATGAAAAGCAATACTTAATACATCATGTGGTGATAGAATGACTGTCCAAAAGGCATTTTTATACCTTTCTTTAGGGCATTTTATAGTCCGAAAGGCATGATTATCCATTGGAAATGAAAATTAGGAATGCAAAAAGGTATTTTATACCTTTCTTTAGGCTAGATTCCTAACTGCCAAAATTCTATTTAAAGATCAAATTTGGAAAAAAAAATCTTTAAGGTAGGCAGTTTTTGTAATAGCACTTCTCTCCTTAGCAAAGAAAATTTGATATCTACTAAGAACATATTTAGTGGTTTATAATCAATGACATGTCTTAATTTTTCATAAACTTGCTATACTTTTTTATTGACATAAAAAGCTTGCTAAGCTTATGGAAAAGATGTTCCTTCAATGATTCCTTGCATGTTGAGCTAGGACAATTCTTCTTCAACTAACTTTTAATAGTCTAAATGTATTCCAAAATGAGTTATCTTGGTTAGCATAATGTCTTCATTCTTTTTTAACAGTAATTTAATGAACAATTTAGGATTAAACTATAGAGAATGGTCATATTTCTGAAGGAATTCTAAATAAGATTTTGCACATGATTGCTAAGTTATCATTTGAGTGATGTTTTCAAATTTTGTTGTCATGGAGAATGTCTTTAGTATTGTCATCTATGGTTCAAATTACCCTTTCCTTTTCTAGCTTGCCTATTTCTTGTTGAACTTGGTCTTTAAGCATCTTTTAAATCAGATCAAAGCCAACAAAAACATCCTTTCTAAGGCCTTTAGTTCCATAAAATTGATGCTTGACCATATAATTAGGAAACACTTTCAAGTAGATGAGCTTAGAAACTCATGTGATCACCATGATCTATCCATTTGCTACTATATACACATTTTGAGTTTTCTTCCAATATATTATGGAAAATGCTTAGATTTATTAAGGAGTCTTTCGCACTTGTATCTAGGAATATAATGATATCAATTGGTTTTTTACATTTTTGTGGGATAAGTTTAGCTTTAATAAGAAGAATTTAGCTATATTCTAAGAATGCAAGCTTTGTTTCTTCTAAATTAGGATAACTTGTTTACATCATATTAATCTTTACTTCTTTTTTAGTTAATTCCTTCAATTCTTCCTAAGAAAACAATCCTTAATGCAAAAGATTGAATTTGTTAAGGTTTTGGGCCTTCATTTAAAAAAAAGATTTAAGATTTTTATTCAATTGACAATATTGATCAATCAAATCTTGGTAAAAGGTTCTTTATGGGCTTTTTTCTTTCTAAATGTCCTTTTTTTCTACAAAAGAAGCAATAATCTCATTTCTTTTTTCTTCAATTCTTTATTCTCTTAAAATGTCTAACCTTCAATTTGTTCTTCCTAAATCCTTTATATTTCTTTAGCAAGGAATGTCCAATAATAAGGTTTGGCCTTCTACATTCCTTGCTAAGTTTAAAATTATTAAAATGCTTGAAAAATGTTCTTTGTTCACAAAAATGATCACAAGATGTAACAATTGCTTGATATAGATTTACTAATGAAGCACTAAGAAGCATTAGGCCTTGATATTGAAATACCACCTCTACTTATTGTGTTGTTGGTTCAAGGAAAGATTGGGGAAAGACATACTTAAGGTTCACTTCATCTATCCTATGTATTTAATAATATTACTTTGGCATAGCATTATAGTGTGTTTAAAGATGCTTTCTTTTAAATAAGAAACACCTCATATTTATAAATTCTTTTTTTAGCTTGCATTTCCATATTAGAGGATAAGCTAAGAAACTCATTATATAGCAATACCATGAAATCACCGATACTGACTACATTATAGTACATAAGTTAGCAATATTCTTCTAAAGCTAGCTAATAATCTTGTAGTCTTCATTGCATTTTTGAAGTGAAAGCTTTGAATAGTTGTTGTAAAGAACTTTCCAAGCTGGATTGCTATCATCCAAGAGTGGAATTTTAAAAAATGATCATATCATTAAGAAGGAGGAACATCATCCAATGTAAATCCTTTAATGGCATCGGTAAAGTATTCCTTGTTGTATGTTCCTGCTTCTTTTGATTTAACAAGTTCTTTATGATAAACTTGATGTATAAGATTTTATCTATAATATTTCCTCATATTTAATGCCTCTTTGTGTGTTATATATACTTAATTTTATAGAATTAACCTTGTTATACAATTTAAGGTTAATTGTACAATGATTTGGAATTATTCAACTAATGCTAGATTTTTAGCTATATCTTGAGTTTCATAAATTGATTTAATTGATCTTTATATTTTTGAAAAGCTTAAAGGAAGGTTTACAACTTTTATATTTTAGTCAAAGCCTAGTTTAAACATCTAAAAGGTCTAATTTAGCCAAAAATTTAAGGCTTCATTTTCATCCTAATTAAGCTAATTTTAGTTTTTAGGGCTATATTTAGAGCCCCAAAGGTCTAATCAAGGTGAAACTAGTCTTAGAGTTTCTTAATACTTGGTCCTACAACTTTTATGTTTGGAGTTCAATAAAACTACATAGTTTTAATGGTCTTACATTGGATAGAATTCAAACTTATGAAATTTCATCATTGTAGCTATTGTAATACATTGTTTTGTAAAATAAGTTCTAGGATTTTAAGATTAACAAAGGCTAAGTTTTTTATAACCCTAAGAGGCATATGATTCAAGTTCATTAGGTTTTAGGGTTAGCAAGTTAAATATAAGTTATGCCTCTAAAGATAAGCTTAACTTTTACTCTTATATAGTTCAATAAAAATAACTTTTCTCTCTTTTTCAAGTTTCTTCATTTTTAACCATGGAAGGCTAAATTCCTAGTTGATTCAAAGATTTTTATGCTTATCTCTATTTAGATTATAAGATCATAAATTGTAATATTAACTTCTTCTAATTGATTTTTCCTTTTTCCCTAATTCTTTATACTCATTGCTTGGAATTGCATAAGTTGAATGCTAATTTAGTATAATTTGTGTTCAACTTTGTGATTTCTAATGTTTATTTATTTTCATGTTGAATTGTAGTTAGTTAATCATGATTTTTCACATATGGACAAAAGCTTGACAAATTAAGTTAGAGGTTTTTAATTTAATCCTTCAATTTAGTTAAATTCTACTTTCAAATTAATTTCAGTCTTACTTTACAAATTATAGTGGTTGTTTAATTTTTTTAATCTTAATTGATTAAATTCTAGATAGTCATTTAGTATAAAATTCATGAATTATGATAGGAGTTCCAAATAATTTAAAGTTAAAAAATTAATTAAAATTATTAAATATATTTAATCTTTGATTAATTCAAACTAAGAGCTCTCAAATCCTTGAACTAACTATTTTGCTATATTGAATTTCTTTTTGTTTTACTTCTGTATTTTGTTTCATTTAGTGCATTTGTTTTAGTTTCAAATTAAAACCCTTAACTTTATTCTATCTACATTCTATTTATATTCTGTTTGCATTTTTATTTCACTTTTGTTTGCATTTCTCCCTTTTGTTTTTAGTGCATAAAAAACTTAAATAATTTGGTAATCATAATTAGTAAATCATTGGGAAAGGATATATCAAGTAGATCACTAAAGGTTTGATCTGGTTTGTCACCCTTAATTGCAAAACTCTTTATAAAATTAAAAAATAATTTAGTATATTGTGACATGCATCAAGACTCTAGGATTTTTTTTCCTATTTGTCATGAAAATAGTAAAAACTATTCTTGCTTCATCAATGGGTTCTAGGGATGCTTTATTTGTGTTATTAATTTCTTTAAGAAATGAGATAAGGCTATTATTTTGAAGATCTCCAATTTGGGCAAGGTTGATAGTTTGTCAAGGATCTTGTGAAGATTTTTTTTACTGATAGATGGAAGTTTAGAAGGCTAAGGATTTAAAAGTTCTAGAGGCAAGAATACAACAACATTATATAATCCAAGAGTTGTGGATAAGAGTTGTTCCATATGGGGTTAGCAATCTAGCATGATGGTTTACAAGGGAGTTTAGTTAGATTATTAAGTTTTGTATTTCAACTTCCTTTTAGATTACCATGTTTAGAAATGACTAGGTTAATGATACTAGTAAGAGTAATTCATGATAAGGCTGCTAAATCTTTTGTTGGAGTTTTTTTATAACTTGTTCTATTATATTATGGTATGCCTCTATTGTCAATTGCATTCTTTTCTTGAGAAACTATTATTTACTTAAGCAACTTATTTTAGGATAAAGCATTTTTTAATTGCCAGTTCAAAATTTTTAGTAATGGATTCTATGGCTTGTGTTCCATCAAGTTATTGAACCTAATTTCTTCTTATCTTTAAATTCTCCTATCATGGAGAATATATTTGGCATTGTTGTCCAAAGCTTAAAATACCTTTTCCTTCTCAAGCCACTCATTTCCCATTGCACTTTATCTTTTAACATCTTTTAAATTAAATCAAAGCTAACAAAAACATCTTTTGCAAGGCCTTTAATTCCATAAAATTGATGCCTGACCATATAATTAGGAAAAACTTTCAAGTACATAAGCTTAGAAACTTATGCGACCAACATGATTTCAACACTTGCTACTTTGTACATCTTATAGGTTTTCTTCTAGATTCTTGTGGAAGAATGTCTAGATTCATTAAGGAATCTTTTGCACCTATACCTAGGAAGGCAATGATATTAATTGGCTTGTCATATTTTTTTAGGTTAAGTTTGGCCTTAATTAAAGGAATTTGGTTACATTATAGGAACGCATGCTCAATTTCTTCTAGATTAGGATGACTTGTTTGTATCATATTAATCTTTGCTTTTTCCCTAGTTAATTGTTTTGATTCATCCCTAGAAAACAATTATTCTTCTTCCTTAATGTAGAAGATTGAATCTACTGAAGGTTCTAAGCTTTTTGTTTGAAAAAAGGATTTGAAATCTTTATTTGATTAATAATATTAATGAATTAGATTTTAGTGAGAAGTTTTCTATAGGCACTTTTTTTTGGCAAAATGTCCCTTTTTCTTACAAATGAAACAACAATCTCCTTTCCTTTTTTTTCTTTATTCTTTCTTTTCTTAAAATATCTAGTCTTGAACCTATTCTTCCTAAATCCTTCAAATTTCTTTAGCGAGGAATTTTTAATGATAAGGTCTAGCCTTCCACATGCTTTGCTAAGTTTAAAACTATTAAAATGCTTAAGGAAGGTTTTTTTATTCATAAAGATGGTCAAGAGCTATAATAATTGCTTGATATAGATTTCTTAATGAAGCATTAGGAAGCATTAGGTCTTGAGATTTAATGTAATATCCCTAGAATAATATTTAAAGTTCATTATTTTAAATAATCTAAAATATTTATTTTTATCAGAAAGTATAGTTAATTTATATTTATCTATGCTAAGGTGAGATAAGAATATCTAAATTTTGATTTAAAATATTATTATAATTTTATTCAATAGAGGTGTTATCTAGATTCTTGGGGCTTTTAGAACTTTAAGTGAGAAATATGTCAATCATTTTGTTAAATGCCTTTATTAATAAATTTGTGAATTTGTGAGGTTTTAAGACTCAAAATGTCTAGAGCTATAATATTTGTAAAAAAAACATGTATACATATACATATATGTGTGTGTATTTGCATTTTAATGAAATGATCCTCTAATAATTTTTTGAAATAAGAGGTTGGAAATTTAAATAAGATGGGAAAAATGGAAATTCATGAAAATAGTTTGAAAATAGGTTCTTTTAAACAATTGGAAGGATAGGATTTACTAAGGTGAGAAATAAAAGGTGGGAATTTAATTAAAAGTAGGGCTTATGATGTACTAAAAAGCACCGAATCATTGCCCGCAACTCCTTTTTTCTCTTTTCTCTTCCTTCTTCCCATTCATTCCGATTAGCTTCCTTTCTTCCCCCTTTTCTTTTTCTTTTCTTTGCATCTCTTTCTCTCTTTTTTAGCTTTATCTAGGTAATTATCTTGCACCACCACTAGGAGCTACCTTCCATCATTGTTTCCAATGCACAACCATATGGTAGTTAGCCTTCACTATCCTTAACCACTTCATCATGTGTGGGAAGCTGGCAGAGATGCTTATAGGTAAGTTATCGTAACTGTTACTTCTTCTATTCTTGATGCAAGGAATGTCATTCCTCAACGTTGTTGTTGTGCCCTTGTTCTTCCTATCATGGCTCCAACTTAGTGAAGCGAGGAAGTTGTGATCTACAACTAATTTCAAACATAGGGCTTTTGAATCTCTCTATTGTTGGTAATGTGATGAGTTTTAGCTATGGGTGAGGCTTCAACAAGCCACTTTGAAGAATAATAAGATAACATTTATTATAAATCTATAGTGTCTTTGCTAATTAAAGATTAATTCATGAAGGCCCACTTATGTGTTTCAAAAATATAATGACACATATGAAAAGATATGATTTTTATGTTATAAAATGCAAAAATAAGATGATTAAAGTATGAATGGAATATTGCATTTTATTGTTTTAACATATTCTTGCATGATCTATAAAGCCCATTTATGAGTATTTGGAGTACATGATGATGCTTATGAGAGATTTTATGTTATAAAGTGATCAAACAACACAAGTGGAATGAATCTCTATAATACTCTAGTAGTATATATATATATATATATATATATATATATATATAGTCAGAAATTTTAAATACATGATGGTGGATCTTGAAAATAATATTATTATGCTATGGATTGTTAGTATAATATGATACAAGTATATTTAGACATTATGTTTTAATACCTAAGTTGATTCACAGTCATTTCAAAGAGACCTCATTCTATCATTATGTTTTAGCTACTTGCCATGAAGTTAGTGAAATAAGAATCTTAAGCACAAGAATATTAGACTTACATATTTAGAGTATGATTGTACCAATAAAATCTAATATCTTAACATTTGAGAGCTAATTAAGAAAGTTCTCAATGGATGTGATTTTCTTATTCTTTATAGAAAGTGAAAATCTAGGATGATTAAATAATTCTTTTAGAGTTTTAAGTTCTAATATTCCTATCTATATAGCTTCAAATTATAAGTCTCTGAATGACAACATATTTAAGTTATAAATTTATAACAAGAAAATAAGAGAAATAGATAATACAGAATTTTGTCACATTATGATTGGAATATGGATTCGTAATGTTTAGAAAGAAAACAAATAATATTCTTGTATTTATAATATTATTATAAATGGTGAATTAAAAGGATAGGAAAAAGGTAGGAATGAACCACTCTGAGTCTTTACAGCGGATGCGGACTATCAGGTGAGTATATATTCCACTCTAAATATGTGTCTTAATAATAATATGTTTAAATGTTATATTTTATAATCTTTCTCATAAATGGTATTAATCATGTGTCTATTCATTTGTAAATTTCTAATAACATAACTATGAATCATAGTATGTTATGATATTAATCTCATAGCCATGTATGAGTAACTTGAGAGTAATACATATAAGGGGTTACCCATTATCAGCTTATGAGAATGTCAAAACAAGCTCTTAAAGCATTTATGATATTATAAATGATTATGATTGAGTTGCAATAGTAGATAATAATTATATTGTGTTTGGAACTATATTGTCACTTCTATGTTGATAACTATTGTGTGATTTGTATTAGAATAAGAATGAGTGTTATGGCCATACAAGAGAGCATAGTGGTGCGACTATTTATATATGTGTTACGCACCTTGATTGCCTTATGATAATGAATAGCTTATTTGTATTGAGATTGTATTGAAATTATAAATTATTGAGCCCAGCTCTATTATGCATACTATGATGTAAATTGTGCCATAAGTGGTATTGGAAATGAGAAATGTGATAAGGGCAATGATATGAAAGTCAGATAAGAAATTCCTAGCAATAATTTATGAAAGGTATAAGGTAGACCTTGAAAGGATAAGGATGGACAATTTATGAAGGGTACGAGGTTAACCTAGGAGTTAAAAGGTGGATGCATGTATATCTAGTATAAATAGTTATGTAATCAGATGTGATATTGAAAATTTGTTTATGATTGGATATTACAGCTTGATATGATTGTAAAGGCTTGATGTGAGATTGATGATTTTATTGTAACTAAGCCTTTATGGCTATCTGTGAATGTGTAACTATCCAAAATCGGTACACATGATATGATGATGATATTGTGTGTCAGTGAATAGTTGAGATTATTGTGAATTATAATATGAAATATGAAATCTAAGTTATGTGTTTGTGAATATTCTATTCAAGGCTTAATTCTGTATATTTTAAAAATTTAGGGAGTTTAGATCATACACCAATTAATATAATTGAATTAAGGTTAAGATAAGAAATTCTTTCAGTATGAGGATACAATCTTTTTACTATAGCTATCTGAACCCTTTTGATTATGTTTATTAAACTTTGCTTCCTACACTAGATATTAACAAAAATATTTTCACCCTATGTTTTTTGCTCATCAATTATATTTGTAAGATTTCTTATCATATCTTTTGATTTGTTCCAATAAGTAATAAGCAATCTCTCAATCTTTATGAAAAATCCAAGCCTCCTCAAATCTAGATAACTTATCTCTTGAATCTACTTTTCATCAATATAAATCTATTAGAATGGGATGGTAGTTTAAGAAGAGTCATGGTAAAACTTTCACCACTACATTATCAAATATAGTCCTCCGATTAGAATTACATAAAGCCTTATCCACTCTTTAGAAGATCATGTCATAACCATTTTTACAAAGACTTTGCCAAGTAAATTGAGAGCCTTGCTAACCCACGCCTAGGAAGCCATATTGATAAATCCAATTAGTAAAGTTATGACATAAGGTATCCATCACTAAAGCCTTACCTTTTCTTTAATTAAGATTGCCAATATCATTGAAATCTCTAGTGATATAACATAAAAATGTTATGAGAAATATCTACCAAAAGTTCCTTACATTTTGTATGCAAATTCATTTAGGGATTCATATAAACAATAATCAATAACCAATTATTAGCATATGAGTTACTAATACCAAGGTGTAGAAATTGAATTTTTTTTTGTACAAGATTAACATGAATTTTGTCATCTCTTTATTCAACCTAACTAACCACTAGATAGACCCTTACCATATGAGATTATGAAATTTGTAAAATTCAAAGTTTGAAATTTTTCTTTAGCAAGACTAGAAGTTTCCTTGGTTTTAAAAAGAATAATAATTTTAGGTTTATTCCTTACTATCAAGTTCTAGCATGAATTAAGAATTCCTAATTCCCTACATCTCAATAGTTCCAAACCAATATATTATTCATCATTAAATAATAACAAGAGATAATTAAGGAATTAAGCCTCTATAGCAAAAAAAAGAACTTAGGTTTCATTAATCCCTTCCTTAACAAAAAAAAAATAGCTAAATTCAAAAGATTTAGCACCAACACACTAGTATTTTCTGCCATAGCTTCATAAAAATCCATCTTAAAAGTTTCCTTGATCATTGACACCACCTAGTTCAGTATGTGTTGGACATGGAGGCTAGGAAGGTCTTGAGGAATCCTCAGGCTTTTATGTCCTAACAGAACTAGTTTTTCCTTCACACACTAATCTTATTGTAGAAAAGTGTATTAGGGGTTCTTATTTGACTGTATTTTAAATTAGACTTTATAGCCATTTGTTGTCCCTAATTTGACCATATTGTCTTATCTCAAAGTCATAATTAATGTTAATCTATATTAGATTAAAAAAATCTAACACCTTTAAGTGTTCTTTTATTAAGTAGTTAACCTAAATTTATAGGATGAAATGTGAAAGAGTGTAAGGAAAGATCAATGATGACAACAAGCTTTGGTTAACATATGTCTAAGTTTTAAAGTATCCAAACTTAAATTGAGCCTTAACGGGTTTTTCAGTTCCATACTTATATGAGTCCACTTGCATTGTATATTTGATTTAGATTGAATATATCGAGTCACTTTCAATTTAGGCCTAATAGTCGAGTTGAAATTGTCATCCCTAGTTTTTCTATAAGAACTTAAATCTCATATTAAAAGTAGTAATAGATGTTATTAGTTGGATTTAAAGGAATTTAGTCAAGAGATGTGCCTTTCTTTCCCTTTACTCAATTTTATTTCCTTTGAACCTTACCTCATTCTTGATTGTTAGGTATAACTATAATTATTGCCTAGGTGATATTTAATGGATGATAGCTTTGGGTAGTTGTAAAGAACACTAACTTCCAAATCTAATGATGTGTTCACTACGCTTGTCTTAAGTCTTCTTGTTGTTGTAGAGCTGTGTAGCCTTATATTAAAATGATATGTAAAAAAAAAATCATTAAGGCATATTCAAAAAAAAATTAGTAATTTGCACTAAATTCATTTAACAATTGTAATGTTGCACATAATCCCTTGAATTATAGAAATATGTAGATAACCTACCTAAACTTTATAAATTGTGCACCTAATCTTTTGTATTAATTTTCTATTCATTAAACTAAATAAGAGAACCTATTTGCTGAATATGTACATAATCAATACTATAAAATAGATATTAATTCATTATTTAAGAAATTAGTTAAAATAAAAAATTTTGATATTTGTAGACGTATTCTATTTCTAGTGTTGAAGGCTTAACACCATAAATGGTGAAATTTAAGGAAAAAATTATGTTGGACAAAGTATTAGAGTAATGGATTTAAAGAATAAAATCCATATGTAAAAAAGAGAGGTCTAACTACATATGATAAGGTAAAAACCTTTTATCTCATTAACTATTAGAATCATGTTTTCTTATTTTCTTAACATTAGGTATTTATTATTGATACTTTCTAAAAGGTCTAGTTAGTATATTGAATGAGTTATTTGGCCATACTACTTGTATAAGTAGCAAACATTAGATGGATACAATGATGTGATCTGCTAAATGCACTTTAATACTTAAGTTAATTAAGAGTGAGGTAGAGCTTTAACATGTGATTTTAAGTGATCCAAAATGCACAAACCTTGTCATTTTATAGGCTTCAATGAGGTTTTAGTTTAACATTTAGTGTGAATTTTAAGAGCTAACAAAAAGAGGACATATGGACTATTAATTTGAGAGAATCTTGCTAGTTGCGAGCCTTACTCAAGGTGTGAGTAGTCACACTTTTAGTATGTCCTTATTTAGAGAATGTGCACTAGTGAAGTATTTACTGGTTCAAATAGGCTATTATAGGTTGGGCTAATTGTTAATGGATCAAATGTTTTAGGCATAATGTTCCATGGTTGATTTTATTGGGCTAAACTAATCAAGCTTGGGCCAATCAACCATTTAAGGCGTTATCAATATGGTTAAGCTAGCCAATTGACCCAAGCTGAATCAATTCAACCCAATCAACTCAATCATGAAACATTATGCCTAAAGCACCTAATCCAATAATAAAGTAACCTAACCTATGACAATTAATCTTAACTAGCAAATGCTTTACTTGTGCTCATTCTCTAACTAAGGCCACATGAAAAGTGTGACAACTTGCACATTAAGTAAGAGCCACATGTAGCGAGATTCTATCAAAATACTAGTTCATATGTCTTCCCTTTATAGGCTTTCAAAGTCACACTAGACCTCTTACTAGAACCTCATTAAAGCTTATAAAGAGGCTTAGTGTAAAATATGGGATCCTTAAATATTTTTCTTAAATTTTACTTAAAATTAGTTTTTTAATAGATTTTAAATTGCAAAGATGGTATATTTATGTTAAAAAGAACTTGAGAAGGGCATATTGTCTAGCTTATATTTTAACACTACCTAATTGCTTTTTGTTGATTAATTTGTGATAATTTAATCATTCTAACCAATTTTTACATGTGAAATTACATTTGAATGGTCATGATTTGTTTGTGTTGTTGCTTTCTAAATAAGTCAAAAGGTCACGGTTAAATTTGTAAAGTTCAAATTTTAAGTAACTTTAGACAGGTTAATCTTTCACCTTTTTCATAACTGTACTATTCTACAAAATTCTTTGAATTTATGCAAATTGCTTTTTGGTTAATGACAACTAATGTTGATTCGAATTCAAAATATTATAATAAGATATTTTGCAAATGAGCAAGTATAGTATGAGACTTGAAAATCACTTGATAGCATTAAATTCAAATTAGTAAAAAAAAAGAGCAAATAGATCAGTATTTCATGAAAATGGCTTATCAAGTGATCTTTTGAAAGAGCAAGAATTTCTAACCAATAGTTATTAACCTTGCATATGATTGAAGTTCAAAATTTTGGAAAGAGGAAGCTGCTTAAAGGACTTCAAAAAGGAGAAAAAGTCTTTTAAATTAAACTTGCTCGTTGGAATTCAAAAATTCTAAATAGCTAGTCTTATCTTTTGACTATAAATAAAGAAGCTCACTTTTTGACAATTCACTTAACTCAATACAATACAAACATTTCCTTTCTCTTTTGAAAGCTTTCATTCAAAGTTCTTTCTAACTTTTAAGTCTTTTTCCTTTGTACTTAAACTTGCAAAATTTATACTATTAGAGTGTATAAATCTTATGATTTTTTCAAAAGACAAAACTTACTTATTTAAAGGTTTACTAGTTAGTGTGAAAAGTGAGTAAAACTTCTATAGACGCTTTATAGTTAAGTTTGTGAGAAGAAAATCCTTAAGTGTTGAGTTGACATTGCTTGAATCATTAAAAGATTAAGTGAGAAAATGTACTTAAGCTTGTAAAAAGAAAAAGTGCTAGTAGATGATGTTAGGAAATCGGATTATTATATGCAGCGAAAATTCAAAAATTGATCCAAATTCTACCTAGGATCCATGTAAAAGCATAATCAATAATTAGGGTTTTACCTATTGGGCACTCGTGTTTCTACTGATTAAAACTTGAAAGCGGATGAACCTCACGCCGGTTGGAAGTTACAGCATCTCTACGGTATCCACACGGAGTGAATAACGATCTCTCACCCTCCACGAATCTGCTAGAATGCGTTTTTCTCTCTAGGAATTAGGTTTGGATATTTTCTGAGTGATTTAGGGTTTGTATGGAAGCTTTTTAGCGTGTCACATATGTGCTTCCCTCAAGCTCCTTTTTATAGAATTTAAGCAAGCCACAATCTTAGTTCTACTAGGATAATGCTTCCAAAATCCTAATTATACTTAACAACTCATCTTATCCTTATCCTAGAGATAATGAGGAGAGATAGAACTTATCTATTAATTATCTAATATTAGATAATATTTTCTCATAATATAAATATTTTAATATTAGATAATTGTATATAGTTATCAAATATCAAAATAATATTATCTCATAATATATTTATCTAATATCTGATAACGTAATTATTTGATATTACTTTAATATCAAATAATATCACATAATATTATATATATATATATATATATTACGTGAATAACACATTATTATTCTTAATAATAATATATATGCATAAAAATAAGTCCAATTAATTGGATATTAATATAATTAAAGTCTAATTAATTATTATCTTATTCTTACTCCTTTTGTGTGACCCTGTAAGTTCTTACTACGTTGACAATGACTCATTATTGAGCCATAGATAATGAGCGATATCTAGCAATACATCACTGTCACTTAAGTAGTAAGAATGTCTGTGATTCGACATCCACCTAATACATGATCAACGTTTTACATCATAACATTTTTATAATAATATCCAAATTGAACTAGAGGCATGGAATTTGTCATCCTCATCAATGTTCAATTTATATTTCTTGATACTGAGTAGACTTAAAATAAATGATTAATATCACATATTAATCCAATTGAGCATGGGCATGTATTTCTAAGTCTCACTCAATCAAGGGGTCCAAGGATATTTCTCTTTTATACAAGAGTAACAAAATCCCATCTACATCACTCACTTCCCTCTACACGATTTATGACACACCCAATCAATGCCCTATTCATCATCTTGATTAAAGGTGACATAAGACAATATTAAAATGAGTAATTCCTCATGTAGGGAACTGTAGTGACTTCAGGTCAAAAGTTTATATGTATTTGTGATCATATGAGAATAACTTATAACATGTCTATCCATGCAATATTCTCATAGTGGGTCAGTCCAGTACATTGTTCACTAGCAATATACTCATATATTGACTTGATATCACATATCCATGATTCGTAATCATCAGTCACTATACATACTAGTCTTGATGTATTATTACTATCTTTTTTTATAATAATACTTGACTAGGTACATTTTAGGAATAGCTGAATAATTATTATATTAAGTTATAAATCACGTAGAATAATAATAAAATTATGAAAATAAAATATAATAATTAAATTGCTTAAAATAAAACATAATATATTGTGTATTATTTCAATCATCTATATGATTGATTCCTAGGACACACACCAACAGATAATTATTAAAATTAAATTTGATATTAAGAAAGTGGAATAAATCTAAAAGAATATTTTTTTTAGACAATACTAGTATAACAATAATTTTATTTTTTATTTTCCTTATTTTTTACCTTATGCACTTTATTATTTATTTTTGCATATTATTTGCTTGATCTTTCAATTTATATTTAATTACTCTTTGAGGGATTTTTATAAAAAAAAAGCAAGCTATTTTAAAAAGCTTAAATTTTTTTATAAATTTTTTAAACATCAATTTACCCCTTCTTGATGTATTATCATATCACCTAGGATACAAATTAATTGATAGATTTTGTAATGTTAATTAATCATGTAATGTGTGGTTTGGGAGAAATAATTTATTTCATTAAATTTAATAAATAAAAGAGACTAAGTGCACAATTTATAAAATGTAAAAGGTTGTTTACACATTTTCATGATTTAGGGGTTATGCATGTGAATAATTGGAGGAGATTATGTGTATTTTATTTAATTTTTTTTATTTCAAAGCCTTGATTAATATATAAAATTTGGTCAAAATGGCAAATTAAATTGATGAAACTAGACACTAGTATGTATAACAATTTGATTTGATCACCAAACCACTTTTGTGATCAAGCAAGATTGAACTAATTAAGGGGACCATTTAGTTCGATTAGAGAAAAGAAAATAAATTAACAAAAGAAAATAAGGGGGAAGGGAATAAAAACCTAATGATTATCCATTTTATTTTATTCAAACAAGAAAAGAAATTAAGTATTTCTAATTTATTTTACTAATAATTATTACATTAAAAAATAATTTACTTATAATTATTATTATAATTATTATCTTATTATTTTTATTTTATTTACTGATATTATAATTTTTAATTTTTAGTATTAATTATTAATATCTTATTAATATTATTTTAATTATTACTTTCATTATTTTAATTATTATTAATATCTTAATAATAATTAATATTATTTCAATAATATTAATTATCATTATTTTTAATAGTTATTATATTTATTATTTTATTATTTATATTTACTATTATTTTATTAATATTATTAATTATTTTTATGTTATTAAATATTTTATATTAACTAGTATTATTATTTTCATAATTATTTAATTTTAATTATTAATATTTTATTTTTATTATTTCATTTATTACTATATTATTTATTTATTATTTTTTGTAACCATGATAGTTATTATTTTTATTATGATTAAATTATTAATTTTTGTTAATATTGTTAATTTTCATATTATTAAGTAGTTTATTATATTTATTATAATAATTATTACATAATTAATTATTTTTTATTTAATAAATTTTTTATATTTTATTATTTCTATTATTAACTGTTATTTAATAATTATTTTTATTTTTACTTATATTATAATTTTACAATAATAAATTATTATTATTATGTTAAAAATAATAAATTTAAAATTTGGAATGAGGGAATCAGATTCCTTGATAAATTAAGGTGAATTTTCATTTCCTAATTTTGGATAATCTCATTAAGAGAAATGGGAAAAGAGGAGTTTTTTTCAAATCAAATAAAAATAAAAGAAATAAAGTCCCATTATTATCTTTCCCTTTCTTGATTATTTCTAACTAAATGATCTCTAAAGTTATACAAAAATAAACATACTGGTGAATTAAATCCACTCTTGATAATTAGTTTTTTCTTTCTTTTAATAATTTGTCATTAAAAATCCAGAATAAGTGAATCAGATTCTTGGATGAATTGAGGAAAATTACCATTCTTTCATTTTGGATAATCCTCTTAAGGAAAAATAAGAAAAGGAAAGAGTTTTTTCTAAGTCAAATAAAAATAAAGGAAATAAAATTTCATTATTTTCTTTTTCTTTTTTTATTATCTCTAATCAAACAGTCTCTAAAATTATACAAAAACAAACATACTGGTGAATTGAATTTGCTTTTAAAAATTATTTTTTATTTTACAATTTGTCTTCAAATTGAGTCATTAATTTTGTATATGTTTTTTTGCAACATAAGCTTTTGAGAATTAAGTTAAATCATTTATGACGATAATATTTTTGCTCTTTATTTACTTTTTATTTGGGCTTCTTTTGATGTTTATTTTATATTTATCAGTTGTTCTATTATATATGGTTGTTACTTTTTATTTATAACTATAACTATACTTAATATTTTAAAAATTTATTTATGATGTCTTTATGTTCAATTATTAACATAATCGATTAAATCCATCAAATGATCCACAGCGTTTTTATTTACTACCTGTTCTAATTTTTTAACACATTAGAATCAATTCTATGCTTTCAAAATAAAGTAAACAAGTAAAATTTCAACAAAATTGCAGGGAGTTTTGTGCAATTTGTTCCAAAAATTAAAAAATTTATAAAAGGTCACATGAATCTGGATATACCATTGGAGCAAACTATCCGGATCCGAAACCCATACCCGTATCCTTTCGTTCCAATGGATCCTCGCGCAGCAGAAAACAATCAGAGAGCCACACACACCAGTTTGTTTCAGTAGCTCAATCTTTCAAATCAACACTTCAATGGCCGGGATCCGTTTGCAGCCCGAGGACTCCGATGTATCACAACAACAACGAGCAGTGGCTGTTTCCGCTGCCGATCTGGTCTCTGACGACGACCGCTCCGTCGCCGCCGACTCTTGGTCTATCAAGAGTGAGTATGGCAGCACTCTCGACGATGATCAGCGTCATGCCGACGCTGCTGAAGCTCTTTCCAACGTGAACTTCCGAGCTGCCTCTGATTACAGGTTACATTCGGCTCCTCTTCTTATTCTTCTTCTCGTTTGGCTTTTTTCTACTAGTTCAATCTTAGTAAATGAGTTTAAAAGTTTTCCGTGAATTATTTTGTAGACAAGACACAGTCGAAATTTGATTGTTCACTGTATTTTTCACCACCTCAATTTCAATAAATGAAATAGTTATGTTGGTGAAAATTACTATTAATCATCGACTGTAAGAAAATATTGGATCTTTTTGTTAGAGACTATTGGGATGAAGTAAGTGGGTTCAATTTATATCAGAGAATTTTACATATTTGATGATAGTGTAGGTGTTTGAGGTTGGCTTGTGATGTGATAATTCCAGTGGTTATTTATGTGCTTGTGAATTGTAAATTCTGTGTAGATTTTGGAATTTTACCATAAAATTTTCTGTCAGTGTCCCTTAGTTCATGCCTTTTTTGGAGAATCTATTGGGAGAGGCATTATATTTTTTTTATTCCAGATTTAGTGACTGTTTATTGATCCATTAGTCACTTGTGTCTGCAGTTCTGACAAGGATGAAGATGCTGAAGCGGCTACATCAATGTTAGGTTTTCAAAGCTATTGGGATGCTGCTTATGCAGATGAGCTTGCAAATTTTCATGAACATGGGCATGCTGGAGAAGTTTGGTAAACAAAATTTGGCTACATGACCCGCATAATTCATTTAGAAGAACCTTGGTTATCTAGTAATGATATAATCAGTTCAATGACCAATTATCATACACCTGTTCTAAATTTATCTTTTTTCTGGGGAGAACTTGTATAAAGCTTCCCATAGGTGATCTGGTAATTGACTCAAGTATCACACTATCTATTGGGTCACTGCATGTAACTGCTGACTAGATACCATTTGTTGATACCCTGTACAAAAATGTCTGCTAAGAATCATAAAGTAATTGCTAGTCTTTATTATTATTTTAACAAAGTTTAGTAGTTAGCATTTTAAAATGGAGGAACTATGGAGAATTTATTAAGCACTAGCATTTCCTTGAGTTTATCTATTTTAAAGCTATGGTTATAGAAACTCAAGGCATAAAATTATGAGAGATAATAAAATAGAATGTCTGAAATTCTGGCTTTGATCAATTTAGATCCCAACATTTGAACTTTTTTTCTAGAGCAGTAGCAGTCTTCCCATCAGGAATGAATACTTCATACTTTCCCTTTCTCTTTCAGTCATAGTTTTTTAATCATATTCTGCAGAGGACCGTAGCTTCATTTTGAGTTTTATTGGTTAAGTTTCACTAAAATGGATGTAAAAAATTCTTGTGGCCTTTGTTGCTGATTAGTTGTTCTCCAACTGTGAAGCATGGGGGTTGGAATTGAATATTTGAAATATTATATAGGTGCACAAGTATTGCTATATTTAATGATGAAACATTGAGAATTATATGAAAATACACCTTAGAAATGTTTGATGTGTTTAAACTTTTAACATGGTTAGAAAGTGAATAAATTAGAAGTGTTGACAACTCAAATTTAATAACTCAAATTATACATATATATATATATATATATATATATATATATATAAGTCCATGTCCAATATGTATCATCCATTGACACTTAGTATGAAATTCCAACACCTTTGAAAAATACTTTTCAAATAATATATATATATATATATTGGGTTTCCATGTGTCGTAGTCCTCCATCATCCATCTATTTGTTATCTTTCTTTTTCTTACTTATCTTTTTATTATATACTGATATACATATTTTTTTTCCCTTTGTCTTAGGTTTGGAGTTGATGTAATGGAAACTGTTGCATCCTGGACCAAAACCTTGTGCATTGATGTTTCTCAAGGCCGCTTATCAAATCATGTTGATGATGTCAAGTCTGAGCCAGCTGAACAGGTTGATAAGCGTTTATCTAGTTGGAGTGTACTTGACATTGGAACTGGAAATGGTTTACTTCTTCAAGAACTAGCTAAACAAGGGTATACTTTTGGTTTCTCTGAACTGTATTGCATTATATGCTGAATCAAAAAAAAAAAAAAAAGGGTAAAAGTGGTGCTAGTCTTGCTGGAAGCTGGCTCACCTTTGTTTAAGTTTCATTGCATGCAAACCACCTATAGTCATTAATGGTGTTATGCAATGATAGTTTGCTGGAAGCACGGTTCAGACATGTCTTATCTTACACTCTGATTTCTTTTAGAGAATTTTTGGGCATATGGCCAATGGAAGATTATCTGCATCCTGTCAATTCAAAGATTACATCTCTAAGCTTCAGATTTTGAGGAAAAATAAATCTTTGAAACTTTATATTATCTACCATTGGATATTTGTTCTAAGATTGGTTTCAATTTTCATTGACTTGTTTTAGACCTGCACACAGGATAGGATATCAATTGTAAATTTGATATAATATTAGTATTTATTTTAAAGCTTTCTATTAACTTGAATATAGGTTCTATTAGTGCAGTTGTTGTATAGCAGAGTATTGTCTTCTGATGTCTTCTTTTTAATTTTTTTTCTCTTCTATTTTTTGAGGATTATTTTTCCTCACAAACTATATCTTATCTTCTTGAGAAAATCAAAGAACTGATTAGATTTATTGTAGTGCTAGTAGTTCCTAGATGTTTGAACTCACTTAGATTGTTCAAAAATACTTTCAAGTGAAAAGTAAGAAAAATAAATTTGCATATATATGACATATTCTAATTTTCTTAATCTTGAATTTGTTAAGTCCTTGTTCCAAGATGTTCTGATTTCTAAACATTAATATGAAGACTTATAGGCATTGCATTTCATTGTTAGTAAATAACTTTTGAAGCAAACTCTTGTCATTTTTGGATTCAGGTTTTCTGATTTAACTGGTACTGATTATAGTGAGGGGGCCATCAGCCTTGCCCAACACCTTGCCAGTCGTGATGGATTTTCCAACATCAAGTTTTTGGTATGCCTAAAGCTTAGAGATTATGTTTTGTGTGTGTGTGTATATATGTGTGTGTGTGTGTGTGTGTAGGTGAGCGCACATGTGCCATGCCTGTGAATGCATTTTTTCTTTAACCCTTTTTTCTAAATACCATTAAGTTGATCAGTTACTCAGCTTTGCTATATGAGTTTATTGTTGTCTGGTTTTGAAGGTCTGGACTGACTGGACAATAATATTCTAGAGGTGCTCATCTGTGCTTGGGCCTTTTCAATTGTTTACTGTACTGGATATTCAGATTGTCCATATATGGAAAATGCTTTTGTCTTCTAAAGCAGTATAAACTGTAAAGAACACACACACGCACACGCACACATGCGCGCGCACACACACACACCCACACACAGAGAGGAAGGGAAGGGTTGGGTGCTGTGGATTCTGATGACCCTAACCCTTTGTTGGGAGTTTAGTTAATGACAATATGCAGAACAGGAACATCAATGTGGATAAGCCAAATTAACTGTAGACTGAAATTGACTAGATTAACATTTTTCAAAAAGCAGAAATTCAGTTTTCTTTTTTTAATCTTTTGCTTTTCTTTTTGGGTTGGGGGGGTGTTCTGTCCTTGTATAACTTGTTCGCGCTAATTACTGCATGTTCATAGTCTTTATGATTTGGGGGTGCAGAACAGTAGGAACGATTGCTGGCTTTGAATATTCATGTCCAGAATTAACTTCACTGTCAATTCTGAACAATATACTGTTTAATTTTGAACACGTTAATGTCACTTGTGTTTGGCTGGAGTACATTTATGCATTTGCATACCAGGACAGTGCAAGTTGGATTTCTTAATATATTTTCATCCCTCAACCAATTTTGATATCAATTGGATGATATGTGCACCATCCGTAGAAGTTAAATAAAACTTGTACAAAATTCTTGATGGGTGAAATTCTACAAGTTAATATTTGTCATGATGATCTGCTTTCAAATTATTATTGATTAAGGATGTTCCTTAGTTCCATTCTATGATCAAGCAAGTTCTTTAATTGTTATTGCATCACAAGCATGTTCAGGTTTTATTTGTCCTATATGAGCATAAAACATACATTAATTAAACTTTTGAAGCCATCCTGCAACTCACAAGGGACAAACTGTTACCAAAAACCTAGGAACAAATAGAAAGTCTGAAAAGCTTACGTTTTATTGAATTTGATGGCTGTCTATATTTAATACTTCAACAGATTGCATTCAAGCACTTTCAGCTATTTTTAAATACATTGTAGCATTTCTTTGGGATAACTTGTTCTATGTTTGAAACCACATATTTGTACAACCAGTGTATGTCTTGAGTTGGATTCGGCAGTTATTTCTTAGCATCTCTATTTTGTAACTCAACTTTTTAGTACATTTTTGACATGTCTAATATATTATGTGCTCGGTTCTAAATGTAAGGTTGATGATGTCCTTGAGACAAAGTTGGAACAACAGTTTCAACTCGTTGTGGATAAAGGGACTTTGGATGCCATTGGATTGCATCCTGATGGTCCTGTCAAGAGGTAAGGAAACATCTCTTCCCAGCGTTCCTATTTTGGACAATATTGCTTTGCTTTATAAATCTACATTTTCTTAGTTTTTTTCCCTGTAGATCAAATCAGCTTAAACAAAATTGCTATACACATTAAAACAACTGGTAACAGCTTAAATGATTAGGAACTATAGCACTGAGGGACTGTGTTATTTCTTCTGATTTCCAGGATGATGTACTGGGATTCTGTTTCGAAATTAGTTGCTCCTGGTGGAATATTGGTATGCACTTGAAATATTCTAACTCTTGTTTTAAAGTTAGAACTTTCATTTTAAGTTGCACATTGGTGCTTGTTACGATTGATACTTGTTTGATGTTATAAATCCAGCTCTAATGTTTCAAAACTTCTCTCCCTATTGATGTTACTCTTTTCATTTCTTGGCATGATGGAAGGTGATCACATCATGCAACAGTACCAAGGATGAGTTGATGCAAGAAGTGGAAAGTTTCAACCAAAGAAGGATTGCTGCTGCCCAGGAACTTGAGACGGCCAAGGATGGAGAATCGTGCAGGGATGCTGCATTTCAATACTTGAGCCATGTCCGCACATACCCGACATTTATGTTTGGTGGATCCGTAGGCTCTCGTGTTGCCACCGTGGCATTCCTCCGGAGCTGAAATTTCTCTGTGGGTTGTAGTTTTGTTCAGCAGGATAGATCTAGTTAGTGTGTTTATGTGGCTAGGTGGATGTTGCTCAATACGTCTTCGCGCGCTTGTGTTGAACCGTAAATATTTGCTGATTCATGTAGAAGTAACGTGTTGCTTAGCGGAATTTGGTGTTTTATCTACTGTATTTTATTGCCTCGTTAGAACAAAAATGACGCAGCTGAACCGATTGGGTTGTTCTCCAATATCTTGCTTTTGGAAAGCTAAGTGCGTTTATGGTGTTGAAATCGGTGCGTTGAGTATCAAAGTTCACTATTCCATCCTCTCTACTTGATAGTCTTGATTGATCAACTTTCACGTTTCAGTTTGGCAGTGAAGGAATGGATTGGTTCATAAAGGAATGGAAAAGTGGGGTAGTAATGGGATCGACGGATCCGCCTTTACGAGGGATGGAAATATTGAATTTTGTTTGAGAGAATTATATTCATCTTTCTTAAGGTCAGGTTTAATTATATTTGATATTACTTATTTTTTAAAAATTATATTTTACCTTTTAATATTTTCACCGTAATGAAATGTAACAATATCGGAATTTCAAATTGCAATATTTTTTGTGTTTCTCATGATTAAAAAATTATTTTCTTACATTTTTTATGTATAAATATATTTTTTTAAGAATAAAAATTCTTTTATGTATAATTGTATTGAAATATTTGTCCACAAAAATATAAAAATATAAAAAAAATATTCTCTAAATCATAACGAATGACACTGGAGGAGTTATAGTTGAAAAATTAGTATCATTACAATTTATGACAGTGAAAATACTTAAGAGAGAATGAAAAATAAAGGTTTTTGAGTATAATCCGATATTAAAGGTACACACCCCTAGCTATATTTCTTAAGGTGAGAAGTTAACGTAATTTCCCATTTTTTCCATTTTTTCCCCTTTTGTTGGCCAACACAATGTATTTCATCCAACTAAACAAGAGCACCGAAAACACTGCAAACAAGACAAAGACAACCGATGTACTTGGTGAAAATGGCAGTAAATGTTAATTTTAGGGATTTTATCTCATTTTGTTTTGTATTCCAATTTAAGATTTAGTGTTTAAAGTGATCGGTTACTTCTATTACAACTTCAAAAAGATAGTAAACCAACATTTTGTGGCTGAGTGAAACAAGAAGTGCAATGTTATCCAGTATTATATTTAAATACTTTTTTATTCTGATTTAAGTAATTATGTGTACTTTAGATGGCTTGTAATTCTTATAAAAAACAAATATAGAAAATAAGTACAAATTCTATGTACACAACCCAGATCTCAATAAAGTAGGAGTAGCAATTTTTGATATAATACAATAATTTAATATAAATATAAGATATTTTATATAAATTTGGGTTAAGTATATATGATTTCAAATTACAAATAGATTAACTCATTTAATATGAAGAATAAATAGATCGAATTAAGATTGTAAATAAGTTGACATGTCAATCTATTTAAAAATTTATATTAAAATTCTAAAAATAGTACATGAAAAATAAATAATAATTTAATAATTAAATTATAAATAAATATATAATAAAAATATAAAATTCATGTTTTAATTAAATAATAAAAATTCAAAAAAAAACATTTTATAAATGATTAGAAATACTTCTAGTGAAAAATAATTAGTAATTAAATTTAATATATGAACATATAATATAAACTCTGTTGGGTGATTTTATTAAATAAATTAGATAAATTGATTTATCTAAACATATTTAATAAATATATTTATTCAATATAACATAATTATTTAAATTGAGTTTGAATTGATCCTGTTCAACTGGCTACTAATATTCAACATGACATAAAGTCAGCACATAAACATGAATCGCAACTATTACAATAAAGACAATTGGTATATCTGCTCAACAGCTAATTGGGATGCCAAACTTAACTCATTTATCCCAAATACCCTTTATTTTACTTTTAATTATCTTTATCTTTTTTTTTCACTTTTATTTTTTTAATCATCAAATGATGGGATACTACGAGAGATTATAAGATTAACGAATTTTTACCCTTTCAACAAACATTATATCTAAGAATTGAATTTTTGTCCATTAACAAGAAAATCCATCCACTGAATCATTACCTTATTTTTATCTTTTAACCCATTATTTTTGCGTGTTTTAGTAACACTTTAGTACAATATTTTATATTGTTCCAGTTATTTCATAGTCAAAAGTAATTTTTAATCTCTATCTAATCGAAGTAAATTCCTTCCAAAAGTAATTTTGACACATATTATTCAAACAAGCCTCTAGTTTTTCGTGCTGCTTTTTGAGTGGAGAGTGTCCCGTGATAGACATTGAGCTTTAGAAGGAGATCAAAAGCTATAAGGTCCGAAAACGGAGAAGCCAAGGAGGTTATCGATGCAAACCCTTCTAGTGCATTTTTTTTCACTAAGACCCACAAAGATTTTCAATTTCTCTAATATATGAAATTGTATTTTTTAGATATTTTTTAAGGTAAATTTTTGTTTCCACTTCAAAGATAATGAATAGAAACTACCATTTTTGTTTTTTACAATGATGACAAAAAGATCGAAACCTGACCAACGTAGAAGTTACTTTCCTATCATGAACCGTATCAATATGATCTCATGTGCTATGCTTTGTTAGCAGATCAATTCTTTTAAAATTATAGGTAAATGTCAATAATATTTGAAACATTGCATTTTTTAAATTGATAGATTCATTAAATTATGATAAATTGGCTGATAGGAACTGCATGAAACAAATTTTCTTATGGATAAATTGTTTACTATATATAATTTTTGTTTGTTAGGACTTGATGTGTAATTCTAAATAAACAAATCGAAGAAATCTTGGTTGGGATATTGTGCTTGGATTATGTGCAAATAACATAAACATAGCCGATTCCATAATGGCAATTAGAAAAAATGGATTAGATTTGCCCAAGAAAAAAAACTTGATAGGTAATTGTTGGAAAAAATTACCAAAGTAATGCATAGTAGAAAAATTAAATTATTTACTTAAATCAACTTTTTCCATACGTATAATAAAATATATCACTAGAAAATATTATAAGAAGAATAAATCAAGAAACTAAAAATTTTTAACATGGAAAACCCTTCAATATGAGAGTAAAAATTGTGAGATCTAATCTAGTAAGAAAAAATTTTCACTAATAAAATAATAAATACAATGTCTTCCCAAAAATTTTATGGAATAGCCAATATCAAACTCTTCGCCAAAATAGGTGTAATTCTCAACAAAATTAATACAATAATTAACATAAATTACTGTGTAAAAATAGCTAATAAAGAAGAGCAAAATTAGCACAAAAATATGTACAATATTGCCCAAATTACAAGCAATAACATATCCATATCTTATGTGAATTTGAGTAAAAAAATGATAATTCTTCTAGTATAATTTGGCAAAAATAGCTTCTCCCTATGCTGTCCTACATAACAAAGAAAACTGGCTTGCTTGTTGCCATTCAACTTCTCAAGGCAAAAAGTTTTCTTTACATCGTATGAGACATCTTTTTCAATCCACCTACTTTTATATTCATCTTCTATAGCCTCATCATAATATTATGACTCTCTCCCATCAATCAAAAGAATGAACTCATTTTCAATATATCTTGTAGAAGGTTGTTTAATTCTAGTGGATCTTCTAACCATAACAATTAGAGCCTCTAGTGTCGGTTATTCATCATATTCATTTTGTGTGGTCATCCATATCAACTGCATCATTTTCAAAATTCTGAGCTTTAACTTTATGTTGCTCCTCTCTTGGATGAACTATATCCAAGTTAGGTGATGGTTTATTGTGTTGAGACACCTTCACTTCTTCCTTACTAATGTCTTTAACGTTTAATCTTTTACAAACATAGTATCTCTGCTTCTGACTAACATCTTTTCAATAAGATCATAAAATCTATAACTAAATTCATGTTCACCATAACCTAAAAATATGCATTGCTTTATTTTCATATCAAGCTTGGATCTCTCATCTTTAGGAATATGCTTAAATGCTTTACATCTAAATACTTGTAAATGATCATAAAAAACATTCTTACTTGACTAAACCTTTTCTGGCACTTCAAACTACAAAGGAACAAATGGAAAATCATTCAAAACATGCACAACTATATTTAAAGTTTTGGCCTAAAAAGTTTTTGGTAGTTCAACATATGAAAGTAAACATCTAATTTTCTCATGTAAAGTTCTATTCATCTTTTCAACTAAGCCATTCAACTGAGGAATCTTTGGTGGTACTTTTTTATGTTTAATACTTTGTTCTTCACAATAAACATTAAAAGGTCCTAAATATTAACCTCTATTATTAGTGCATATGCATTTTAACTTCTTTCCTATTTCTCTTTTAACTAAAGCATGAAATTGTTTAAATATCTCAAGCACTTGGTCTTTTATCTTCAATGTGTATACCTATATTTTTCTTGAGTGATTACTAATGGATGTAATAAAAAAGAGAGAACCATCAAAGTGTCCTTGTATTTATGGGACCACATACATCAAATTGCACCAATTCAAATATTTTTTGATTTTTTGAAAAGTGGTTGATTTTTAAAAGCTACTCCATTTTATTTTCCAGTTGGATAATGAACACACTTCTGTGAATGTGAACTTTGCACTCCACATAATGCATCTCTTTTAGATAAAATAACAATTATTTTTTCACTGATATGACATAACTTCTTATGCCATAACTTAATCTCATTGTAGAATTAACAACATGTCGAACAATTTTTGCTTAAATTAAGAAAAATGTAGAATACCTTAAACCTTTAGCCACAATTATAGGGCTCTTAGTAAGTTTCGACTGCTTACATGAGAAGAAATTATCATAGCCTTCATCAGAAAGTTTACCTACAGAAAGTAAGTTCAACTAAATGTCTAGAACATGTTTTATACGCTTGATGATTAATCTAATTTCATTGGATGTTTTTAGAATTACATCTCTAATATTAGCACACTTCATTGCATTCTCATAAACCAATCTTACATCTTCAAAATCATTAGGAGAGTAAGATGAAAAAATATCCCTTCTACATGTAATATGGGTGGAAGTACCATTATCAACTACCTTGCTAATTTTATTCTTTGCAAGGTTGATGACATCATCTTCATGAATAAAAAGAAATTAATCAATAATTGTATTAGCCCAATCTTCATCTTTTTTACCTTTCTCTTTTCCTATCTAACTTTTATTTTTACTTTTGTTGTCCTTCTTTGACCTCTAACAATATTTCTTGATGTGCCTTTTTTGTTATAATAATGACACTCAATATTTTCAAATCTTTTTTCTAAATTTGCTTCTACTTTGATCTTTATTCCTTATACTCCGACTTTTGCTTCTCATTTGAGACTTAGTAACTATAACATTTGGTTATGAAGAATAATCATATGATTTCCTTCTCAACTCTTCATTCAAGACATCATTTTTAGCAATATTCATAGTCAACATACTATCTGGGGTAAAATTAAATGTAGACATTCTAAATGTCTCCTATGAATCTAGTAAATAACTAAAAAGCATCAAACCCTAAACTTCATCTTTAAATTTGATATTCATAGTAAAAAGCTGATTAATAATCTCTTGATACGCATTCAAGTGATCTATCATTGGAATATTATCTTGATATTTTATGCTCATCATTTGCTTTATCAAAAATATTTTATTATTCTTAATCTTTTTGACATACAAATTTTCAAGTTTAATCCATAATGAATGAGCATATGTTTCCTCCTCAATATGATTCTATACATTCTCCTCTACCCATTGCCTAATATATCCACAAACTTGTCTATGTAATATATCTCATTCCAAATTAGATTTATTTTCTAGTTTTTTAATAGTAAATACTGGCAAATAGTAGCCTTTCACATAAAGTGAATCTCCTATCTTTCTTTTCCAAAGAGTGTAATTTTTACTATTAAAAAATATTATTCTATTTGTATTAACCTCCATGATCCTAGTGAATAACTTAATTTTTTTACTATTTGTTACTTTGGTAATTTTTCCAATAGTAATAAATCATCATAACTTATTGAAAAAAGTTGACTTATCAAGCCACTTTAAGACTCTATAGAAGACATTTTTCTATAAGAAAATTTTGTACAAAAATAAAAGAGTTATATTATTTATATATATTATACTTAAAAAATTGATACCTCAAATTATTGTCATTGAAGAAAATAATTTCCTCCTCGAATAAATAGAATATTTTTTAGAAAAAATGTAAAATATTTTATTTAATTTTATAATGGTTAGATTTTGCTCTTTTAAATTTTAAAAATTTAAAAATCACTCCCATAAACTATACAAATTTAAAAATTAATATCCACTGCTATCTTAATTTACTATTTTATTAAATTACATTATTTTTTTATAATCTTTTTAATCAAGAATTATAATATTATAGTATGTTAGTTTTTCTTATTATCTTTTGCAAATAATCTCCATGTTATATAATTAATAGAAATTAAATTAAATATATAGAGTTTTAATTAAATAAAAAAATGAGTTACAAAATTATATGTGAAAAAAATAATAAAATAAACTAATATACTATAGTGTCACAATTCTTGTTTAAAAAGCTCATTAAAAATTGATATAATTTGATAAAATATTTAGTTAAGTTGATAATAGATGTTAATTTCAAGTTTTATAAAGTTTAATGAGGTGATTTTCAATTTTCAAAATAGAAGGGAACAAAATTTAATCTCACTAAAGCTAAAGAAGGTACTTCCTTCATTGTTATTTATCTATCACTATTAATCGATTTCATACATATTAAAAAAGTAGTTTAATTTATTTATTTTTAATAAATTTTACAAGATTATCTTTTATATACAAAATTTAAGATAATTAAAAATAAAAAAAATTAAAGGAATAAATATAAGTTAATTAATAGTATAAAATAATGAAATATTTATTAATAGAAAAGAAGGGTAAATTTGAAAAAAGAATATTTAATACTTTATTAGAATCCTAAAATAATAGATAGAATTTTTTTTTTCAAAATGCGATAGATAAAAAGGAACAAATAGAGTATTTTATATTTTTTATTATCTTAATATTTTATAATTATATATTCCAATAAAAAATATCTTTCATCAAAATAAGCAATGCCTAAGGCTTTGATTATTTTGATGAAAAATATTTTTTTTATAAAAACAATCTCATCTCATTTAATTACACTTATGTTATAAGATATTAAATATTAAGATTAAAAATTCTATTTATTTAAAATTAAATTATTAGAATATAATAAAAAATAACATATCATCTTTATTTTAAAAAATATTATTTTTCTCTACTATTATAATATCATATATCATATTTTTAATCTCAAGACATATAGATGACATGAGCCCTTCACTTTCATATAAACATATGAAAATATTTTATTACAAATACTAAGTATAAACAGGACATCGTTTTTAGAAAGACGTGTAGTAAGTGCATTAAATCAGAAAACAATTCTTAATATATGAACCTCGTGAAAAATGAATCTACGTTTTCAATATGAGAAAAAAAAAATCCAACTTTTGAGACATAAAATAATAAATATACTGCGGGGACGTAATTATAAGAATTAGTTAATACGATGAAGTTCGCATCAAAATATTGTGCTTATATATGACCAAACGGTCAAGTGAGTTAAGAAGGCCGATTTACTTGGTAGTTATGCACAACTTGCACAAGACCCTATAGCCATGCAAGTATGCATTCGTCCGGCTCGCACGCACACGGCACGCGCGGTATTTATCATTATCACGTAAGAAAAGAGATTATAATTTAGGGATCGCTATTTTGCATGCACATATCCGAAATTCCATTCTATCATTTGAAAGAAAAAATTATATTAATAATATGATAATAAAATAATAAATAGCATTTAAATAATTTTAACAAAAATATTAATTTAAAATATTTAAGAATAAATATTATAAATATTAAAATTATATTTTAAAATTAAGTTTTGAATCTTTTCATTAAATTAAATATTATAAATCTACTTTATCATTCTATATTTAATGAAAATTCTTAATTTTTTAATCAAAATTTAATTTCAAATTTTATTTTCAGTATATATAATATTACTTATATTTGAGTTAGCTTACTCATTTCCTCTTATTTGCACAATAAATGCATTCATTAAATTAAGAAATTAATAGCAATAGTGAATTGATTAAAATATTATTTATTATTTTATTACTTTTAAATTAATAACATAATTTTTTTTTCATTTAGAGTCCATTGATTTAGGGAAAAATGAAATTTTTAGAAAATACTTTTCTAAGAAAATATATTTCTAGAAAATGAATTAATTTTCTATTATTTTGTACATAAAGAAAAAAATATTTTCTTGTGATTGATGCACAAAGAAAAATTAATTCTGTTTAAACTAAATCAAAATTATTTATTTCAAAATTATTATAACTTTACATACTTTTTAAAAAGGAATTTTTTTAATAAAAGTTTTATAGTTCTTGGTGCCCAATAGTTCAATGATGATTGATCTCCAATAATAAAATATATATTAAAAGTATTACAAAATCTTATACTTATATTTATACAATTAGTTTAATTAATTATTGTAAAATATTATATAATAGGGCATCTGTGATGAGGAAGAAAGGAAGAATATTTTAGTGAATATTACATGAAAATGTGTACTTGGACTTTAATAAATAAAAATAAATTTTATAAAAATAGAAATAGAGCATTCATTATGAAAATATTTAATAAATAAAAATAAATTATACTCGCAATCACGATTGTGTAACAAAATGATAATGAAGAAAGCTTAGTCTCGAGCTGAATGTATTGAATAACAAAGAAAATCAATTCCATTTTTCAAAATCAGAAGTTACTTTCCCAAAAAATAATATAATTTTCTAGTTGATTAGAATTTATTTTTCTGTTAACTAAAATTTTTGAATATCCAAATAGGGAAAAATTGGAAAAGTAAAGATTATCAAACCTCTACCTATGAACATTAATAATAGCTATCCCCAAATTTATATTAGGGATTAGGGACTTGTTTAGTCACTAGTGTAATTTGGCGAGTAGTTTAAGTAATATGTCATAGGATTTTAGATATCAACCTCTATTTTTTTTAATTTTTTTATAATAATAAGAGTTACAAATCATTTAATGTATACAGAATGATATTTATTTTGAATTCAAAACATGATGAAAAGAATACTTTTAAAATGATATTGGATATTATTACACTAATAAAAATATAGAAAACACAAATTAGATGTACATATATCATTTTCAATTTTAAAATGGTTGAATTTAGTCCTTAACTTTAAAATTTTGGAATTAACTGTAATGTAATTATTTAAATGCCCGCACTAAAAATTTTTCAGGATCCCTCGTTTATATATTTCGCGTAATTAAAATTCGCGTCGGACCATTTTAGTCTCAAAGAGGAGGGAAAATCTAAATAGAAAAAATAAAAATTGAAATTCACAAATGACATGAGTATTATCATGGGATCTTTAAAATGATATGAGCATAATCACAAAACTATTATAAATATTTATTTATGCGAATTTTTATAAAATACTTTTAATTTATTTATTGACTATTATAATTAAAATTTATTCGATGTTTGATCATTTATTAAGAGTTGTAATTAGAGATAAATTAAATTAATTAATAATGGATATTTATCGATAAGTACTTATTAATTAAAGATAATTATCATTATAAATTGTAATAGTTATCACTTACTTACTGCTTAAGATATCTATAAATATTAAAAATTGTAAAAGGGTTTTATACACATTCATAAATTAAAAAATCTCTTCTCTTTATATTATTTTATTTTTTATTTATTTTTATTATTTTATTTTTATTTTTATAAAACGATATTAGCATACTCCTCTGCAACTAGCATACTGCTCGTAGTCCGTGGCCAGCTTGCACCTTATAAACCAAATCCAGAAAACTACCAAAACTCCAAAATTCAAAACGAATTTCGGAGAGCAGTGAATTGTTGTTGGCGTGAAATTTAGCCACGGAGTAAGGGGCGAATTTAGTGGAGAACGGTGATAAGGAGATGCAGCTGTAGAGCGATCGCCACCGCGGATCTCGGGCTCGAACGCCGAGAGCAATAATACAAAAGGGGAGAATGATTGGATGATTGACTTTCACAAAAAAAATTAGATCAAAACTTAAATTCAGGTATGTAGGTAATTTAATTGTTGTATCGTCGGTACGTGCTTAAATTAAATGTTCATCCAATATTTGAGACTTCGGTGGAGTAGCAGTTATGATAGATTTTGAGTTTCCAATCTTCTCAATTCCAACCTTACATAATATTTATAGATATTTGATATCTAAAGCGAAAGATCTATTTCTCTTTTTAACAAATTTAAAAGAAAGATGAGAAGAGTAGATTAAAAAAATGATCTATTATTATTTTTCCTTTATTAGTTGTATCATATGTTTTTCTAGCTCTTTAATCATCATGAAATTGTCTCTTCATTTATATTTTATTGTGACTAAATACAATATTAATTTTCTGATGAAAACTTTGAAACTCGTTTAATTTGTCTCATTGCATTCATTGAAGTAAATGCATCAATAGTTAATTTTTTTTATGAAAAAAAAATGAAACATATGCAATTGATTTCGATACATTCTCTAAAGTGATTGATTTTATGCCTTATAGCAACTAAACAAAATTTTGAGTTTGTAATGAAGAAACATGAAATCTATCCAATTGGTTTTATTGCATTCCTAGAAATGAATGCCTTGATGATTAAAAGATTTAAATGTGGATGAGATTACAATTATAATCGTATATGTGAAGAAGGTTAAATTAATTTATACAATAATGGTGGTTATAAGAATGGTGCAAATAACCATAAAAATAATATTCACCGCTAAAAGTTCAAGAATATAATGAGAAATATTTATATAATGAGAATTCAAAAAGTTCTAAAAGTTTATATTATCAATATGATGTAAAAGGCCATTGAAAGTTTTAAAAATATATACTACTAAGATGGTAGGAAAGGCCAATTTTTTTATTGACAAGAATGATGCTTTTAACCATAATTCGCATGATATAGTATATTTAAATGTGATAACATTCCAAAGGAATGTTTGATTATTTAATTGGTAATTATAGTGGATAATTTCTTTTTCTATTAAAATAAATTGAATATTTATTTCTTACAAATAGTGCAACAATACACACTATTTTTAAGAATAAAAATAATTTTTTAATTAATAATTTGTAAAAATTATACCAATATCATATATGCTTGTACAAAGTTGATTGAATGCTCTTGCAGAATTAATATAATTTTAACAAGAGATACAATGCTTATAGATGTATTATAGTTATTGAAGATATTAACTAAGCTTTAAAGATATATGATGAAATAGATACTATATTGATAGAATAAAATATTAAATATTTTTATATTATAATAATTGTATTAAATGAGAAAAATATATTAGGAAAGTTATTATCATTTTCTTTTTATATGTAGTACACATATACAAAATTGAGTAAAAGAGGTGTGAACCAAAAGTTTACTAACCAAAATATTTTTACTATATGGGATAATCAAATCGGTCATCCTAGATTAATAATAAAGTAAAAGGTCATTGAAAATTCTTAAAATTATTCATTGAAGAACCAAAAGATTCTTTAATATGATATTTGTTCTCAAGCCAATTTAATTATAGGTCATTAATGCAATTGCCAACTAAAGTTAGGAGTAGATTCCTAATATTTTTGAAATGAATATGAGGTGACATATGTTGATTTATCTACTATGTAGAGTATTTGAGTGTTTTACGATTTTAGTCACACATGAATTTATTATCAATCTGCAACCTTATGTTTACGAGATTACAAACTCAAATAATTTGACTTTGAGCACAGTTTCCTAATTATGCAATTAATATGATATGTTTTAATAATATTGATAGATTTATATCCAAAGCTTTTAAGAATTATCATGTTCTAATGAGAATAATTATTAAATATCCTGAAATATGTTCACATGTAAAATAAGTTAACTAGAATAATTCTAATGTCTTGAGTTATTAGTCATATTATTGTTCAAGAGAACAAAATTACCTTTATCATTTTGAAAGACATGCAACCTTACATGTTACAATACCTATATGCATCAAGTTAAAAAATTAGAGTTGCCTCTTATAATTAGTTTTGTTTAAGAGCTAAAAGGTTCTTGTTTTGAATGTGCAAAATATTTTTACTTTACTACAATGCACATATATAATCTTGAAAAATGATAGAAAATATAAGTTTATATGTGAATCTATATTCCTAAAATTATAGGAGAAATATGCAATTGTATAAATAATATGATATTTAATCATCTTGATCTTTACAAAAAATGGTACAAACCAAAAATTTATAAGATGATTGATTTATAAAGCATAAAAAATTACCAAATATATTACTAAGCAAAGGAGAATAAGTAAATATTATATATTAGTTATAAATATTCTTATTTAGATTGGTATCTAAGTACGGCAATTGTTTTTCAAATTAGTTTTTCAAATTTGCTTGAAGCATGATAAATATTGGTCCCAAATGTATAAAATAATTTTATTGAGGAATCAAATATTTTTAAAAAAATTTGAGACATAATGACAAATTTTTGGAAGAAGTTTAGGCACTTAAAATTTACAAAAATAATAAGATCTCAATTGATTATATGTCTAATGAAAAAGATGGAACCAAAAGGAAAATAGTTGTCAATAATGAGTACCCTTACGTACCATGTAGCACTCAAAAATTATGAAAAATAGTTATTAATAAAAATCTTACGTTTATATAATGATGATATTTATTAGCCAAAGGAAAAAATGCAATAGAAATGCAAGTCACTTGTAAAATGAAGAAATACTTAGAAAGTTTTAAGTTAATGAAATACTTGGAAAGTATAAAGTTAATAAGGTACAATTGTATGATTGTACCAAGATAATAAGAAAATTTTAGTTGTAAAGAGAAAGTATAATTTAGAATATAAGAGTTTTTGCAAAGATTACAATTAGTTATAAGAAATATTTATTTTTATATGGTGGATATAATTTTTTTAACAATATATCAAAACTTGATATGTATCTAATGGATTTAATAATATTATATTTCAGGCGTGACAATTAAGAATAATATTATAATCTCAAAAAGATTTCAAATGCTTGAATAATATTATATTTCAAATGGGTTTAATAATATTTGAGAAATATATTTCAAATGCTTGAACAATATATTAAAAATTGATATATATCTAATGAATTTAATAATATTTCATGCATGACATTTAAGAATAATATTATAATCCCTAAAAGATTTCAAATGTTTGAAACATGCAATTTGAATATTTGAGAAATATATTCAATTCAATTACAAAGAGCCTTGTATGGATTTAAGACAAATGTGTTGCAATTGTATTAATGAATATTTGTTGAATGTACATACATACATACATAATATCCCTTTTTTTGTTATTTGAATGTGAATTGCTATATAAGTTGATAATTTGAAAATTATTGAAACTCATCAAGAGCCTCCAAATATAACAAAGTATTTGAAAAATGGAGTTTGAAATGAAAGATTTTGAAAAATTGTGTTTAATTTTGATTTACAGATTAAATATTTAAATAATAGAATATTTGTTTATTAATCAAAATGAAAAAAAATCTTTTGTATAGATAAATTATATCTATTAAATGTCCCAATAATTGTTCAATCAATTGGTATTAAAAAGGATCTACCTTGAACTCCAAAAAATAATGAAAATTCCATGGTCCTAAAATATTATATCTTAATGTAATTGATGTGCTAATGTATCTTACTTATTAATTATACATGTCTTGATTCAATTTTTTGAAAAGTTTATTGGTAAAATATAATTCTTTTGCAACTAAAAGATATTGGAATAAAACTAAACATATATTTTTAATATCTTTGCAGAACAATTAATATGAGATTATATTATTTGTATGAAATTTGAGTCATAACTACTTAGTTAAATAAATACAAGATGTTAAATCTACATGAATTTTAATTTATATTAATATTGGTTTATATATGATGATGTTTTTGTATCATGCTGCTTGATATGTGTTGTGAATTTTAAGAAATAAATTCTAAAAAAAATTATATGAAAATAATGCTATATGCAAAAGCTCAGTTGTAGGGATAATATATTAAGGGAGATAAATTTTCTTATGCTTATGAAATAATTGTGATGGTTGATCATGACAACAAATTTATTTAAGTGATCTGAGATTGAATTGCTAGTAAAGATATTGACTCAAATCTTCAATAATAATCTCAATAAGGAGAGTTAAATTTATGTCATACTCCTTTTATACTCATGATTTTATTTCATTAGAACTTTTTTGATAAAATTTTTAATGAGGTAAATTATTTACTAAATGAATAATATACTATTTTTTTATTGAAATTTTTTTCTATTAAGTTTTTTTCCTAGTGAAGTTTTTAACGAAATATATTTTTTACAAAATAGATATTTTAATTCTCTTTAATTTATCTATTAATTATTGTAATTAAGATTTACTTAATATCTAATTGTAACCTATAATATATATTTATCAATAGGTGATTATCAATTAAAAATAATTACCATTATGTTGTCGTAGTTATAAGTTGATGCTTAAGAAATCTATAAATATTGAAAGTTGTAAAAAAAATTTATATACATTCATGAATAAAAAAAGGTCCTTCTTTCTTTATGTTATTCTATTTTCTTCATTTATTTTTTAATCATTCTATTTTTATTTTCATAACTATGCACTTATTTTTTAAAATTTACCCACCTGGACTGATTTTCGAACTTGCGGTTTGTCGTGATTGATCTACTTAAAGATTCAATCATAAAATTCAGAAGTTATTAATTTTGTTATACATACTTATCAACGGAGTCTTTGTGTTTGATCAAATTAACCAAAAATAAAAAAATAAAAAATTACCTGATAGAGTAAGGATTTGAGAAAAAGAATTAGAACTTTCCAGTGAGGTTATGTCGATCTTGTTGAAAGACAATCTTTTTATGAGAAAAGTTTATTTATGTAAAGCAAATGAATAATACCTTATTTGTATATATTAATTTAAAATTTATAATACATCATGATATAATAATAAAGAAAAATAATTTCTATTTTAAATAAAAAAGTATTATTTTTATTTCATTCCTTATATATAATATTAAATAAAATAAAATAATTTTTATTATCTTACTATTTTATAATTATATTCCTAAAGAAAATACTACCTATTAAAACAAGTGCAATAACGTTAACGTCTTACTATTATTTTTGAATAAACACAATAACTAAGCCTTTATATATAAAAGTGATGATTATTATATCCTTCAAATTTCATAATTAATATTATTGATCTGTTATTTTATTTTTATTATAATTATTCATCCCTATATTCAATTGAAATATTAATATATATGAAAAATATTGAAATTGATTATTAAATAATACTTTAGCAATATCAAATATATTTTTTATTATATTCTTTTTTAACCATTTATTTTTATATTATATATAAAATAAAAAATAAATAATTATAGTAAAAGTAAAAATAAAAATTGATGATATTCATTATAAAATTTAAATAATATATCAATTATCATATTTATAAACAAGAAATTAAATGTTTTATTATCATGTCACCTTCTGAAACTATCGACCACGCCTAACATGTGAATTTGTCTTATGGTTTGGTAGTTGTTGTCTTTAGCGGAAACTATTTTGTAAACAAGCCCTAGAAATTCGGTCGGCAACGCAGTTTATGGCGAATAATTATAAAGGTTGTTCGGCTAACAAAAATGGCATAGAAAATATTTTTTTAAAATAAAAAAAGGTTAAGTCATAGAAATTAAATAGCATAGAATATCGCTTTTAGCAAATCATAAGAAGTTGTTTATTGACATCTTTCCATTAGAAAAACTTCTCATGTCTTTCATATATAAAAATACAAAGTCATCCTTATTTAATTTAACTAATAACAAACTTAATATTTTATTTTTTACTATTTAAAAATTAAAATAAATATATTTTATTAATAATAAATATAATTTATTAATTATGAAATATAAATATATTTTTAAATATAATTATTAATTATACAAAATAGAATTATTTTATTAATTATATTAGAATTAATTTATTAATTATATAATAAATAGAATAAGTATTGTATAAAATATATATTAAATATTATATCAAAATATAAATTATAAATATAATCATAAATATTACTATAATAAAAATTTAATTCTAAATATAATTATATTTATTATATATCTATTATATTATTTTATATTCATTATTTATTATAATATTTAATTAAAAAGTAAAAAAATATGTATTTTTATCTACTTTATATAAATTAGATAGAATTAATTATTTAACTAATATTTTTTTCATTTAAATTTTATTTCATTTTAATTATATTAAGATAATTTAAGATATATATATATATCTTTATTTTTTTATATAAATCCATTTTACTTTTTTTAACAAATTAAAAAATAAGAAATTAATAATTTAAAAAAATTATGATGTAAAGATAGATTAGAAATATAATATAAAAATAATCAAAGATAATTAAAATATATTTATATATATTAAAATAATATTAATAGTGTAGTGATCATTTTGTTAATATTTTTTAAAATTTTTTTATGTTAAATCAAATAAAATAAAAAAAGTTACTTCTTAAGAAATATCGATTCTTTAATGTTAATTAAATAATTTTGATAACTTCTTAAGAATTTTATATAAAAAATTATTTCTTAAAGTGTTTAACTTTTAGTTGAAACTTACTTCTTGTATAAACCAAATATCTCCTTAGTTAGTAGTTGGTGTGTAATTTGTGTATCTATTTTCAATAAAAATTAAGATAAATGCAAGAGAGTTAAGATGAATATAGGAAATGTCTAATAATTAACTTTTTTAATAATCTATCTTTATATTTATGTTAAATTTTATTGGTAGAGGGCACTTACCGGTAACTAAGAACTTCTTATATCACTATAGCAAAAAAAACTTCTAGCAATAATATTTGTTGTCACTGTAGATGATTTGATTACTATAGAAAGAAAAAATCATCGTAGAAAAGGTTGTCGATGTAGATTTGTTAGTGAAAGCAACAACACCGACAACATTTTGTCCTCGGTAAAAATGGAAGTTTTTGTGACGACCTTCTCATCGCAAAAACCTTTTTCAAAATTAAAAAAATTTTGAATTTCAAAATTTTAAGAACAACTATTGTCATCACTATTGATAAAAATTGAAAACATAATAAAATAATAATATAAGTTTTTGTGATGACTAAGTTGTTGCTAAAATTTCAAACCTTCAATGATGATTTTGCCATTACTAAAAATTTGAATTTCAGTAACAACAAGGTTGTCACTATAGATTTTAAATTAAAAATTAAAAAAATTAAGCTTTTAGGATGACTTAAAAGTCATTTTAAAATTTTTACTTTTTTAATTTGAAACCTAGAGTTGTCGTTGAAAGTTTCTAATATATTTTTTAAATTAAAATGTAATTAAATTAATATATTATATTTAATAATATAGATAATAATATTTTTATTTCAATTTAATTGAATTAATTTGGTATTTTTTAATTTAATTTTATCTAATTTAAATTGTACAAATAAAATATGCCAATGGTACTAACAGTAATATATAACATGATCACATGATCCATATAAAAAAATAAATACTCATAAAATAGTCATATGATTGTTTATACATAAATGAAATATATATATATATATATATATATATATATATATATATATATATATATATATATATATATATATATATATATGATCCATATAAATATTTGTAAATGAAAAAAATTGCAAATACAAAATCTAAAGGGAAGGGAGATGCAAATAACCCAATGTATTGTTATCCATGCCTGGACTATCATCATCATCATCTTGACGATGTGGACAATACATAGAAGGTGGTGCTTGGGAGAGATCGGGTGGTTAGGCGAGGGGTGCAAGCATAAATCTGCTCGATTTAGGTGGTGCAATAGCAAATAGAGGCATATGTAGTACAAGACCTTGCTATCTGAGTAAGGAAGTGAGCTTTATTAGGTAAGTCTTGAACTATTGTTGCATTTGTTGCTGCTGATTAAACTGCTATTGTTGCTCTTAAATCAATAGTTGACCTTGCTAAAGGTGCTTTCAACTCTGCTACAACTATTATCGACTCTATTATAGTTGCTTTTACAACTCACTCACCTAAAACATGTAATAGGAACTCACCCTGGAGTTAGATATGCTTACCGAATAGTACGTTTGGCCAACTAGCACATAACTGACCGCTTTTCTATATCCTTGACAAGTGTTAAGCATCTTTTTAGCAATCGTAACCTCATCAATCTGCACAGGAATACCAAATGAGCTAATGGATGACACATTGGACTATACGTGTTAGGTTACCACCTCAATCATCCTCATCTTGAATTATTGAAACAAAAATCAATTATAAAGACACAAGAAAATTTGTATCATTAAAATAAGTTTAACTAACTTATATAGTGCTCCATGGGGGTCCAATGCACCCACTCCCCTATCCTATATGTGTGTTAATCTCTAAAATTCTCTAGTACCAACTACAGCTTATATGTCTCTTAATTTTTTTATTTATATTTTACAAGAGAAACAAAGGATGAATATAATTATTGAGTTAGTAATAGATTATACATTTAAATAATGAATAATAAGTTGAATTATCTTATTATAAGGATGTGCAACAATGGATTTCGATCTATACCAATCATTCACCACCTTCTTTACTCAGTTATCTACATTCCTCATAAACAGCTCCTACAAATTAAGAAATAAACATATAATATAGTTATGTTTATAATTTAGATATATGAAATAATGACATAATTTTATTAAATATCATACTTATCCTGTAATCATTGTTGTTGAAGAAGTGCATACATCTCTATCATGTCTGGGGCAAGATAGATCATGGCATGTAGTGTCCAACATGGTATAGGTTGAAATCCTAGTTTTGATTACCCCCCATGCTATAGAAAATGCTTATTCAACCCATACTTCTAGTCTCTGTATAGGTTGGCACCACTCCGCATCAAACCACTGAGTGCTTTATCTCACTTAACCTTATTGATGCCTTTGAACTCAAAGTGGGAGTGCATTAGAAGATATTTAACAAATTAGTGAGTATTATATCCAAAAATTTTAATACCAAATATAACTAATTTAAGATAGGAAGGAGATGGATACTTATGTAAACCTCTTACATAACTTTATCTCGCAACTATTAAGGCATCAATCACCATGATTTATAATTAGGTGGCACATGTGCTTGAATAATGCTATCTATATCACGAGGGAGATGACTAGCATTCGTGCTGACTAGATGTCAAGTACTAGTCATATCAAACTATATAGCCACTAGTCTCCCCATACTGCTTTCCATCTTTTCGTGTAGCCTGAGAGGCCTATTCGAGCCTCTTTTTCTCGGAGCTGCAGCTTTGATGAATAATAGAAAATATCAATACTATAAATTCATATTTAATAAATAATCAACATAAGTATGTACAATAAGAAAAATATTTAATCTCTTGCACTGCAATGGAATGTGGGTAGGCTTATGTGGAGGATCTCCTCTAGTGTCACCTCTATAGTATCGTGCCTCAACATCTATCATGATTGAAATAATACACATTGTATAAGTATTTAAGAGAAAAGCCTACAATTGAATCAAATGATAAGAAATGAATTGGCATATTCATATAATAAAATTACATAATTACTCTTACACAATTATTAGTTATAATGCAAAAAAATATTATTTTCCTAGTTTGAATCAATGTTGACAAACCTAACAGACTCATCCTTATGGTCATCAGTTTCTTCATTATCATTATATTGTAGAAGCCCCTTCTCCATATAATCTTCAATCGTTTCATCTTCGAAACCATCATCATCATTAATGAAGACATCCACTCCCTCTATAGTAGATCCAGTATTCCTAGAAGGTAAAATTGTTGAAAGACTATTTCTCTAATCCCTTAAGTTAACTAAATGGAAATCTTCAAGATCAACTGTGAGGTTGAAATTGGAGGAGTTACTTTCCTACAAGAATGACAAGTCTTGCACATTGACATCATTGTCAAGTAGATCCTATATGTCTGGACGACTATCCAATTTGGCCCATTAAGAAGATTCTTAATGTAAAAGACTTGTTTTGATTAGGTTGCAAGAATGTAAAGGTCATCTTTGTACCATTGCTCGCTAATGGAGATGCTTGTAATGTTCTTGTCAATATCAAGCTTCTTCTTTCTAAGATCAATGCCATACTATTTGTATTTGAATAAAGTCATAGTGTACTTATTTAGATAAGTTAGTTCTATAATGTCCTCCAATATATCATAAAATATGTTACCATTAGTTTTTGGAATGGAAATGCCACTATTATGTGTTCTATGCTTCGCATCTCGAGTTTCAACTAGAAAGCACACTTCATTTATAATACACGTTGAGTATATCATAATAGTAAAATTAAGATCAAAAGCTAACAATAGTAGCTCTTTAGTAGCTTTCGAGGAACCATTCTTGTGTAAATGGTACATCTAGGAAAATAACATTTTTATAAAGAGTTAAATTAGGAAAAAATATAAGTAAGGAAAAATATTTACATGATTGATATACCATGGTTGGAAAGAATAAATCTTTACCTTACAGTAAAACCATACAAAAAATTTTATTCTTATAACTCATCTATGTTATCAGCACCATTTTATTCAAGCTCTTGTCAGTGCTTACTACATAATATATGAATTTTAGTTTGTTATAATTAATTGGGAGAAGTCTATGAATAATTATAAAAACTTATGGGAAATACTTTTCGATCTTAGCATAGTTATTTAAGATGTACCATATGTTAACATTTCGATCCCTTCTATCAAAGTGAAATATGATCTTTTTTCCCTAATGGTTGACATTAAGATTGGAACATTGACAATGCTTTTTTTGTGTGCTTGGATGCTACATTCTTATTTTAGTTAGGCTGATTGACTCTTGTTTTCACTTTTTCTAGGTAAATGGAATAAAATGTCAACACCTCATTAATAACATATCCTTCTGCAATTGAACCCTTAGGTTGAGTACGATTCCTGATATAATCATTTAACTTTTTTATGTATCTCTTGTATGCGTACATCTATAAAAAATGGGCAAAACCGCCTTACAATGCTTCATTAGGCAAATGCATCACTAGGTGAACCATTATATCAAAGAATACTAGAGGTTATATCTTTTCAAGCTTCTATGAAATGATGACAATGTTTTGCTTAGCTTGCAGGACATCCCTTCTATTGAGAGTTCTAGCGCGTATTTGGTTGAAGAAATTGCATAATTCAATAATCAGATATAATAATTCATTTGCTAAAAATGCTCAAATCGAAGATCCTAACAGTCTTTATATGATAACATGACAATCATATGATTTCAACTCATTTAACTTCATATTACGATAAGTCATATCCCTTTTATGACTTTTAGCAAACCCATTAGGAAGTTTTACATTCTTTGTAAACTAGCAAAATTGTCTTCATTTTTCTTGGTTAAGGGTGTATGCAACATGTGGTTTGAAAAATGAATTCCTCTCTTCATATAAATGCAAGTCTGGCCTTATCTTTATATTTGTTAGATCTTATCTCGCATTATCCATATCTTTTATTTTATGATCAATATCCAATAATATACCTAGAATACTATTACATACATTCTTCTTAATGTGTATCACATTAATATTATACCTTAAGTTCATTATCAGCTAATATGGGAGGTCAAAAAATATATTTCTCTTAGTTTAATTAAGTTCATCGATACCCTTCTGCTTTAGACCACCTTTGTGCCACCTTACCTAATTGGTCCATGATAATTTCATTAGCAAGAGGACAAGGAGGGGCTATCCTCTCTAGCCTCCTATTGAATTCCTTCTAATTTCTCCATACATGACTCCTTAGAAGCTAATAACGATGACTAACATAGGCAATTTTTCCTTTAACTCGAATTGATGGAGTATTGTTATTGCATGCAGGATATACTTTATAGCCTTGTCCACTCCACCCAGAGAGACTGCTTTAAGTGAGAAAATCATTTACAACTTATAACAAAGTTACTTGCATGTTAAATATCATATTTGTATTTGTTAGTGTGTGTCCTAGGAGCCAATCATAGAGATGATTGTAATAAATGCACAATGTATTATGTTTTATTTTAGGCAATTCAAATTATTATATTTTTGTTTCATATTTTTATTACTTTGCGTAATTATAACTTAAATATAATAATTGTCCTTGTAATAGCTTTACTATTCCTAAAATGCCCATAGTAAAGTATTATTACAAAAAGGATAGTAATAATACATCAAGACTAGCATGTATAGTGATTGATGATTATGAATCATGGATATGTGATATCAAGTCAATACATGAGTACATTGTTAGTGAACAATATACTTGATTGACCCATTGTGAGAATATTATATGAATACACGTGTCATTAGTTATTCTCATATGACCACAAATGCACATAGTCTTTTGACCTGAAGTCAATACGGTTTCCTATATGAGAAGTTACTCACTTTGATATCGTCCTATGTCACCCTTAATTAGGGTGACAAGTAGAGCTTTAATTAGGTGTGTCACGAATCATGCAAAGAGAAGTGAGTGATGTTGATGGAATTTTGTTACTCTTGTATAAAAGAGAGATATCCTTGGACTCCTTGATTGAGTAAGACTTAGAAATGCATAGTCATGCTCAAATGGATCAATATGTGATATTGATCATTTATCTTAAATCTACTCAGTATCAAGAAATATAAATTGAACATTGACGAGGATGACACACTCCACGCCTCTAGTTTGATTTGGATATTATTACAAAAGGGATTATGATGCAAAATATTGGTCATATATTAGGTAGATGTCAAATCACAGATATTCTTACTACTTGAGTGACAGTGATGTATTGCTAAATACTGCTCACTGTCTATGTCCCAAAATGAGTTATTATTAATGTAGTAAGAACCTACAAAATTACACAAAATGAGTAGAAATGAGACAATAATTAATTATATTTTAGTTAGACTAAAATTCAATTAATTGAATTTATTTTTGTGCATATATATATTATTAAGATAATAATATATTTATTCACATAATATATATGTAATATATTATGTGATATTATTTGATATTAAAGTAATATCAGATAATTACATTATTATATATTAAATAATTATATTATGAGATAATATTATTATCTAATATAAGATAATTATATGCCAATTTAATATTAGATAATTATATTATAAAATAATGTTATTATTCAATATTAGATAATTAATAGATAAGTCTTATCTCTCATCACTCTCTTTATGATAAGGATAAGGTGATAGTTATTAAGTGAGATTAAGTTTTTGGAAGTATTATCCTAGTAGGACTAGGAATGTGGAATGCCTTAGGTCTATAAAAAGAACTTGAAGGTAATACCTAATACACATGAGCTACCATTAAATCCTAACTCACCCAAGAAAAGGTATTAAGCCTAATCCTAAAGAGAGAGACGAATCCTAGTAACTTCGTGGAAGGAGAAGTCATTGTTCACTCCGTGTGGATACCATAGAGATGTTGTACCTTTAGCCAACGTTTGATTCATCTATTCTCTTAGGGATTTGTTTAGAAAGAACACAAGTACAAATAAAGTAAAACCCTAATATTGATTTATGTTTTTTTTGTATGGATCCTAAATAGGATTTGGATCAAAATTTTAAAAATTTCGCTATATATGTTGATCTAAAACCTAACAGTATTAGCATCTCAAGTCTTAACCCCCTCTCTCAAAGATGCTTTAACTCTTCTACAATTGGTCTTAAGAGGACATTGATATCCTTACTTGGCGACTAAGGGCTTGATATTAATAGGGTTAACATGAAAAAAGAATTATTCATGCAAATCCATGGTGGCAAGTTATATATAGTCATGACCATTGGCTACATGCTATAGGACAAGTTCTTATTATCAAAAGGATTAAATCTATCTATATTTAAGCTCAGCTTAACATTTCGTAGGTTGGTAAAAAAATTAAAATGCCTCATATTGAATTCTTATCAAGCTTCTCCATCAATAGGAGGTCACATTACCCCATACTCTATTGATCTTCTAGTATGATGTCATATCATATCATATCCTTTACAATATGTCTCAACCCATACAATTGCTTTAGCTAAGAAGTCAGTGGAAAGTATCAAAGCACTTTTTAAGGCACCTTTTTCCTTTTTATGATTTTATATACCTATCGGCTTTCCCCATAGGTTGGATAATTATCCTTTAAGGCATCTTCTTTCTGCATGCATGGATTAACTCATATCCTAACCCTAACTTGTTGAGTAATTTCTTTGCACTATAATGTGATTCAAGTAATTTATTATCATTAAAAAATATTTCTTTTAATAACTTCAAAAGAGCATCAAATGACTTGTTAGTCGTGCATGAGTTTCACTAGAAAGTTTAAGGATAAGAATGGTATACATCTCAAATATAGTTATATTTCCACTTGTACAAATAGATCATCACAATCATTATAATTCAATCCAATATCTCCCTTAGATGCATCATCATTCCTTTCTCCTTCATCACAAGCTATATCTTCAATTACATGAGGGCTGATGAAATCATGTATATATCTACCATCTCATCTCTATCATCAGGAGATACCCCTTTATTCGCTTAACAATTGAAACATCTATTTCACCGTGGTATACCTAATTTGTGTATCATAAGTGAAATCCATTGTCTATAATATATGCTTTCAATATTTATAATGTTTAAAATAATAAATTCATGCCTTTTTATATCGGCATCTCACCAAACCCCCCTTATCAATAAAGTTTCTAGCTCTTTCAACAAATGCCATTACACTATCCTAATACTCGTCTAACAAGCGATTTTATAGATGGATCTAACTTTTATCTATAGACATTGTACCATTGAATAAGAAGAAAATAACTTCTTATGAAATTAAGTGTTGGGATCAATATTTGTTATGTGTCCTAAATCCAATACATCACTCTAATTCTAAAAGGTAGGGTTCTATCCCATTCAAAATATTTCTATAGTTATGATTTTATTAATTCATCCATGCTTATCGTTTTTGACATGTAAAAATTTTGACAATATCTCCCCATAGTTTTTCAAGTATGTAAACTATACATTGTATAGTTCACAGCCGAAGAATAGTTAGGATGATTAGAAATTTCTATAATATCAAATGTGCACTAGATAAATTATTAATAATAACTATAGGATATATCCCAAACTGTTTAGCTTTGTGTGACAATTGAAAGGTTAGTTAACATATAAAGATTAATCAACCCTTGAATGGGTTTAAGCTTAATGCAAATGTAATTTTATTTAAATTTATTTTAAAAATATATTTATAATAATTTTAAACTTATATTATAATATTTTATGAGTACTATTATCTAAGTGTATTATTATTTGTATTGTTAAATTTTTTAAATAACCACATACATTCCCATTGTTTAACATTTTGAAATTAGGAATTTAATTTTGTAACCTACTTTACAACATTCATAGGATGTATAATTCAACTCTTGTGCCTTAATATATATTTTATAAATACTCAACTCTTTTGACTTGATGTATATTTTATGAGTATAAATAAATTTTCAATCGTCAAATTGACATAGATTATATTTTATACGAGAATTCTTAATGATAAAAAATTTTAAATTCTCATAATCCTTTTAAGATTTCTACTCATATTATCATAATATCTTTGTTAAATACATTTGTAAGATTTAATATTTTTTATTTATACACTTTATTAAAATATAGTTACTAAATTATATTTTTTCAATATTTAATCATATATTTAGAATTCTATTTTTATGTTAATGATTGAGGATTATGCATAATGTGTCAAAATAATCATTATATTTTTGTTATAATATCTTTATGATTTATGATTTCTTAAAATATATAATTATATATAATCCTATTATTACTATTACTTATGTAATTTTCATGTAATTTTTTTTTATTTTTGTCATGTATAAAATATCTAATATTATTGTTGAATATATAAAAAATTGAATTTCAAATATTTAATATTCTATATTAATATATTCAAATGAAACATTTTCAAATAGGTTTCATTATTTAAAAAATTAATATCCTATTTGAAAATATTTTCATTGTGTAAGTGCTAATGATCAATATTGAGTAGATATTATTTTTATACAAAATAAAAATAATATTAAATATTGTATAAATTCTTTAAAAAATGAAAAATTACATGAAAATCACAATAAAACCTATTTGAATCATTATTGAATAGTTATTATTGAATACATGGGAATTTGAATACATAATAATCATTATACATTATTATGATATTTTTATGATTTGTAATTTTATTAAATTGTATAATCATATGGAAGCTTATTGTTACTACTCTATGTGTAATTTTTATATTTTTTATTTTTATTATGTATTTATACAATATTTAATATTATTGTTGAATATAAAAAATTTTCATTAAATATAATATTTCCATTAAATATATTTATAACATTTGCTTTCTTTATATATGCTTTCATTGAAGTATGTTGACAAAGTTATATTAAAAAAAATTTAATTACAGACCTAAAAATTTATTCTCATGTTGATATATTTTTTAAAATATGTTTATATAATTATTCTAATTCCATATGGTACATTGTTTGATTAAAACTAAAAATTTTGTATTCCAAAACTACATTTTAAATTTTAAGGTTTACAAACAAATCCTCATAACAACTCCATCTATCTAATTGAATAATCTATACACATATCAAATTATTCAAAATTACAATTTTATTCAGTAACATAACAACAATAAAATTTATATTTATAAATTGTACATGAAAGCAAAATTACATAAATACATTTAACATTTATAACATATAAAATAAAACAACATTAATTTCATGCTAAAGTAACCATACCATTAAACTAAATAAATTCATTACATATCATTATACTAAATAAATTCATATTATATTATTCACTTCATAAATTATATATCAAAATAAAATATTATAAAATTTAACTCACATATCTCAATGAAGTAAATTTACTGATCAGATATCCTTTAGCCTAACACAAATAACAATAAATAGCAATAATATCTAATAAAACAAAATAATATACATAAAAAATCATACTATATTATAAAAAAATAAATGAAAAATATGTTTGAATATAAGAGAAATCACATACTTGGATCGCTCTTGCTTTCAGGTTCCCTCCTTATTGCACTAAAATGAGATTGAAACCATATTAATAGGGTATTTATAGACTTACTCTTCTGCGACGATAAATTTTTTTATTCATCATTGAAAGGTCGTCACTAAAAGTCTCAACCTTCACCAATGACAAAATTATTGCTAAAAGGTTGTATAGGAAATTATGCCAACCTTTCAACAATGATAACGTTGTCAATAATGATCTTGACCTTCATTAACGATAGTTATCCTCTGTTGAAAGGTAGGCACATTGGCATAAGAAATTGTGCCGACCTATCACCGATGACTATAAAACCTTTATCAATGACAGTTGTCATAACTAAAGGTCAAGATTGTTACTAACAATACTATTGTCATTGAAAGGTGACATAGCAACTTATGTTGTACCTTTTCAGTAACAATAAGTGTTGTTTGTAAAAGTTTCACCTTCACTAACAATTATGTCATCACTAAAAGTATAATTTTCTTGCTTATAAATTTAAAGCCAGTCTTTAACAGCGACAATCGTCATCAATGAAAGGTTGAAACCTTTTGCGATGACTATTGTCATTGTTGAATCTTTTCATTTCTTGCCTATCAAAAAATAAATGGCATTGTTTGATTCTTGGGCTATCATCAATGACTATGTTGTTGGCAAAAGTTATCCAATGGATCATTGATGACCAAACATGTGTCATTGCTAAAAGTGTTATCAGTGTTGAACTATTTTGTTGTAGTGCATTTGAGGGAGAAATTCGACAAGCAACATAAATTATATGCCATAACCACTAAGGTTCTATTTATTTTAATGAAAATATTTTTTATAAAATACAATTGTAAAATATTAATATAGAGAAAATTCCTTTATTTATTTAACGTTAAATATAAAAATTTGGGAAAAATAACTTCCCTCATTTTTAAAAAAATTGCTTTCCTCTACTATTATGTTTTTGGAATCATTTTTTAACTATTAATATAAAAGACATATTACTCATTCATTAATATATATACACACATAAATAATATTTTTCTACAAAAAAGACTTTTTTACAAAATAAATGGAGCCTAAATGTTAAAATAAATGCAGGGAAATGTAGTTGAAAAATAAATTATTATATTAAATTTTTTAATAATAATGAAGTGAAAAAATTTTAAAAACAATTCTAAACATACCAATTATGTGTCCCTAGTGACCAAAAATTTTTCTACTTGAGGTAAAATTGGCATTTTCATAAACAAAACTAAGAAATGTTATTATTGAGTTTGTAACGATAATTATTTAATTGCCTACTTATTTATAATTAGTAAAAAATACTTTTATGTGACTTCATTTTAAAACACTCATAAATCACTTGATTCTCCTTACTATTCTTGCTAACTTGACCGTGGAAGTGTTCTCTATAGTTGACACTTAGTTTGTAGAATTATATATTTTCTGTAATCTTAATATTCTTAGGAACATGATTCTCAAAATTTTAAATTTTGAGAATATAATATTATTATATTTAATTTATTTAAAAATATATCTAAAAATGTTATATTATATTTGAATTAACTAAAATTGTGAATTTATCCTTTTTCACTTAATTCACTTATAATTTTAAGTGCTATAATTCACCTATCCGTGCTTTTAATCATTAACTTTTTATTCACATAAATTATTTTCTATTTAAATTTTAATAAAGAACTCATATATATCACACGTGACTTTAATTTCTCAAATTTTAACTTGATTTGACACTCAATTAGAATCACATTACTTATTTTTTTTAATTCTATTAGAGATTTATCTTCTATAATTTAATTCACAGTTACTAAATGAAGGATCCCAAATAGGACTTTTTAGGATAAATTAATCTGAGTAAATATCAAACTAAATCAAAATTTGAAAAGTGAAGATTACATGTAATATACATGAGTTTATTGTGAAAAATTGGAAAGAAAATAGTTTAGGTTGACAAGGTGTTAATAATTGAAATCATAAGTGAGTAAATTGCGATATTTAAAAACCATAGGTGGGTTAAATAAAAAAATGAAATTATAAGTGAGCAAAATGTAATTTTTTAAATTACTTTGTATATTTTTAAATATGTTGTTAGTTTACTAAAAAGATTTTTATAAAAAATTAAGCAGTTAACAATGGTAAGTAATGGTGTAAGGTTATTGATGACAATTATTAATGGTAAGTGATAGGCCACAAATATCATCGACCATGGGTGGTAATAGCAATTACTTGCAATGGGTGACCAATGATGGTCATTGGTTATAAGTGATGATCAATGGAAGTCAATGATGGTGAGTGATGGTGATGGTGATGATGATGGTGATCACCCACGATGGATAATAACCAATTATAGTTATTAGTAATAAGTGATAATTTATGATGGTTACCAATAATAAGTGGTAATAGTGATAGTGACGATGACTACATTCACCAGTTATAGGGATGGAAGGTGGTGGATAATAAGGGTAAGTAATGGCTAATAGTGGTCAATTATGATAAGTAATGCTAAAATAATATGTTAATAGTGGTAAGGTATTAACGGTACATAGTAATAAGTGGTGATAGTGACAGTTGCGGTGACGATGACTACATTCACTAGCTATGGGGATGGAAGGTGGTGCACAATAAAGGTATATGATGGCTAATAGTGGTCAAGTATGATGAGTAATGAAGAAATAATATGTTCATAGTGATAAGGTATTAATGGAAGAGTGAACAAAATAATCTATCTATATTATTAAAATATTCTCATGTTATGAAAATATAAGATATTAACCTTTTCTTATGAAAATATTTTGGAGGAATATTATGTTAAAAATATTTTTGAAAATATGAACATTGATTCTACATTCCCTTTAAACATTTTTGAAATATGAGAAAAATTCTGTGAATCAAATATTTTTGAGATATAAGAAAAATTTTATGAGAATATAAGATACTCACCTTTTTTTATAAAAATATTTTGGAGGAATATTATGCTAAAAATATTTTTAGAAATGTGAATATTAATTCTATATTCCCTCTAAACATTTTTGAAATATGAGAAAAATTTCATGAATCAAATATTTTTGTCTATTCAACTTTGTTCCCACTCTCCTTATTTTGTAGATATCCAAGAATAAAAATTTTTCTCTATTCTAGAAAATTAGGTGAAAAATCAAATAGAATTAATTCATTTTTTATATAAAAGGCAAAAGAGCCTCAAATCATGAAGAGATTTTAAGATGCTAAGTATGTAAATGAAGATTTTTATAGCATCAAGAGAGATAAAAGGGCTCCATTTTTTAGGAATTAACATATATATGCTCTTTTAAATTTTGTGATCATCTCTCTTAGTAAACCAAGACTCCCCATTTACTTAAAGAGTATATTAATTTTTTTAAAATTATAACGGTAATTAAAAAAAAGTCTGCAATGTCGAGTTGTAAATAAATTTGCTTATCTAAATGATGAAACATCCTAAGTTATCTAGCTGCTTAGAGGGGGATTTATTATATATTTACCCGAGATATATTTGTAAACCTCATTTAAAATATTTAATTTTTCTATTTAATTGCATGTGTTTGAAAATTGCATTTTACAAAAGGTAACTATAAAGGATTTAAATTTGAACTATTGTTGGTGAAAATCAATTTCGCATTTCATATATTCGTGTGTTGTTATGTTATTAAAAAATTGTTAAAGCTTTTTTACTAATAGTAAAAAATTTTAATTAATATTAATTTTTTAATAAAATATCATCTTCTTATGAAGTTTAATATTTAAAAAAATTAAAATTTTAATACATTTAGGTGTCACAAAACAAACAAATAGTAAAATTGACAATAATGGTTTAGAGGGAAATAAATATATTATAACTGAATCATTTAAAAGTTTTTTCCCCAAAATAATAGGAATATTTTTCGCCTATTAGGTTTTCCTCGCTTCCAAGGTTTTTTTGAACAATTCCTTTGGAATACAAACGAATAATAGGGTTTGCACATAGAGAACTTCGTCTTTGATGAGGTCTTAACTCTCGAGACAGTTACAGCAGGGCCGGATGGGGATTTGACCTTTTAGGATCCGTTTTGTGAAAGTAGTTAATAAATTAATTAAATAAATTAGTTGATAATGAATAAATTAACTAATAGTTAATAATTTATCATTGATAGTTAATAATTGATAAACTAGTTGAAGTATTTCGTAAAATTAATTATTAAATTAGTTGAAATTCTAAAATAATATAAAAGGATATATTAATAAAAATAGATATATAATTAAAATAATTTATATTTATTTAAAAATTAAATTATATTAATGTAATTAAAAATTTTAAAATAAAAATAAAATATTTAATGTTTAATTAATTATATTTTCATAAACTTATATATTAATTTACTTATCTAATTTTTATTTTATTATTTATTATAAAATTATAATTACTTAAAATATAATTAATTATATTTTATGATATTATTTATTTACATGTATATTTTTATGTAATTATAATTGAAAATTAGGATATAATATGTTGAAATTAAATTAATTATATTTTTTAAAATATTTAAATTTATACTACAAAGAGCATGTGTTGTAAATTAATAAAAAGAATAAGGATAAATTTAGAAAAAATTTAAAAAAATAGTAGCTCATAAGCTATAAGTTATTTTATGTAATTTATTAATTTAGAGCTTATTTTTTTCAATAAGTTAGTGTGAAAAGTACTTTTAAAGGCAAGTTTATCGCTTATTAACTAAGTCAATAAGTTACAAGTTAACTTATTTATTGTATGAAACGAAGCCTTAAATGCATGCCTTTAATTTTTTATATTATTATTAAGATATTTTTAGGTTTTTGTTTCAAAAAAAGTATCTAAATTTCCTTCTTTAGAAACAAATTCTCAATTTGTTTATTAAAAAACACTAGTAAATTGGTATAATATTTTCCATCAATGACCATTTTTTATCAGATATTGTTGCAATTTTAATTTCATCTACATCCCAAATATATTTGATTCATGAAAGTTTTCTCATATTATCAAGGATATTTCAAGGAAATATCAAATTCTTATATTTAGTTTAAATTTTAATTAAAAATATTTTTTTTAAAATATTTACATTTTAGAGAATATTTTAAACTTAATAATTCCCTAAAATTTTTTATGAGAGGTGGGTATCTAACATTTATATGATATAAGAATGTCTTATAATAACATAAATAGATTATTTTGACCACCTTTTCATTAAAGAGCTTTAATACTGTTAATACATTATTTCACTATCATTAATCACCACTTGTTATCAGTTATTGCTTATAACCACCATGCACTGCCATCTATCATTAACCACCGCTTGTTACTGTTAAGCATCGTCTACCATCACTCATTGTTAATATTATTGCCAATCGTCACCTATAGCACTAGTTATTACCATCCATCACTAATCATTACTCAATGTCACTACTCATCATTAATTACCATTTACAACTATTAACTACCATTCACTACTCATCATGTGATGCATAAATACTTTTGTTACTGGAATCACTTTTGTCTATTATTGGACATAGTTTTGCTAGGACTTGCTATAATATTCTTGCAATTTCAAAATTCAAAATGATATGGTAAATTTTGAAATTGTTAGGCTAAAATTGTTTAATCATAACTGTTTAATTTTTAATAGATATGATTAAACAAATTTAATATAATGATTTTTAAGATCATTATATCACTCTAAATTTTAAAATTTTTAAGATACTATAGAATTCATCAATTTTGATAGAGAATGGGCAAGTCCCACAAATAAAAAATTTTTAGGTTGCATTTATGAAGTTTAGCGTTTGCTTATCTCTGCAGTCAATTTACTTTCACTTTATAGTTTTGAGATCGCAATACCAAGATCCACATGGTTGGATTAGATTCAAGATTGAATTAAAGGCCTAACAAGAAAAGTGGCAAGAAAGAAAATCTTTAGCAAGTCCGTTTGAAATCTTGCCTTCTGCGTACTTGTTTTAGATTATAACTATTAAAAAAATTCAATAGTCTTGTATTTGATTCACTTTAGATGAATAATTGGTTAATCTTTATTTATAGTCAATGAAATTCAAGACAATACAAATTTACAGTACTAAGTACAAAGTTTTAGTAGTTTTGATTAGTCTTGTATAAGCCTTGTAAATTGATCTATTAAAGAGCTAGCAAATTCTTTAATCTAAAAATTTTATAAAAGTTTATAGATTATAATAAGTTTATTATTTGGTATGATCGGTTGGGCCATTCTAGATTAATTATGATGCAAAAAATAATTGAAAATTCATATTGGCATCCATTGAAGAGCCAACAGATTCTTCAATTTAAAATTTTTTCATGTTTTGCTTATTCTTAGAGAAAGTTAATTATTCAACCATCACTAACAAAAATTAAGAGTGAATCTCTTACATTTTTGGAATATTTGTAAACCAATTCACCCATTATGTGGATCATTTAAATATTTTATGATTTTAATTGATGCATCAACCAGACGGTCACATGTGTCTTTGTTATCATCTCGCAATCTAGCATTTGTAAGATTACTTACTTAATTAATTCAACTACAACCACATTTTCCTAATTATCCAATTAAGAAAATATGACTTGACAATATTGATAAATTTACTTCTTAATCTTTCAATGATTATTGTATATTTATTGGAATCAATGTTGAACATCCTATAGCATATATTCATACATAAAATAGTCTTGCAAAGTCATTCATTAAATGTCTCAAATTAATTGTAAGACCATTACTTATAAAATTAAAACTTCTAGTTTCTACATAGAGACATGCGATTTTACATGCTGCAACATTAACTTGCATCAAACTAGCAAGCTATCATAAGTCTTCCCTTTTACAATTGGTTTTTGTTCAAGAACTTAATACTTCCCATCCAAGGATTTTTGGATGTACAATATATGTCCCAATTACTCCTTCGCAATGAACTAAGATAGCCCTTATGTTGGATATGAACGTCTATCTATAATAAAATATCTTGAACTATCAACAAAGGATTTATTCGTTGCTAGATTTGCTAATTGTCATTTTGATGAATCAATTTTTCCAATATTAAAGGGAAAAAAATAATCAATTGGAATAAATTATCATTATCTCATTTTGATCCTTATATAAAGCAATGTAAATTAGAAGTTCAAAAGATAATTCATTTGCATGGTTTAGCCAATAAATTGCTAGATGCATTCACTTACCAAAAGGGAGTGAGCAAATCATATATACCAGCTCCTAATGCTCTAATTAAAATTAATGTCTTTATTGTACATTCTATTCAAATGAGTTATGCATGAAGCATGGTAGATTTATCAGTTCCAAAGATAAAAATTCTCGAAAAATAAAAGGAGCTAAGAATTAAGATGGCCAAATCAAGGATGTGGATATGGTGACTTCAAAAGAGTCCTTAGACAAATTACCATTTCAATTCTAGAGGAAACTTAGGTACTTGAAATTAGTAAAAATAAAGAGATCTCAATAAATTATGTTATAAATGGAATATGATGGAATCAAAATGAAGCCAACGTTAACGATGTTTTGCATACAATATAGCATATCCTATAATAAATGATAATGAGGATCATGAACCAAAGTTTGTTAAAGAATGCAAACAAAGAGATGATTGGTTAAAATGAAAAGATGTGAATGAATCAAAATTAAACTCTATCACAAAAATAAAAGTTTTCGGACTTATAGTTCATACACTAGAAGGTGTAAAGCTAGTTGGATACAAATGGGTTTTTATGCAAAATGAAATGAGAATGGTGAAATTGTAAGATATAAGACATGACTTGCTGCTTAATGGTTTTGGCAAAGACCTGGCATTGATTATGAAAAGATATACTTACCTATAGTGGACACAACTATTTTATGGTATTTAATTAGTTTGATAGTATATGAAAGACTTGATTTATGTCTAATGGATAGTGTTACAACCTATTTATATGGCTTACTTGATAACAATATTTATATGAAATTGTTGAAGGTTTTAATTTTCTTGAAGCATGCTATTCAGATTCTCAAGAAAATTACTTAGTCAAATTAAGCAAATCTCTTTATGGATTAAAACAATTTCGATGCATATGATATAATTGCCTTAATGAATATTTGTTGAAAGAAGGATATAAAAATGACCTCATTTATCTATATATTTTTATGAAAAGATCTAGGAATGAGTTTGTCATAATTGCTATTAATGCCAATGAATTAAATATTAGTGAAAATCTTAAAGAGTTTTCAAAAGTTGTAAATTGTTTAAAGAAAGAATTTGAAATGAAAGATCTAGAAAGAGCAAGACTTTTCCTTGGATTACAAATTGACATTTAAATAATGGAATTTTTGTATATCAAAAAGCTTATATAACAACGGTGTTGAAATGATTTTATATAGACAAATCACATCTATTATGCATCCCAATGATTGTAAGGTCACCAGATGTAAACAAATATCCCTTTTGACCTGGAGAAAAAAATAAAGAATTATTTGGTCCTAAAGTACCATGTCTTAGCACAATTGGAGCACTAATATATCTTGCTAGTCATACACGACTTGATATATCATTCATCATTAACCTATTAGCAAGATATAGTTCTTCACCTACACAAAGGCATTGAAATGGAGTTAAGCATGTACTTTGTTATCTTAAGAGTATAATGAATATAGGTTTATTTTATACAAGTGTACCCAAGTCAGACCTAATTGATTATATAGATGCAAGATATCTATCTGACCCTCATAATGGTGATTACAAACATGCCATTTATTTAGATGTGGAGGTATACCCATTTCATGGCAGTCTATGAAACAAACTATAACAATCATATCATCTAATCATGCAGAAATTTTAACAATACATAAGGTAAGTAAAGAATGTGTCTAGTTGAGATTTGTGATTCAACACATATGAGAGACTTGTGATTTATCTTTTGGAAAAACAATCCCTGCTATCTTATATGAAGATAATACAGTATGTATTACTCAATTGAAAGAAAGATATATTAAAGAAGATAGAACAAAACATATTTCACCAAAATAATTTTTCACTCATGATCTTCAAAAGAATGATGATATAAATATTCAACAAATCTGTTTAAGTGATAATCTAGCAAATTTGTTTACTAAGACACTTCCTACTACTATATTTGAAAAGGTAGTCCATAATTTTGGAGTTCTTTGATTTAAATATCTTAATTGATGTTATTATGAGGAGGAGTTAATACACACTATACTCTTTTTTCCTTTGCTGTGATTTTTATCCCATTGGGTTTTTCCTGACAAAGTTGTTAATGAGACAGTATCTTATTGTATATTATAATTAAGTACTTCTTTATATGGATATTCAAGAGGGAGTATTATAAATAATTATTAAATTTATTAAATGTGGATGACCATAGGTCAAATGTTATACTTTTAATTACAATTAATTAGTAGATTAGACATTGCATTCTTATTATAGTCAATTATTAGATTTCAATTTTATTTATGAATTATCATTATAAAATTATAATATTTGATCAATTTACTTTATAAATATAAATTGTATAAATCATTCCAAATATAATTGAATTAAATATTTTCCTCCTTACCATAATTCTTTATCTCTTTCATATCTTTTTTTAGTTGTTTATCAAGTATTTATTAATTTTATAATAACATGAGAGAAGTAGAACATTTTCCCCAAATTATAAGAAATTGCTTATTGGCACCCCTTTCATGAGAAAAACTTCCATATCTTTTATAGATAAAAGTACAAAGTTATTCTTATTTAAGTTAACTAATAACAATTTTAATATTTTATTTTTACTATTTAAAAATTAAAATAAATACATTTTATTAATGACAAATATAATTTATTAATTATAAAATATAAATATAATTATTAATTATATAATAAATAGAATGAGTATTGTATAAAATATATATTAAATATTATATCAAAAATATAAATTATAAATATAATCATAAATATTATTATAATAAAAATTTAATTCAAAGTATAATTATATTTATTATATATCAATTATATTATTTTATATTTATTATTTATTATAATATTTAATTAAAAAATTATGTATTATCTATCTACTTTATATAAATTTGATAAAATTAATTATTTAAATAATATTTTCTTCATTTCAATTATATTTCATTTTAATTATATTAAGATAATTTAAGACATATATCTTAATTTTCTTATAAAAACCTTTTTTACTTTTTTACCACAAATTAAAAAAATAAGAAATTACTAATTTATAAAAATTATGATAGAAAGAAACATTAGAAATATGATATAAAAAAAGATAATTAGACACAATTAAAATCTATTTATATGTATTAAAATAATATTAGTAGTATAATAATCATTTTATTAATATTTTTAAAAAAGTTCAAAATTAAAAAGAACAACCTTCTACATATTAACCATAGATTATTAACAATAAAGAATTGCTAGTTGATCACACAATCTTAGGCACATATTCAATTTCTTAACTTCTCAAAGAAAAAATACTTCTAAGTCAACATTGATAATAAAACATGATTTAGACACATCCTATACACAGTTAACACATTGGAGAAATTTCAACAATCACTAAGGGAACTAGTTGTTGTTAATAAGTCACATATAAAGATTCAGACAAGAAGATACACATAAACAAGCCCTTGACTATTCTTCATTCAAAGCCATGATTCCACTCACATTTCATTCAAATGAATCCAAACTCCACATATGTCCGGCGATAAATCACATAAATTATCATTACCATAATATCTTAATAACTTCTTATTCCATAAATTCAACAATAGTTGTTTGAAAAAAAATAATAAGCATGCATAATCAAGCGCTTATTAAATACTAATATAAGCATTAAATTCTTAACTTACAGAAGTCCAAGGTACGTCTAGACATGAATTTTTCACCATTCTTACATTTACAATTGCTGGCCACTCAATCATGAACTCAATATGCTTATTTGAACTTGATAGTTGGAGATTCCTAACCCATTCACACATAGAGTCTAAACTATACTTTAACAACATCTTATCATAACCCGAACTAAATCATAATCAGTTAGGGTCTTGTTATTCATTATCCATTAACTTTAATAATAACTACACTAATTTTATATTATTTTATTATTATACTTTTACTGAAAAGTGAGCAAAGTTTTCACTATTTTGGGTACTTTGTAAAAGTCATACACTCTATATTTCAAACTTGTCTAAATATATGTACCATTTTAATAATAACAGAAAACACGTAATGAATAAACAATTTAACATATCAAATACTTCAATAATAGATTTTCTACTTCTAATTCATGAATCTATTCTCCTCGAAATCCTAATTGTTAAGCTCTTTTTAGATTGCCTTGGATGCTTGCTCAGCTACACAAGTTAAATCTTGAAATTGTTTTGAAAAAAAAAAGGATTGAATTTTATAAACTTAATGAATGTATAACTATCTTATATCAATGGTTTAAAGTGCTAAAATAATCTAAGATGGAATAAATACTAATAAAAAGTACAACACAAGACTCATACCTAAAATTTATTTATTCATTAATTAGATATTAATTATGTTCCTATTTACAATCATAATCATGATCAAGTCATTAACTAACCAGAATACAATTGTTATGACTTATAATGTCTATAAGCAATAGAAATTAAGATTTAAATAATCAATATTAGTTAGCCACTTTATTTTTGCCAACATTCGTCCAACCTTAACCTTATCCCTCTAGACATCATTTCACCTTTATATTAATAATGCATATAAACTAGATTTGGTATCTTATATCAATATCTCATTTCCTATATCATATGGCCAACACATTTTAAGTTTGATTTCCACAATCAATGATTGCTAAAATCCAACTCATAAAAATAGTTTCATTTATAGTTCAATATGGTTAACATATCAACACATTTTTAACCAAGTACATCTTTAATAAACAATCACATTGCATTCAACATACTATTAACTCTACATCATTCCAAAGAAATAACTTGCAAACATTAACAAGAACAAATGGTACTCCAAGAGCACCATAGGCATTACAACATTAAGTACAATCAAAACTAGTTTAAATCTTATTCTATACAAATATAAGAGTAACAAACCCAATATTTAATCACTAATTACAATACAAATATTTAAACTTTATAATAAAAATAGACAAACAAGAAACATAACAAGATATATATGTCATTTAGTGTATAAAGGTAGTTATACACTCACCTAATATGTTAAACGCTTTCCAAGTAACCCTAGGATAGTCATAGTCATATCTTTTCTTTCTTTTTTTCTATTTAACAAATTACAATGTTAATTATACCTAATTTGGTACTATATATTCTTCACCCATAGGTTACCATTCTAAATTCCATTTACATTATTTTATAATTTCTTACACTTTTTCTTTTATATTCTTAATTTTATCTTAATATATTCAAATTTAATAATTTAGAGATTTCTCTATATTCAACATAAAAACAATAAAATATTAGAACATAGTGCTCTAGGAATCCTCTAATCTTTTTACTTTAACATTGTATAGCATAAAAATCATATATTTTAAAAATATCATCAATAATTTATATCCTTCACAAGTAAGGTTTTTCTTGGTTAAGCTTAAGTCACCTAAAATATTAGAAAGAACAATCTATGAATGCTTTAAAGATGCAAGTCTAACATTCTATAGCATTTCATTATTATATTTTCAAATTATCATTAAGTATTTCAAACTCTTATACAAATAGGGTATTCTAAATTATGTTTAAATATTTTAAAATATTAGGATACGATGCTTTAAGAATATTCTAATAACATTTTCATATCATTTTATAACACAGAATTCCTATTTTTTAGAAACATCAACATATATTCCGAAAAAAAGCATAAAATGGAAGTCTTATTATATCAATCCAAACCATTAGAAAAATTAAAGGATTTTGTATAGGATCACTCACCACCATGGAGGAAGGCTACTGGTAACTTACTAATGGCAAGAACTTATTAGAACATCATCAAAAAGGAAAAAAAACTAAATGACCCCTTGCTATTACATCCAATAGTTCCATTTATTATGAAAAACATCCCTCATCAGCAAGGCGTGCCGAAGAGAAAGGAAACCAATGGTAATACATTCAATAGTTAGAGAAATATCAGTAAGATGGAAAGGAAAAAGGCCAAAGGTGGTGAGAATGGGTTTCGCATTGTGAACAAAACTAAGCTTCAAGTTCTAAGAAGAAAAGAATGGCTTTTTTTTATTTAAAGGAGTTTAGGGAAATTATAATATATATTTAGGTATCGTAAGCTCACATTTTTAGTTTAATCTTATCTTATTGCTTAGGTTGATTTTGAAGATAAAATCAAACAAGGGATTTAATATATTCTAATTATATAAAGTAAGTATATTCAATATATTCTAAAATTTTAAGGAAAATAATTTGTTAAATCTTAAGCATATATTATCATACTTGTACACTCACAATTTTTAAAATATTCTTAACTTTGTAAGAAAATCAACATATACATTATTTAAATGAAACTTTGAAATAAAATATTAGCTGAATGAATTTAATTTAATCATCCTTATTACTTAAATTAATTACTTTAGAGAATTTATAATAAAAAAATTATTTATTATTTCAAGATATTACAAGGATGCACCAAGAAGTAATATCTAAACTTCTTTGTAGCATGGACAAAAGCAAAACAATGCTTTTCCATAGATAGGTACTTCAACTCTAGCTTTTTAAGTAATCTATACAGTTAATAAATTTACTTCTCCACTCCATCCTATTTTTTGAGTGAGTAAAGTCGTCAAAAACTCAACTATGGACATGAGATAGAGTATGAGAGGTAAGCTGCATTGGGCGCGATTATAGTATTGTTGGATCCAAGGGTACTTAATATCTTTTCAAAAGCCACTTAATGCCTTTCATTCCAAAGGAAAGGATTCTTTTCTTTAAGCAATGGCCTAAAAAGGCTTATAAGCACCAACAATGTGGCTATGAACCTTTAAATGTAAGAATCTTTCCAAGAAATCTTCACAGTGTCTTGATATTGGTGAGTTATGGCATCTTGATTATGACATTCACCCTCCAACTATCCATTTTAATTCCCTTTTTGTACATTTTGTACCTTAAGAATTGCCAAATAAAACTTTGAAGGCACACTTTTACGGATTAGGCTTTAAATGATATTTTCTGCATTTCTCAAAAACTCTTCTTAGATGACCCAAATGATCCTTTTTCTTTTTTTGACTTAACCATTATAGCATCCACATAAATGTATTCACTTAACCATTATATTATCCACGTAAATGTATTCTTCTTCTTTGATATTCCTAAATGTAGTCTTGAGAGTATCCCAAATGTACATCAAAATTTATTTATATCCACTGAAGCCATCCAAGAATAAGAATCTTTCATAACTAGCCATGGAATTGACCAGTGCATCTATGTAAAGCACAAGAAACTCATCCTTATAACATGCTTTATTCAAATCCCATAAGTTTACATAAATTCGAATTTGTCCATTATTCTTTTTGACTAGAATAACATTAGCCAACCATGTTGGATGTTTGATTGGCTTAATGAATCCAACTTTGAGAATTTTTTCCACTTCTTCCTTTATTTTCATCTTTAAATCAAGAGGAAATTATTAAAGTAGTTCGACTCACCATTAGACTAGGGTTAAGGCTTGGCATCTCATAATATTCCTATGCAAACATGTCTTTGAAGTCCTTCAACAATGTGACCAAATTATCCTACTCCTTTACTATTAGATAACACTAATGAAAATTAGTCAATCTTTACCTTCCTTTCCTAGATTTATTGCTTTGAGCTCTTCATCAAAAGTTTCGGGCTATATTATGAAATTGGTTATGCTTCTTTTAATTTCTTCTCTAGCAAGGGTGGCTCTACTTCCATGTCTTGAGGTTTTTCAAGGTCTAAGAGATCTATAGGTGGAAGTGATTGTAACTCTTTTTTTTTATCTCCTAAAACCTTTATCTTGTCATAAGTGGTGTATAACTTTTTTATCCACTACTTTCTTACGATGGACAACTAGATATTCTTGTTTGGATTTCATGGTAGGTGGCTTAGCCTTTTTGATCTTACTAGAAGTGAATTCTACTAGTAGCTTCTCAATAGTGTTTACAAGCTAGTTAGAAGATAAGCTATCTTTCTTGTAAGAATGAGATTTTTCTTCAGTGATAATTTGCTTATCTTTATCCTTGTCTGCACTGATGGGAGTGTAATAACCTAGAATAATACCTAAAATTTTATAAATTTTGATGCTTATAGGTTAATTATTTATATATTCGATTAATATTTGACTTTAAATTTATTTTTCATATTAAAGGTTCTTAAATATTTTGATAATGCTAATCATAATATTTGAAAATTATATTTATTTTATATGGCCATGTTTCTAAGAAATTTCTTATATATTGAAAATATTTTAGTAATTATAGGTAGAAGAATTTATGAAATAAATTGTTGCATTAAATAAACTATTTTTAAGAATTATTTTAAATGGCCATTATTAATTTAAGGCTTATTTAAATGTTCTCTACGAGGATTTTCTTATGGATTAAAGGTAATTTTAATAATTGTTATGATTAAAAAGATTTACAAAATTAAATGTTTAAAATGAGAAGATTATAAAAAAATTAAAAGCTTGAAGTATTTCTTGTAGGATTTTCAAATTTATTAAGCTATTATAAATATATGTATTTATATGTATATGATAGGGAAGGATTAAAAATACATGGAATGATATTTTAAATAAAACAAGTTTTATAAGGTGAATGGCTAGGATTTACTAATGGAGGGTTGGGTAATTCAGATAAGTGGCTAAGATTTTGGGTGTAAAATAGCAATTATCCTTCAACTAAACAAAATAAAAACCTAAAGTTGTATATTTTTATTATTTTCTTAACCCCTCTCTTTCTTACCTTTGTACATCTCCCTTCTTTCTTATTTTTACACTTTTTTCTCTCTTTACACTAGAAAAATCTAGTTCCCTCCACCATCTTCTCTTTTTTGCTCTAATTTCTCTCTCTCCAACTTTTTTCTTTAAGTCAGCTAACCCCTTGTTTCAATCTAGCTTTTTTCTTCCCATTAGCCTTCCCTTCTCCTTCTTTCTTTCTCTTTTCCTGCTTTTTTATTCTTTTCATCCATCTGCCACTCCTTCCTATTAGGTGCTTTTGTTATTTTAGGCATACCAAAACCATTAAGTGGAACAGCCAGAGGTGGTTCCTTGCAAAATGTCCAGCGATAGAATGATCCAACTGGCGATGCCTCCATCATTTTTGTTATTTATGCTCAGCTAGCTACTGTGGAGTGCGGGGAGAAATGGTGGCAAGAAATACAGCTGGAATCATGACTGCTCTGTGCACAACTCACAGCTACTAGAGGCGTAAAGTTATGATTTCTAGCAAGCTCCTACACCTTTCAACCCTTATGAGTTGTCGATGGTCTCATCTAGTGACTTTGAACTTATATAGATCTTAAAAATTTAACATTTGTGCAGATTTGAATTTAAATCCAAGAAAAAATCGTATATATATATATATTAAGAAAAATGATTATATCTTTGAAAAATGGAATTTTTATGTTTCAAAATATTAAAATAACATTGTTCAAATCTGTTTACACTATTAATTTTATTGGTGTTGGTTATTTGAGTTAAGAATCAAGGGAAACCCATTTTATATATACATTTGAGTATAAGATGCTAGCTTAAATAAATAAATAAATAGTTTTTATGCTATAGACTATTAAATCATCATGTTGGTGGAATTTCTAAAATATTACATCTTATGATTTTGAATGATTTAGAATTAAGCTAGAAGACCCATTTATGTACAATTGAAACAATTGATAATACATTAGAAAATTTATTAATTTTATGCTATAAAGTGGCTAAATAGCATGAGTAAGGTTATTTTAAATTGTTATTGGTAGATGTATATTTAGAAAACCCATTTTTAAAGTAATTTTGAGATATAACAAGATATGTAAGGAAAAATATGATCTTTATGCTATAAAATGTTAAAATAAGAAATTGTGGCATTCATACAACATAAGGCCCTAATATTTCAAATGTTTGATTCTTGGTTTAGTAAATCTAGTTTTGTCATCCTATATGGATAATTGACATCGTACTAGTGAAATAATGAGCTGAGGCTCTTGAATATTAGGTTGGTATATTTAGAATATATTTATCATAAAAAATTGAGATTATGGTGCTCTAATGTCATAAGTCCATATTAGAGAGTAAAAGAAGTTAATAAATTATAATATTAAAACATCATGATTCATATAGGGAACCATGATATTTGAAAATAACATAAGTGATACTTCGTGTTAATAATTTATCATTGTAATTTCTAATTAGAAAAAGAGGGCTACTTTGGGTTCTTATTATGAACATGCCCTACCAAGTGAGTATATATCTCACTATCAAACTTTTATTTAAATAAAATATAATAAAAAAGTTATGAAATATGTTTTCTCATTATTAATACTGATTTTATATTTCGGTACAAATATATTTATATTCAAGTGTAAATTCAATTTTATGGTATATTGAGGGAATATTATGAGAACAAAGTGCACAGTAAAAAGTATAACAATATTGTTTCTAACCATTGATAGATTGCATTTGAATATAATGATATTTGTATACTTGGTATTGTTTAGTGATGAAATTGTGACTTTATATTAAAATGTTATAAACAATTATGATATGAGAGTTGAGCTCTCCTGTGTTTACTATTTATGAATTATGCTAGTAGTGGTATTGGAAATTGTGAATGGTGATGGATGATCTAAAATTCGGACGAAGAATTCCCACAAATAATTATGAAGGATATAAAATTAATGAGAAAGCCGGATGAGAAATTCTTGGCGTACAGTTGAGAAAAATATCAAACTTCGCCTGAAAACCAAAAAGTGCCTAAAAATAGCCACATGTGTACTTACAATAAATGGATATGTGATATGATGAAGTATTAGAATTTATCCATATTTGATTATTAATGTTTAATATGATTGCAAGAACTTAACTTAATCGTGATGATCTAATTATAACAAAGCCTTAAAGGCTATTTGTAGATGTGATGACCACCTGAAATGGTTGACGAGTGATATTGGTTGAGAAGAATATACTTTGTTATGTGAGATATGGAATTTAAGTTGTATATAGGTGAAATTTCAATAAAGTTTGAGCTAAGTATATTTCAAAAATCTAGAAAATAGGTTTGTTAATATTTTCTAATTTAGTACATAACTAACCTATTATAAAATTAATCACCTATAAAATAATGTTAGAAATATGCTCACTGAGTTCTCATAACTTACTTTATTCTATTTTAAATATTTTTAGGTTGAAATAAGCACGTTTAGACTAGTTACATCCATAGAGAAGAAAAAAATCGCCTAAAGTGAAGATTTGATTGTTGGGTTTCATTTAGGATTCGAATTAGCTGTCCAATAGAGAATCTATTGAATTACATGATGAGTTGAATTAATTATATATGTATAAGTGTAAAACTGTACTATATTGTGTGTGTTTGATGCTATCATATCTGGGAATAACACAAGTGTTATATTATAGGGCATATGGCCCTAAAAAAGTGTTCAAAATAAGGGGTACATTTTTATATAGAGATTTAAAAGTGAAAATTTTGAGTTCTCCTATAAATTTGAAAATTCCTATTAGATAGAAAAAATAAAAAATATTAAAATTTATGAAAATTGGTATCGGGATCCACACTGGTCATAATTAGAAGTAGGTCATGATAGGGAGTGCCTTAGGGGTTTAACAACAATATTCATTCCTAACTTAGATAGCTTATCAAAATAAATTACACTTATAAAATGGGCCTTATACTCATCAAATAGGGTGTTTATCATATAAAGCTCAATATCTTTCCTTGTGAATTTTGCCTTGATGCATTGATGAAAAGTTGAAGGAACATAATTATGAAAATGTAACCATAGATGACCTAGTAGGATATAGTAGCTTGGAGCTCCTTTCATGATGTAAAACTTGTAAGAAGTTTCAATGGGGCCTTATTTCAATGTTAAGATTGACATAACTGATGGTTTCAATTGGGCTACCATTGAAAGTGTTCAAAATTGCAAGTGTTTTTTCATTGCAACTCTTAGGAAAATTGGTCATGTTAAACAAGGACATAGGTATAACATTAACTCTTGATCTATTGGCCATGAAGGATCGAGTGATTCTAGTTTATTCTATCATTGTTTTTATAAACAAAGGTATATTTTGATCCATATTAGCTACCTGCTCATCAACTTCTTTAAATATAATAGCACTATGATGAGCACAAGTTATCTTTTACAAATTATGACTTACAACACAACAACTACCTCCTTCATCTTATGAGATCTTAACAATAGCTAAAGAAGCTTAATACTTCTTATCTTCATCAAAATTAATAAAGTTAAAGAAATGCAAAAAATTAGGGGACTTGACCATAGCTTTTGTTAGAGAATTATTAGAAGTTTGTATAAGTTGTCATCTCTCTTTAGATCATTTAACAAGATTGAATCAACTAAATAATAGATTGTATTTATACTATAATTAAAGAAGGGTTATCAGGTGACCTTATCTTCTAAAAGTTAGAAGAACTATAGCTCATCATTACTTACTTTATTTTGAAAATTTCATCTTAATGTGAAGCATTTAATGGTTGTATGAGTTAGTAACTGATGATAATGATAAAAAATGAGGTGCGTTTTGTTATGCTTCAGTGATAAGGCCTTTAAGTTATGGTAGCTCCATATTTTTGTCTTTTACCCATAACTTCAACACAATAAGAACTTTCTCAAGAAAACATGGGAAAGGAGGAAAGATTTCTCTTTTCTTATATAATGGTCTAAAGTTAGGTCTCTTTGATTGGTTACCAACTAGTAAAAAGGTTTAGTTGTAATCTATTCCTTTTTTTAGGAAAAAACTAAATCCAAACGTGAGTCTCTTCTTAACAACCTCTAACATAGTAATGCTAGTGCCTCTTTCCTTATAGGATCTTATTCTTCTAGCTTGTTGCTTTTAGGAATTAGAAACCCTTCCCACTCTAGTAATTAAAACATCAAAAGTTTAAATGTTACCTTAATGTAGATATAGAGTAATAGGGTTATTCATATTAGTAATGCAACTTTCGACTAAAACAAACTCAAAGACTTCTTCCTAATAAACTTGAGCTCAATAGCTACATCTTTGGATAAAAACCATTATATCTTTACCATTTTGCTACTAAGTTCTACTAGAATCCACTAAATGAACTATTCCTTAAGCGACAAAAGGCAACAGCCATTACAATCCAATTATAGATAGATCATGGTTACAATTGGTATAACAAGTATAGGCCTTGTCAAAAAAGGATTTGGAAAATTCCCTCAAATGTAAATCACGATTTTCATGAAAGATTCTAAAGTTTTCTATGAACTAGTGAATGTATGCTTTTGCATTTCCTATTCCATCAAATTTCCTAAAAGGTGGGTTAATATCCCTGAAGGTAAGGGAGTTCAAAAATATTATCAGAAAATGGAGGCTGAAAATTGATATTAATTATTACCATCCATCTTGCCTCTTTTAGGAATTTCTAAAGATGCTTCTTTTTAAATAGGACTTAGGGAACTCATTCAATATCCTAAAAAATTTGTTCTCGATTAGGAATATTTTGATAATGAACCTGCTCACATCCCATATTATGCAACACTCCAAGAGTGGTCATTTCTACATGAGAATTGTTTGGTGGATTTTTGGTTGCCCAATTACATTGGAAACTAAAGAAAGGTTTAACTAAGGATATCTTTAAACTTATTGTGTCAAATCACTAATAGCTTAACACATATGATGCTAGTTAATCTTGAAAAAGTTGTTCTAGGAATGTAGTGGGAACCATAGTTATAAAAGACGAAGTAAAGACGTTGTTCTTAGCCTATTGAGTGATAGAAGTACTTAATTGCATCATGGAACTTCTTATCCAAAGGAAAGTTAGTATGTAGAGTTCAATGCTAAGACTTAAGCCTCTAGTTGGAGTTGGTGTGGAGAACCATCATAATAAATTAAGTTTAATATTGGTAAAGGTTGCCAAAACCAGAAGAAATAAGAATGCCATAAATAAGCTAATTCGGATTGGCAAAAGTAATGATTGAGATAGTCTTGCTAAAGGGAGTGTTTGCTAACTCAAGGCTTCCACCTATACTTTAACTAACCATACTTGAATTTGATGCTAGCACTGTATACACCTCACCAATGAAATCACCAAATTGTCAAGGTAAGTTTTTGTGAGTTCTTTATTTAGGAGGTATGAGTATAGTAATGAAGTGTAGGAAAAGGTTATGAGGGTAGATAAGGAATAAGCACTTCGTAATCTAACCATAAATAAGGCAAAAAGGTTGTGCTTCCTTAACTTAATGAATTTTTTTGAAAGTTGATGCGGTAGAAGGTTAAGTAAGCTAAGAAACTTAGAAATTTTCTAGAAAACTTTCGTATCGTAGGTGCTTATGCTAATAGTGAATTTTCTAGAAAACTTCTGTATTGTAGGTGCTTATGCTAATAGCATATACTATTTCTTATTAGTATTTTTTATCTTTCTATCATTCTTTTCTCCTTTTTATTTTTCTTTTCCTCTCTTTTTTTAAGCCTTAATAAAGCATACATATAGGCAATCAAATGGATGATGTGGATATAGGCTATAGGAATAATGATTTTTGGTATGCAAGGTTAGACTAGCAAGGAATTTAATGGATAAAAGGTACAGTGTAATATAGTGGTAATATGTATCCTTAGTAGTGATAGAGGTAGTAATGTGAAGAAGTAGTAGTGACAATGATAATGGGGTTTATAGGACAATTAGATGGTTCCCCAGAGAATAGCTAAGTATGTGCTAAAACTAAAGTTGAATCAATGGTTCATTGAGTATAAGAGCTTTTACATTTGTGGTAGTGTAAAGGGCACATAATTGAAAAAGGTTAAGTATGATATGCTTGCTACTCTTATAGGTCATTATGAGGCCTTTATTATAATTTTTTCAAGTCCCATAATCTAAGTATTCCTGAGAGATTAGGAAAGAGTTTAATTTTGTTCCTATGACCAAAGCGATCCTTGCCTTTGGATTGGATGACTACTAGTTGGCTTTTCAACATCTACAAAAACCTCCTTATTTAAACTCCCATGATAAAGTTAATACCTAAGACAAAGCAAACAGTCCTTTTTGAGGCATTAAGTATAAGTGAGGAAAGAAGGCATTTTCTATGGATTTTTTCACACATTTGATGATACAAGGTGGATCTCTTAACCTATTTTAAATCCTAATTTGATATGAAATCTTTTAAGATCTCTTTAGAGGCAAGATCTTTTGACCCCTTATGCCTTTTATAGAGATAAAGATGAAAGTGAGTCTTCTAACCCATTTTGAATTCTTCTTTAAAGTGAAGTTTTTTTACTCTAAAGTACCTTTCTAGATGTGAGACTTTATAATCTTTTATGCCATCTAGAGAAATAATGGTCAGATCTCTTTTGGAGGCAAAGCTTTTTGACTCCTTATGACTTTCTTTGGAGATGACTTCTTTAAAGGTAAAATCTTATGATTTCTTATACTTTCTTTGGAATTACTCTCTTCAGATGTGAGATCTTTTGATCCCCTTATGTCTTCTTCGGAGTTGCTTTCTTTAGAGGTAAGATTTTATAATTCTTTATATCCTTTCTAAAGAAAGTGGTCCTTTGATCTATTTTGTATCTCTTTTAAGGTAAAAAATGACCTTTTTGTTGCCTTAAGCTTCTTTTAAGGTGTCTTTTAGAGGTTTGAGCTTTTGCTAAGGTGGCCCATATTAATCTTTCATAAGTATGCATTTTATAGTTCTCTCATAAGATGCTTCTTGTGAAGACTTGGCCTCTTTCATGGCTGCCCAATTGATCCTATTAACCTTTCATATTTTTTTAGATCATCTCTTAATTAATAGGCTTCACAAATTTTGATATCAACAAAAGCAATAAAAAAATAACTAGGTAAAATTCTAAATTAAATACAACAATTTACATTTCAAATTTGATATTTTCTTTTTATTTTGTTGCATGAAATTTAAGGCAAATAAAATCTACAATTGACATAGTATTGAAAACATCACCAAACACCTCCTTTGAAGGTGTTTTAGAATTTACATTATCACAAGCGATAAAAACAATGTTTTGCATAAAAATCAAATAAAAAGGTGAATTAAGTATTGAATTATCATTCATCTGAAATAATATTCTTAGAGAATTAGTTGATTGCAAAAGGGGTACAAATATTATATTTTTGTCTATTGTTACAAAATCTTTTAAAAGGTTTTTTTATTCCTTGTATCCAAGTTCCTACAAAAATGATAATGCTATGTTTGAATGAAGAGGATTGGAGTGGAAGGAGAGGGGAGAAAAGATTACTTCTTATAATTTTTTTTAAAGTTTTAATTAAGGAAAAAAGACTAAAGGTTTATAACTACACCCACTATTATCTATTTTTGTTTCTCCAATTTAAAATTTTTTCTAAATATTTAAATAAAGGAGGGAAAGTCTCAACTTAACTATTCATTCTCATACATCCTCTTTCCCTTCACCTTATTATAATTTTCTATTATTAACTTGCCATTGCATAAGGTGGAGATGTTGGACAAAATCATTTGATTCTATCCAATATAACTTTAAGTAATCAAATAAACAAAATTGGATTGTTAAATGAAAATAAAAAAACATTTTAATTTGTATTAGTTTGCTATTTTGATTTAGTCTTAAACACCCATTTTAATTTGGTGGACATATACATTCATTAAAGACAACTTTTAAAATAAAATTTTATAATTTCATATGAATTTTTTATAATTTTTAACTTAGTTATATAATTCTTTTTCATTTGACATATGTATGTATTAAATTAAATTTTAAAAAAAATACTTTAACATTCCTAACTTTTAATAAAATTATATGAATCTTCTCTTTAATTTCAAAACTTATATAAATCTCCCTTAAAACACAAAAAAAAAAAAATTGCACTTGAATCCAAATTTAAAATTTTCATTGCAAAATAGTGAAAAAGATGATTATAGAGTTCAAATATAACAATATAAGATATTCTAAGTATTTACTAATAAAAAATATGCATTGATTAAGTTTAAGTGACTAAAATATAATTGATAAAAATGTCAAATTTTGACGTAAGTGTAATGATTTTTTAGTCATTTAAACTTTATTAAAGTATATATTTAATAAAAAATACATAGATATCTTATATTATTTAATTTGAATCAATAATCATTTTTGCATATTATTTCATTGAACAAAGATTCAAAATTGAGCTTATATATATATATATATATATTGTCTGAAAGAAGCTCTTTGTAGATTTTAAAATTAAAAGAGAAGTTCATATAATTCCATTAAAATTTAAAAGGGCTTATTTTATTTAAAAAGTGTTGATTTAGTCATAATTTTCAATCTATCATGCTTCATGTCCTTTTTCTAGCTATGTAATTTAGTTATACATAGTACTATCAGGTTAGACGTTAACTTGATGGCTTCTGATGTATATAAGGATTACCCATTCTTACAATATTAAAATAAAATAAATTAAAAAATGTTAGCACATTAAATTTTATATAAAATGGTAAATATAAATAATTATTAATATTTTTGTTGGCAAGCGGTTTTCATAAATTCAATGAAACTTGGGATGCCATATCTCGCACACAATCGAATCTCGTTCAGCCAATTGTGGCTCTTCACACATATGGATATGGATGAATGTATATAATAATTTTATTGGCAAGCAGTTTTCATAAATTCAATGAAACCCGGGATGCCGTATCTAGCAAACAATTGAATCTCGTTCAGCCAATTTCGACTTTACACATATGTGGATATGGATGAATGTATATAGCCTAAATTAGTGTAACGAGAATTGAATACGACAATGTCATATTCAAAACACAAAGTAATGAATTTAAATCTTAATTATGATGGAGAATAAAATTTTTAAAATAATATTGAGTATTGCTACATTATTAAAGTGTCGCTTTCTAAATTTATTTATACTAAATGTCAATGAAATCAATAGGATAAAATGTACAATGAGACAATAATCTTCCCCGTCATGATACTAAACAATACGAGGGTTCCAATGGATTAAGTGGTTAATAACCTTATATAAATAAATTTTAATTGAATCCATCCATAATAAACTCAATAGTAAACTCTATTCTAATTTTGACTCAACAAACCTAATTACATTCTTTATATAATAATATATTTAGGAAGCAAATTAAAACATATAGGATCATCTAATAATCAAATTTTAAAGAGAAAAAAATATTGACCTCCTCTATAGTTTATTGAAATTATATAAATATTCCATCTAATTTCAAAATTTATAAATACCTTCCTTAAACTTTGAAATTCACTATACTTAAACCCAATTTAACTATTTTCTATTAGTTTGGCATTGATCATTTTGTTGAAGGGTAAATTTGATCAAGAGAATACCAAGATTACCCTTAAATTGATTATACATTCATTGACTTGGTTATTTTAAATCATTTTCTTTCATTTTAAGAGAACTTTTTTCCCAAAGGCAAATTCCTTTCTTTTCCAATGAAGAAACATTTTGCATTGAAAAATCTCTATTTTTCATTTTTCTTTTGCAACCACTTTCTTTCTATTTTTCTTCCTTTATCAATTGCAATGAAAAAATCTCCTCATTTTTTTCCTTCATTTTTCTAGCCATTAAACCCATTTTTGTAGTGAAGAAATCTTTAACAAACAATACCAAATAGAGAAAGCTCATGTAATTCTAGCAATACTTGATTTCAATCTTGATACTTAAATTCATGTTTTAAGATCAAACATTATTTTATGTTGACCTTGGCTTACTTATATAAAGGTAACCAGAGAATGTTCTTATGCACAGTGAAAATCTTTAAATAAAAAAAAAATCAGAAAGGTCAAGACATTGTGAAAAGTATGACATACTATAATATACTTAGATATATTATGTGTGTTGGCTAGTACATGAAACAATAACACGATTTCCTAAATCACTTGTTCCTTACTTGAATTACTTAAGGAGGTTTTTAGCTTATAGTTTTCAAAACAAAACAGAAAACTCTATTTTCTAATCCTAATGTGATTTTTAGTAATTTCAAATAGAAAATTTTTTTAAACTGTATTTGAAAACAAAATTTTGAAATCTTTGAAGAAAATAAATTTCCAACCCAACTTATGCCATAAAAATTTTTAAGAAACGGATCAAGATAAGATAACTTGTTAATTGTTGAGATTCTACTGCCATTTTTTAGTGTTTGAAAGAAAGCCATTCAATTTCTAGTAAGCATAGGCTTTGACTTTTTTTAACTTCACTCAATTAGCTTCAATGTCTTCAATTATCTTCAAGGCAACATGAGATCATTTTCACTACAAAGAAGAAGAGAGCAGCGCATTTATGAGATAGGAAAAGTGATAAAAAAATTAATTTTTATTGTAAATTAAATTTAGGATATTTTAGTAATTAACATTTTAATTACATTTAAAGTTTATTTTTTTAAAATTTTAACATTTTAAGGGAATATTCTAGTTAGAATTTTGTTAAATGAGATAATGTGTAAGTTTTGAAACTGAAGGAGAGATTTATGTAATTTTGATAAATCATAGGAGAGGTCAATGTATTTTTCTCAATTTTGAATTAAGATATATACTAATCCAATTTTAATAAAGCAAGAACATAAATTATTCCCTCTGACTTCAAGGTGATTGCATTTAACACTTATAACTTTCAATCAATAGTCAAAACTATTAATAAGTGATCAATTGTACCAAAATTAATTTTGTAGGTAATTTGAGGAAGAAAATATGCTCACTTGACATAAAACTTTGTTAAAAAAATTAACCATATCATAGACGCCTCGTGATTCAAATTTTGAAGTAATTTAACTTATATATATATATATATATATATATATATATATATATATATATATATATATATATATATATATATATTATATTTTCAATATTCCCTAGTTTAGATTTTTTTTCATTTTTTACATTGTTTTCTTTTCCTATGCGAGTAATAAATAAAATATAGAAAGTTACTTCTTAGGAAGTATCAATTCCTTAATATTAATTAAATAATTTTGAAATTTTCTTAAGAAATTTATATAGAAAATTACTTCCTGAAAAGTTTAACATTCAGTGGAGACTTACTTTTCAATCAATTGTCTCTTTAGTTAGTAGTTGATATATAATTTGTGTATCTATTATCAATAAAAATTGAAATAAATACAAGATAGCTAAGATAAATACAAGAATTTTTTTAATAATTAATTTTTAATAATCCCTCTTTGGATATATCTTAAATTTTATCAGTGGAGAGCATCAACTACTAACTAAGAAATTCTCGTATTTGAGGGAAAAATTTGGCAAGCAACACAAATTATGCACCATTATCACTAATGCTCTATTAATTTTGATGAGGAATTTTTTTATAAAATATAATTATAAAATACTAAAATAGAAAAAGTATTTTATTCATTTAATATTAAATATGAAAATTTTAGGAAAAGCAATTTCCTTCATTTCAAAAAGAAATTTGTTTTCCCCTACCATCATATTTTTACTAATTATTTGTTTAATTATTAATATAAGTGACATATCACTCATTTATTAATATGTATATATATATACATAAATAATATTTTTCTATAAAGATACTTTTTAACAAAATAAATGGAACCTAAAAATTAAAGTAAATGCAAGGAAATGTAGTTGGAAAATAAATTATTATAATTTTTTTTAACGATAATGAAGTGAAAAAAATTAAAATAGTACTAGACATACAATTTATATGTCCACCAGCCACCGAAATTTTTTCTACTTAGAGGTAAAATTGACTTTTTCATAAACAAAACTAAGAAATATTATTATTACAAACTTATAACGATAACTATTTAATTGCCTACTTATTTATAATTACTCAAAAATGCTTTTATGTAACGTTCATTTTTAACACTCATAAATCACATGATTCTCTTTATTATTCTTGCTAACCTGACCGTTGAAGTGTTCTTTATATTTAGTACAGAATTTTCTGTACTCTTACTATTCTTAAAAACGTGATTTCCAAGAATTTAACATTTCAGAATATAATATTACTATATTTGGTTTGTTTAAAAATATTTCTAAAAATTTTATATTATATTTTAATTAACTGAAAAAATGACATTTATTTGTGATTTTGTCTTTTTTTACTTAATCCACTTATAATTTTAAGTATTGCAATTCATTCATTTATACTTTTAATCATTAACCCTTTGTTCATCTAAATTATTTTTCATTCAAATTTTAACAAAAAACTCACATAAATCACATGTGACTTTTACTTTATCAAATTTTGACTTGATTTGACACTTACTCAAAATCAAATTATCTAAAAAGTATCCTAATTTTATCAAAGATTTGTCATCTACAATTTAGTTTATAGTTACTAAATAAAAGGCCTCAAATATGATTTTTTAGAATAAATTAATTTTGAGTGAGTATTAAATTAAGTTAAAATTCAAAAAAGTAAAAATTACATGCAATACACATGAGTTTGCCATTAAAATTTGACAGAAAATAATTTAGGTAGACAAAATATTAATAATTGAAATCATAAGTGAGTGAATTGCGACACTTAAAAATCACAAGTGGGTTCAATAAAAAAAAATCAAAACTATGAGTGAATAAAGTGCAATTTTTCTAATTAATTTGTATATTTATAAATATATTATTAGTTTACCAAAGATATTATTATAAAAAATTAAGCAATCAATAATGGTAAGTAATGATGAAAGGTTATTAATGATGGTTATTAATGATGAGTGATGATTAGTAAATATCATTGATAATGGGTAACAATGGCAATTACTTGTGATGAGTGACCAATGATAATCATTGTCTATAGGTGATTAGGTGATAGTCAATGTTGATGAATGGTGGTGATGATGATCACCCTTAGTAGGCAATAGTAGGCAATGTTTATCAGTGATAAATGATGATTGATGATTGTTACTAATAATGAATGATGATAATGGTAGTTGCAATGGTGACGACTACAATCATCAGCTAGAGGGATAGAAGGTAGTGATCAATAAGGATAGGTGGTAGCCAATAATGATTAATTATAATAAGTGGTGTGAAATAATATGTTAATAGTGGTAAGTTTTTAATAGAAGAGTGAACAGAATAATCTATTTATATTACTAAAAAATTCTCATATCATGAGAATACAAGATATCCACCTTTTTTTTATAAAAATATTTGAAAGAATATTATACTAAAAATATTTTTAAAAATATAAACATTAATTCTACATTCCCTTTAAATATTTTTGAATATGAAAAAAATTTCGCAAATTAAATGTTTTCGCAGGTTCAACTTTGTTGACGCTCTCCTTATTTTGTACATATCAAAGAACAAAAAATTTTCACTGCTATAGAAATTAGGTGAAAAATAAAATAGAATTAACTTATTTTTTATTTAAAAGGCAAAAGAGCCTCAAATCATGAAGAGAATTTAATATGTTACGTATGTAAATAAAGATTTTTATAGCATTAAGAGAGATAAAAGGGCTCCATTTTTTGGGAATTAAAATATATCTGCTCTTTTAAATTTTGTAATCATCTCTCGTAGTAAAGCAAGACTCCCCATTTACTTAAAGAGAATATTAATTTTTTAAAATTATAATGGTAATTAAAAAAAAAGTTCGCAATGTCGAGGTGTAAATAAATTTGCTTATCTGAATGAATGATGAAATATCCTAAGTTATCTAGCTGTTTGGACGGGGATTCATTGTATATTTACCCGAGATATATTTGTAAACCTCATTTAAAATTTTTTTACTTAAATTAATTGTTATTTTTTTTAATTAATTGCATGTGTCTGAAAATTGCATTTTACAAAAGGCAGTTTTGCAAAAGATTTAAATTTGAATTATTATCAGTGAAAATCAATTTTGCATTTCACTTATTAATGTGTTGTTATATAATTAAGAAATTGTTAAAGCTTTTTCATTGCCAGTAAAATTTTTTAATTAATATTAATTTTTAATAGTATGTCATCTTTTTATGAAATTTAATATTTTAAAAAAATTAACTTTTTAATATATTTGGGTGTCATGAGACAAACAATAGTAAAATTGACAATACTGGTTTAGAGGGAAATAAATATATTATTATTGAATCATTTTAAAACGTTTCCCCAAAAGAATAGCAATATTTTTCGCCTATTAGGTTTCTCTCAATACCTAGGTTTTTCTGAACATTTCCTTTGAAACACAAATGAACGATAGGGTTTGCGCATAGAGAACATCGTCTTTGACGAGGTCTTGACTCTTGAGACAGCTATAGCAGGACTGGGATTTGACCTTTTAAACGCATGTCCTGAATTTTTGATATTATTATTCAGATATTTTCGGGCATTTTAAAAAAATATCTAAATTTCTTTTTTTAAGAAACAAATTCTCAATTTGTTTATTAAAAAAACACTGGTAAATTGGTATAATATTTTCCATCAATGGCCATTTTCGATTACAAATTGTTCCAATTTTAATTTCACTTATGTCCCAAGATATTTGATTCATGAAAATTTTCTCATATTATTGAAAACGTTTTAAGAAAAAAAAAATCAAATTCTTATATTTTTTTAAAATTTTAATTAGAAAAATATTTTTTGTAAATATTAATATTTTGAAAATATTTTTAACTCAATATTTTTTAAAAATATTTTTATGGGTTGAGTATTTTACATGCACATGACATAGGAATGTCTTGTAATAATACAAATAAAATATTTTATCTACCTACATATTAAAAGGCCTTAATAACATTAGCATGTTATTTCATTATCATTAACCGCCACGTACCTATCACATTTATTGCTTATGACCATCACATATCATTATTCATCATTAACCATAATTTATTATATCATCCCCTACTACCACTCATTATTAATAATAATCGTTAGCTATCACTTATATATTAGTTATCGCCGTTCATCACCTACCACCGTTCAATGCCATTACTTATCATTGGCTAACATTCACACTTGTTAATTGCCCCACGGTTGTCGACCATTTCTTATTATTAATTATTTAATTTTTAATAAATATATTTTTTATAATCTAATAATATTTTAAAAAATATATAAAATAATTAAAATATAATATTATAATAATTTTATAAATATTTTAAATTGAATTAAACATTGCAATATCACATTCTCAATAATAAAATTTTTTAAAATCACATTTTCAAAAAAATTAAAATTCCTAAGAATGTATGAACTGTGAACTAAATGCCTCTTTAATGCGTTATTGTAACGAAAGAGCATGAGACTTTTAAAATGAATGATGTAACATGAATCACCACACGTGTCGGAGAAAAAAATCAAGAAAATATATAATTACAAGTTTTAAAATTACTTTTGTTATAATAATTATGATGATCAACTTTATCCTCTATAATACAACTTATTATTCAATGAAGCTGAACATCCCAAGGGGTATTTATAGTTGTAGCAATAATCTAAAATTATGATTGTAATTAAAATGAAAATAAAAATGTAAATTAAAAAAATTATGACTATTATTTGGAGAGTGAAATAACAATAAATTTGCCAATAACGAGTAGAACAACTGCCACAAAATTGCATTGAAATTATAATTTTTTGTTGCGATTAAAAAGAAAGAAGGAAAAAAAAATTAAAAAGCAACTAAATAGATTGTTCTTTGATCCTAAATTTCCAGCAAATAGAACTAGGTTGCTCTATCACAAACTATTTTTGCTCTTTGCAAGATATGTGCGATATGGGCCATAGTTACTGAAAATGAGCAACCATAGAAACCAAGCAAATAAAGAGTGTCCCACCAAAGCAGGTAAGAACAAGAGAGCCACAAACTAAACCAGTAAACTCAACTAAGCTAGATAATTGTTTTCTCCTTTTGAGGTTGGGATTGTAAATTGAAGCATAATTCCATCCATACTGACATCTGCAACATCTCTCTAATCTCTGCTTAACCTTCACCATCTCTATTCTTTCCTTTAGAACATGCAAATTTGAGTCTACGATGTTGGCTGATCTTCCTGTCCAAAAGACAATTCAAGTCAATCAAAGGAAGGCAGAATATTCAAAACAAAACTAAAGAAACATTCTTTATATGGCTAAAATTTTATAAAAAATAGATTGATACATCTTTTATAGCAATGCAAATTAAGTACAATTATACAAGTTCAACGTTCTAAAGTGCAATTCATAACTGTAATTTTATACTGTAATAATTATTTTTCTTTTGGTATTTATTCATAATTTTACTAATCATGGAAAAAAAATTGCAGTCTCAATTTAGAATCATGGGTGTGTTTATTTTCACTTATCCATTCATTCTCCAATAATCCATAATTAGTTATTAGGGATACTATCTAAGGTGAGTAGACATAATTAGACTAGAACATTGAAACGTATAATCAGCATCACTTTCTTTTAGTAATCTTGTAAGAATCTTGGGCTGAGAACCTATGTATGGACAGATTAAACCCGTTAAACTAAATTGTCATTTGACGGATTGGAATACTCGGCATGACAGGAAAGTAATAGATCAAGCAGAGGCATGTGCAGTTATGCCTCCAAATTTTATGAAATGAAAATGAAAAATCTACAATAGTTAGAAATTCAAAATTAATTACATCGAAGTGTAACAATTTATACTTTAATTTCTCAGAAATTCTTATCTTTAACTCCAACTAATCATCAGAGTGCATGCTTGCGGGTTCCACTAAGAAAAGTTGAACCCACTGCTCTTCGACATAAAACTTATGGTTCTTTTGGGTGCGGAAGAATGGAGGGAATGAGAGGGAGGAGAATATTATATGATAAATTTTCATTTTATTTAGAAGTTTTCTTTAAAGAAGAGAAGAAATTGAAAGGTTATGACAAATCTTCCAAAATCCTTTATTTCTAATTATTTGTGTTCTTTTAATTGGAAGATTTTTTATGGTTATCCTAAACATTCAAACTAAAAGGAAAGTTTACTTAACCATCCATTCTTTTTCCTTCCCTTTCCATTTATTCTTTTTCATTAACCGTTCTTTTCTATTATTTTCCTTTCTTTTTGTCTGTTAACTCCAATATATCATTAAAGTGTTACGATTTGAATTATATCAATTTTTGTGTTGTAAGTTTGTAACCCATTTAACAAAGATAGAGAAATGTATCGAATAGATAATTACCTTCCTCTTGGAGGCTCTGAACTTTAATCACTGGCAGCCTTTGATGAATATTACGCCCCTTGAGATATAATCCTCTAGGATATGCATACCAGATAGAAGACACAGAAGCAGCCATATATCTAACTGTGTTTCTGAAAAATATCACAACGTTGAAGAAGAATGGTTCCTCTTTGGAGCTGTAAATTTTGAATCTATGTTATAATTATACGACTATGTTGTTCAATGTATCTAGTGGCTTGTTTTCCTTCCCTTATAAGGATGTTAGCCAAAGGAAGGGGCTGAGTGTTTTTTCAAAAAGAGGAAGGAAAAACGACTAGCACCAACTATTTTGTCTACGCACTATTATGAAAATATTTCGTCGCTGTAAAATATTTGGTTTAATTAAATTGCCGTTCAAATGTTGAATTCGTCATAATAAATTTATTAAAATATTAACAATTTTAAAGATTTACTATTTTATATTAAAAATTGACATTCTTTTCTATTATATATTTTAAAATAAAATAATGATATGATAGTATTAAACCAACCTTCGATGGATGAAGAAGAAAGAAATTAGTTTAGTGGTCAATATCTGCCCCGAATGGTTTAAGAAGAAAGAATTAGATTTTGAATCAAATAATTAATTGTTTATCCAAAGGTGGCTATATATATATATTCAAGTTGAAAGGGGAATCCAGTAAGAAAAGTTTCCTTTAAATTTAAGAAATAATTAATCTTGCTTTGGAGTTATCTATATCCATGGATTAGTTGAAATAACCGGCTGCTTATTTTATCAATTGGTTTTTTGACAGTTTGTGCTAATAAAGAATTATTTCAATGGGCGTAAATTAATTATAATGGCTGCCATTAGGGTCCTCTCCTTGGAAAGGTAAAATTGAAGATGCTGCGTCAGCTATCATAAAATAATGATCCATTATAGAATTAAGAATTCTAAATATCCAACAAAAGGTCAAAAAAGGAAAAGTAAAAAAAAAAAAGATTGAGGAATTTGCCGGTCTAAAGTGCAATTAACAGCTAGCTAACACGAGTTTGATTTAATTTACCAAAAGAAAAAAGCACGAGTTTGATTTAGTCAAAATCATTAACTATACAGCTGGAGTTGTGCATATTCTTGATGCAATTGAGCATTAAAATATTTGTATTTTGTTTATTTTAATACGAGGCATCAGCCCAAAAGAAAAGAAAAGCAAACTAAATCATTGCAATACTGGGTACAGTTGATCCAATAATATTAACAAGAATAAGCACATAGAAATAGAAATTTGTAGCAATAGAAGCAATCTCATTAAAATCTAGATTGGATTTAAAACTATACTTCCTTCTCTAAATTGATGAATAAAGCTAATTTCCTAATCTTATGAATGCCACTATAGGATCTTCTTGATCAAATGAAATTGATGTTTATGGTGATATTCTTTAGAGTTAAGAATATTTATAATAATAAGAGAATCTAATTCAATAAGGACCTTTTTATATCCTTTACTCCAAGCAGACTCTGGTATTGTAAGGATGCCCTATAATTCAATAATGAGGGAGTGATAATTCCTAATATTGAAGACAAATCCCCCTAGCTAATGACCAACTGAATCCGATAGGAGGTCCCCATAGCTAGGTCTTCCAACTTTTGTCTATGTTTAATTTGATCTAGTTCTCAAGCGACAGTATCCACCTAATATTAGTAGTTTGATATTGTAAGTCAAGGAGGGCTACATAGTGAGTAGTCAAAGCAAAGGCTATATTTTGTATCCAATGGAAGACTACATTGGAAGGAAGATTTAGGATTTGGAAGCTATTTTCAAATAAGCTTTTGTTTCTCCATAACTAGATAAGCTAGCAAGAGACTCCAAACATAATGTTCTAGTTGGTTTCGAATTCAATTTCAATATCTGGTTTTAGGTTCCTATGCAACCAATTGGTTAACTCACTAGAGTAAAAATTATTATGAAGTCTAGGGATGATAATATTTTTCCATAACATACTAGATGAGGGACAGTCATGTAAGATTGTTTCCTTTTGTAATCTACACCGAGGACATAGTCGGTTATCGCTAAAAGAATCATTGACGACATAGTCGTAGTGATGTTTAAAATGACATTTGGAGGGATTCTAAAAAGAATGGTGGGAAAATAAAATTTTTAGCGACAACATTTGTCATCGTTAAAGAACTTAAAAAAATTAAGCGAGAAGATTAACTCTTTAGTGACAACACTTGTCATCGCTAAAAGGCCCGACTTTTATTGATAATAGGTGTCGTCGCTGAAAGTCTATCTGGGAAATTGAACCAGGCCTTCAGCATCAACCTTGTTGTCAGTAAAAGTTTGACCTTTTAGTGATGACTTTAGTCATTGTTAAAGGTCTAATTTTATTTTCGAGATTTTCGAGATAGACCTTCAGCGATGACCCTATCATTAGTAAAAGTTTGGGCCTTTTAGCAACAATACATGTTATCATTGAAGGTTTGGTCCAATTTCCTGTACAGACTTTCAATGATAACACATGTCGTCGTTGAGTCGTCAGTAAAAGGTTAGGCCTTTCAGCGATGACATATGTTGTCGCTAAAGGTCTGTCTCAAAAATAGAACCAAACCTTCAGCGATGATCGAGATTTTTTGTCGTTGCTAAGAGTCTGTCTATATATACCACATTAGCACCTTTGAACTCTCATTTCACACAATTATAAAGAAAAAGCAGTGGACTTGAGATAAGTTTTTCTTATAAATTTTTTATAATTTAGTATATTTATTTTATATATATATTTTTATGTGTATTAATTTTTTATATTTATAATTTTAATTTATTAGTTATTATTGTTATTCATCATTGTTCATAGGGAGTATTCAAAATATATTTGATTAGTAGATTTTTATCATTGAGATATGTGAATTAAATTTTATAATATTTTTATTGTAAAATGTAATCTGTGGGATTAATAATTTACAATGAATTAATAAAATTGATAGTATATTTAATTTGATGTGAAACTCTATGTTGTTTAGTTTTGCATGTTGTAAATATTAAATTTGTTTACGTAAATTTGTCTTAGCATAAAATTTGTAAATATAAGTTTTTTTGTTATTATGTATCTCTTAAATTATAACTTTATATTATATGATATATGTGTGGATTATTTAGTTAAATTAATGTAAGATAGAATTGTTATGATATTTCATCCACAAAATCTAAAATTTATGATGTAATTTAAGAGATTTCAAAATTATTAATTTTGTTGAAATAATGTAACATAGGAAATTAGAATAAGTATGTAAACATAGTTTAGAAAATAAGATATTATAAAAATATAATCTCTTTCTTAATTAAAATTGAAATCAAGACCTAATAATCCAAATTATACTATTTACATCACATAATAAGAAAAAAGTCAATTAAACTTGAAGCCATATGAAAATCATCCCTTTATGGATAAATTAAATTTAATTTTTATTCTTAAAAATAATAAAATTTATAATTGACCAATTTTCAAAATCTATTTGTCAAAATTATTTTTTAAAGCCAGACCCTAAACACAATCAAAATAAATAATATTTATATATTTTTTAATTATATTTTGTTATTTTCAATGTCAATTTTGTAATTAAGTGAATTATTTTTTATTTACAATTTCAACCTCCATTTAATCTGATTTTTTTCTTGGATTAAAAATTAATTTTCAAAATAAGGAATATAATTTCTGAAGATTACGAAACAATTTTTAATTATTTTAGAATATATATGTTATGTACATAATTATAATAGCTAAAATTATAATAATATTACATTAATGAATAACTTATGAAATTAACATAGGTGACATATTTTTTAAGCTCAATCTACTAATGATATAATCTTTTGGATATTAATTTAGTATTATTTACTCTAAAGCTTCTTAAAATTTACTGAAATTTTAATGAAAAAAATAAAATTATAAAATATTGAAATGATGAAAAATTATTTTAGTTGTTTAGTGTTAAATTAAAAAATATTTACAAATAATAGTTACTTATTTTGTGAGTAGAAACTTACTTTCTTTCATTATTATAATGATAAATTTATTATTTAATTATAATAACCTGTGACATATTATACTTGCATAAAAATATATATAATATTTCTTATAAAATGACTTTTTGACAAAATAATCAAAACGACCATACAATAATAGAAATTTAAAAATTTTGAATATTTGATAATTTATAAATACTCATAAAATACACGTCTCTCTAAAAGAGTTGAATTGTGCATCTTATGAATATAATAGAGTAGGTTACATATTTGAATTCCCAAATACAAATTATGAAACATAACAATTGTTGTGGATATTTAAAAAAATTAACCATCCAAGTAATAAGATACTTAAATAATAATACTCATAAAATGTCGTATCTTTATTTTTAATTATTATAAACATATTTTTATAATAATTTTAAATAGAATTGTATTTGCATTTGTATTATAAGCTTAGACCTGTTTAAGGGTTGGTTGATTTCTATACATTAATCAACCCTTGAATTGTCCTGAAAAGTTAGATAGTTTAAGATATGTCTTGTAGTTATTATTAAAAATTTATTGATGAAAGGGGTTTGGTGAGATGCTCATGCAAAAAGTATGTGAATTTATTATTTCAAACATTACCAATGTTGGAGGCACATATTATAGATATTGGATTTCATCCATTATACATAAATTGGGTACACCATGATGAAGTGGATATTTCGACTTCTAAAAGGACGAGCGAGGCATCTCCCAACAATAGAGATGAGTTAGTGAATATTATACATAATTTTATTAGCCCTCATGTACCTGAAGGAGTAGTTTGCAATAATGTGGAAGAGAATGAGAATGCACCTAACGGAGACATTGAAACAAATTATAGTAATTATGATAACCTATTCAAGCAAGTAAAAACAGAATTGTAATCATTTTCAGCCTTGAACTTCTTGGTGAAACTCATGCACTTGAAGGTTCTACATAAGTGGATAAATAAATCATTTGATGCTCTTTTGAAGTTATTGAAAGGGGCACTTCCGAATGATAATAAATTGCTCGAGTTGTACTATAGTGCAAGGAAATGGCTCAACAAGTTAGGATTAGGGTATGAATCAATTCACGTGTGTAAGCATGATTGTGCACTTTTCTAGAAAGACTATGCTTTGGAGGATAATTGTCCAATTTGTGAGGAGAATCGATGGGTAGATAAAAATATGAAAGGAAAGAAGGTGCCTCAAAATATGGTTTAATATTTTCCATTAACTCTTCGGCTAAAGTGATTGTATGGGTCAAGACATACTATGAAGAATATGATATGGCATTATATTAGAAAGTCAATAGAGGAAGGGATAATGCGACATCCCATTGATGGAAAAGCCTGGCAGGAGTTTGATAAAAGGTAACCTAATTTCTCCTTTGACTCATGAAACGTTAGGTTAGGTTTAAGTGCAGATGGATTTAATCCTTTTGGTGATAGAAACCTATCCTACAATATATATCCAATGGTAATGACTACTTATAACTTGTCATCATGGATATGCATGAATTAGTCTTTTTTCATATTGACCCTATTAATCCCAGGGCCACAGTCGCTAAGCAAGGATATCGATGTCTTCTTATAATTGGTCGAAGAAGAGTTGAGGTATCTTTGGGAGAAGAGAGTTGAAACTTGAGATGCAAATATAAATACGATGTTTAACATGCGAGCAACTTTGCTATAGACTATAAATGATTTTCCTGCTCAAAGTGGTCTCTTTGAATGGGGTGGACAAGGATATAAAGCATATCCTACATGTAATCTAGATACTCCAGCAATTCAAGTTAAGGGCAAAATAGCTTATATTGGTCATCATCATTGGCTTCCAAGAAGCCACACATGGAGAAACAGGAAAGAATTCAATTGAAGGTCGGAGAGGAGAGTTTCTCCTCATTCTCTTATCAATAACATTATCATGGATCAATTGGGTAAGGTGGAACAAAGATTTCTTGGAAAACATGCTCAATTAGGTAGTGTAAAGCGAAAGAGAGGTGCCAATGAACTTAATTAGAGCAAAAGAAGTATATTTTTTTACCTCCTGTATTGGCCGACAATGAACTTAAGACATAACATTAATGTAATGCATGTTGAGAAGAATGTATGTGACAGTATTTTAGGTACATTATTAGATATTGAGCATAAAACAAAAGATACGGACAATGCAAGACGAGATCTAGAAGATATAAAGATGAGGCCCAACTTACATCTAGATAAGCAGAGGGGTTAACTTTTCAAGCCACATGTTGCATATACGCTTAACCAGGAAGAACAAAGATAATTCTACTAATATATAAAGAATGTGAAATTTTCAAATGGGTTTGCTAGGAGTCTTTTAAAGAATGTTGCAGATCGCGATATGAAGTTGAAGGGGTTGAAATCATATGATTATCATGTTATTATGCAAAGATTGTTAGAACTAAGAATTCGAGCTTTTTCGTCAAAGGAATTATCATATCCACTTATTGAGTTATGCAATTTCTTTAATTAAATATGTGCTAGAACTCTCAACAGGAAGGATATTCTGCAAGCCAAATAAGACATTATCATTATTTTATGCAAGCTTGAAAGAATATACCCTCCAACATTTTTCGATATACTGGTTCAATTGATGATGCATTTGCCAGATGAAGCATTGGATGGCAGACCCATTTATTTTTTATGAATTTACTTATACGAGAGGTATATAAAAAGTTGAAGGATTATGTCCAAAATCGTGCTCAATCGGAGGTTCAATTGTAAAAAGGTATATTGTTAATAAGGCATTAATATTCTTCTCGAAGGAGTGGAAACTAGATTCAACCGGCTTAATCGAAATCAAGATATAGCACTCAGTCAAACAAGAAGGGCATTGTCGGTGTTCTGATCCCCGTGTTAACCAGTGAGGAAGAAAATTATTTCTCACTTTGATAGGAAGAATTGAGATGTTACAGTATGGTACATCTTGAATAATTTTACTAAGATCGAAAAGTATCTCCAGTAAGTTTCCATGCTCATTTGTACTTTTCTCTTAAATAATTATAATGGACTAAAATGTTTATATTCTATAGTAAGCACCGATAAGAACTCAAATGAAGTAGTATTGAAAACATTAATAACTTATAGAAAATTAAATTTTCCTTGTGGTTTTACTCGAAGGTGAGGTTTTATTCTTCCCAAATTCATTATACCAATTATACAAATATTGTTCATTACTCTTATTGATCCTTTAATTTAATTCTTGAAAAAATTATTATTTTCGTAAATGTACCATTTACATAGGAACAGTTCTCCAGAAGCTATCGAAGAGCTACTATTATTAGCCTCCAGTCCCAGTTTTACTATCATGATATGCTCTACATGTATTGTGATTGGAGTGCACTTTGTAATCAAAACTCGTTATGCAAAGTATAAAACATAAAATAGTGGCATTTTTGTTCTGTGTACTGATGGTAACATGTTCTATGGTGTACTGGAAGATATTATAGAGTTAATTTATTTAAATAAGTACAGTGTAACTTTATTTAAATGCAAGTGGTATGACATTGATTCTATAAAGAAGAAACTTTACATTGACAAGAATATCACTAGCATATCTATTAATTGGCAATGGTATAGAGATGACCCTTACATACTTACTACCTAAGCAAAACAAGTCTTTTACACCGAGGATCTCCTTAATGGACTAAATTGGAGGGTTGTCCATAATATGGTGCATCACGACATATGGGATCTGCCCAGTGATGGAGACAGTGCACAGGACTTGCTATTTTTGTAAGATAGTAAATCATCCAATTTCAACCTCATAATTAATCTTAGAGATTTCTATCTTGTAGATCTAAGTAATCAAAGAAATGGTCCTTCAATCGTTCTACCTTCCAGGAATGTTAGATCTAGTACTTATAGAGAAAACACCTTCATTGATGATGAAGGTAGTTTCGAAGATGAAATGATTGAGGATTATATGGAGCAAGGGTCTTTACAATGTGATAACAATGGAGAAACTGATGATCATGAGTTTGTTAGATTCATTGACATTAATTTAGATTAGGGAAAAAATAAATTATTTGTATTATAACTTGTAATCGTGTAAGCATGATTGTTTAAATAATCTATATGATTGTAAAAAGTTATACCTTTTAATATTTCAATTTGTCTATGAATTCTCTCTTAACTACTTGTATAATGTGTATTATTCTAGTCATGGCGGATGTTGAGGCACAACACCACGGAGGTGATACTGGAGGAGACCTTCCGTAGCGACTCACCCACATTCCATCACAGTGCAAGGGATCAAGCATCTTTTCTTCATTGTGCATACTTGAGATTGAATAAATATCCCATTTATGGTATTGATATTTTTCCTTTATCTATCGAAGTGGCAGCTATGAGAAAGAGGGGTTCGAATAGGTTCCTCAGGCTGCATGAAAAGATAGGCAGAGCTGGGGGGAGACTGTGCCTATATATTTTGATATGACTGGTACATGTCATGTGATTGGTGAGAATGCTAGCCATCCCCCTCATGATATTGGCAGCATGATCCAAGCCTACGTACCACCTTATTATAAGTCATGGCAAGTTATACCTCAGTAGATCCGAGATAGAATTGTGTAGGAGGTTTGCGTAAGTATCTATCTCCTCCATTTGCTGAATTAATCCTTTTGAGATTGAAATTTCTAAATATATTACTCATAAATTTTCTAAATGTCTTCTAATGTAGTCTCATTTCGAGTTTCAGGGCATTTTTTAGGGTGATCGGGATAAAGCAATCTCCAATTTGATGCGATATGTTGTAGACTTATACAGAGATTGGAAGTACAGGTTGAACAAATACTTTTTAAAGCATGAGGGTGATCGGGAGTAGGATTATGATTTGGATCATGCTAGACACTATGTGTCGCGATTTATATCACCATATACATGGCAGAGGTGCATAGACTTTTTTAACAGTGATGAGTACAGGGTAAGTATGATATTTTATAAAATTAGGTCCTTATTTAACATATCTAAATTGTAAATATAAAAATTTAATATTATTTTTTTTAATTTATAGAAGTTATCTGAGAGGAATGCAAATAATAAAGTGTAAAAGGTCATGAATGATTGACATGGATCAAAATCTATTGTTACACATCATTTTGATAAGGTAGTTATTGTACATTTTGTTAGTTAGCTTCTTGTTCATTGTTTATTTATTTTCATCTTTTTTTCTCTTACAAAAAATGAATAAAGAAATAAAGATACTAGTGAGCTGCAGTTAGTTCTTAAGAATTTTAGGGACTAACACACGCATAAGTCAGGAGAGTGGGTGCATCCGATCCCTCAGGAGCAATATGTAAGTTAGTTGAATTTTATATTTTAAATAAAATTTTATGAATATATCTTGTAATATTTATTATTAAATTTTATTTTAATAATTTAAGGTGAGGATGACTAAGCTAATAACTCAGCATGCACAGTCTAGTGTATTGTCCATTAGCTTGCTTAGGATTCCTATACAGATAGATAAGGCTACCATCGTTAATGAAGTGTTTAACACTCGTCAAGGGTACAAGAAGGTTATTAGGTGTATGCTAGTTAGTCATTTCTATCATTCAGCGAGTACTTCTAGCACCGAGAGGAGCTCGCAGTACCTGTCTTAGGTCAATGAGTTGCAAGAGTAGTTACAGTAGAGTTAAGACGAGTTTCAGCAAAGCCAACGATTGATTCAAGAGTAATAGTAGTATTAGTAGCAGTAGCAGCATATTACTTAGCAGCAATAGATGTAGCAACAGCTTGGGACATACCTTACTAATATCACCTTTATTTTTAGAAAGCAGGGTATTATCCTGCTATCGCTTCCATTTGTTGCTGCTACATTAGCTAGGCCGAGTAGATTTGCGATTGCACCTGCCACCTAGCCACCTGGTCCTTCTTAGCCATCACTATCATTTTATCATCCTTGTTGCTAAGATGATGATGATAATGATGATGATGATGCTAGCACTGACAAGGATACATCGACATATTTTTACCTCCCCTCCCCGTAGTATATTCTGTATATGTATATATATATTTTTCATATGTACACATTTACATGGATTGTGTATATATAATTTATTCATATATATACTGTTTATACAGTTGCTTTATGAGTACTCATTCTTTTTATGTTAAATTAAATTGTTATACATTATTATCAGTACTATTGATGTGTTATAGTTGTACAATTTACATTAAAATAAGTTTAATTTAAAAAAGATAAATATAATTCAAATGAATTCAAATAAAGAATATTTTAGATTATGTTGTTAAATATAATATATTATTTGAATTACACTTAATTATAACATCAATTTTAATTTTAATTTTAAAAAAAATTCAAAAAACCTTTAGTGACAACATTGTCATCATTGAAAGTTTGAGTTTTAGCGACAATAATGTTGTCATTGAAGGTTAGACTTTTAGCGACGATATTGTCATTGCTAAAACTTAAACTTTTAGCGATGATAATGTCGTTGCTGAAGATTTTCTAGAATAATTGTATTTTTTTAATTGGACCTATAGCGACGATAATTGTTGTCAATGAAAATCAAATTTCAAAAATTTTTGAATTTTGAAAATGTTTTTACGATAACAAAGTCATCGTAGAAGGTTGTACTTTTAGTGACATCAAATTATCGTCAGTGTTGATTATTTCACATACGAAGCTATGTCGATGACATTTTCACTAATGACTTTTATATTTAACAATGACCGAGCTTTCTAGACTAATGACAATTATCGTCGCAAAAGATCTTTTTTGCTGTAGTAGCTTATCTCAGACCATTTAACTCTTACTATGTTGGTAGGTAATCTCCAATGGGAAAAACTTGCTAGAGAAAAGCTCGAATACAATAGCGTCCTTTCTAAAACCATATGGATGTCTAAGTAGAAGATGGATTCAATGAGTATTGGCCTGTAATTAGCGAATAAGTAGATTTAATAGTAAAGTTTCCATTAGGATTGCCATCCTAAATTAAGCTATCTTCACCATCATTATTGCAAGGTGGATGCATAGCTTGTATGCAATCAAGGACAGTGGCAGGAAGTAAGGATTATAACTTGTGTATGTCCTAATGTCTAGTGTTAGTAACAAAAATCTACAACCTTTGCAGAGAGATCTATTCATAGGACTAGCATATTGGATAATTTCACAAGAGGTCTCATACCTACAACCCATTTGGAAGTCCAGAAATATAAACTTACCATCCCCAATCTCCCAACAAACTGAGTTGGAAAGTTAAAGCTAAATTTTACCTATTGCTCTCCATAAATAGGATGAATTATTCTTGACAACTAGTAGGTATTAAGCTCAATTTGTTATTAGTATTTACCTCTTAGTACTTGGACCTAAAGACTTTGGGGGTTTGATAAAATACTCCACCCTAATTTTATCAAGAAAGCAGTATTCAAGTCTATTAAATGTCTAAATCCTAGGCCACCATTTTTCTTTAGTAAGTACATAGTATCCCAAGAGATTTAGTGCATTTTCATAGTCTATTTAGAGTCTCCCCAAACAAATTGGCACTATTTCTTCTCAATAACATTACAAATCTCCCTAGGGAGCCTAGTATGTTGCATTTGGAACAAAGGAATGGTTGATATAATAGATTTAGCTAGAGTAATACGACCTGCCATTGAGAAACATTGTGCTTTCTAACCATTTAGTTTTTGTTCAATTATATCAATAATTTGTTAGTAAGACCTATTAAGAGATTTTCCATGCTACATAATAGCATTTAGGTAGCATCCCAAGTTCTTCATGGGAGTAAAACCACTTTGCTAGATAAGTTGATCCCTTACGGATAGAGGCACATTATTGGAAAAGAATAAGCTAGTTTTTTATTTATTAATAGTCTATCCAGACATTTCACTAAACTTTCTTAAGCATATAAGAATATTATCCATTTTGGTTGTGTTGGCTTTAGCAAATAACAACAAGTCATTAGCAAAAAGTAGGTGAGAAATTCTAGGTCCTTCACAACCCACATGTAGGGGAACCCACATCTTACTGTTAATTTTATCAACTATCAAATAGGATAATTTTTCAACTCATAGAACAAAGATGTATGGGAATAAGGGGTCCCTTTGCTAAATCCCTCTTAAAGGGTTGAAATTGTAAAACTTATCTCCATTCCATACTATTTTATAAGAAAAAGAAGAAGAGATACTAGTCATTATTAGATTTATAGAGTTATAAGGCATACTAATCTCCAAAAGCACTTTCTGGATGGAAGCCCAACTTAATTTGTCATAAGCCTTCTCTAGATCGATTCTAATCATTATAAAGCATTTTTTCCCTTCATTTTCTACATGGAATGAATTATCCCTTGAGTTATTATTATTATGTTGTCATGAATGTTTTTAATGGGAATGAAGCTAAACTGATAGGGAGATATAAGGTTATGAAGGTTGGCAATAATTTTTGAGAGGCCTTTGTAGACAATATTACACAACACTATATGATGAAGTTAAGAGATATATTCAGGTTTATCTACCTTTAGGATAAGGGAGAGGAGTGTAAAGTTCACCTAAATAATTAAGGAGTGATTTAGCCATATAACTTTTATGAAATCACTTCTATCTTCACTAACTATATCTAATTTTTTTGGTAAAAAATAATAGGAAATCCATCTTCCTTTGGAGCCTTAAAAGCCCTTATATGGAAGAAAGCAGTTCAAATCTCTTGAACATTGGTTATTTTTTCCAAATGTTTTTTCACTCTTCCATTTAGTTTAGGCTATGAATGTTGTGTATGGCACCAAACATGTTAAGATAAATCTCATTATAGAGCATTTTATAGAAAGAAACTGCCATGTTTTCAAGTGTTTCTTAGTCATCAATCCACTCTCCATTAGGATTCTTTAGCATTACAATTTGATTCCTCGTCCTCTAAACGACTGTCTTAATGTGATAATAACATGTATTTCTGTTGCCATGATTGATCCATTCACTATGTGATTTTTAAAACTAAAGGATCTTTTCTTGATCTGAAATAGTGTTAAGTTCCTTGCAAAGAGCAAGTTCTAGGTTCTCCAGGAACTTACTAGGACTTGTTTGAAGGAAGATTTGAATACCATTGAGTCTAGCCAAAATTCATTTTTTTCATTTAATGATGTAACTAAAGACTTCCTTATTCCATGTTATCAGTTTAGAAGATAAATCAAGTAGAATGTATGGAACATGGCTTCCTTGTTTCCAATTGTCCTTTAAAAAAAGACTAAACATAGAGTGGCTGAGCCATGAAGCCAAAAATCTAAATGGTTTATCAGGATGTTTTAAAGGATCATTAGAATTACATATAAGGAAAGGGTGGTGATTGGATTGAATACAAAGTAGAATCTTAACAAAAGCTAATAACCCCCAAATCAATCATAATTATTCAATCTAATCTAGTCCTTCATTTAGCATTACACAAAGCTTGATCTAGTCTTTTAAAAATACATTCATAATTATTCCATTTAGGTCCTCTCTAAGTAAATTTTATGCTAATAACCCCCAAATCAATCAGCTTATAGGAGTTAATCTATTAGAGGAATTTTACATACCTCAACATACTATAAGAGCTCCTTTATTTTTCTCAAAGTACAAGGTAATTTCATTAAAATCTCCTACAACTAGCCAAGGTAGAGTAGTGAAATCTACAATCAATTAATTTGATCACAAGCAATGCTCCTTTGATTATTTAAGAGACTAGCATAGATTGTTGTGAAAAGCCAAGGTTCTTTATTATCATCCAATATTTTGACATGAAGAAATTGAGTATAGGACATGATCACCTCTATCTCATAGTTAAGGTTAGACCAAAGGAGCTAAAATCCCCTACTAAAGCCATCTACTTCTACTAGTTTATAGAATTTGGAACCAAACTTCCTAATTTTTCTTTTGGCACGATGGCCACTAATTATTAGTTTAAATAAAGTGATCACATCGAGTTTATTAAGTTTCTTGATTTGTTTAAAGATGTTAGCAAAATCATTGCTAGCAGTTCCTCTAACATTCCAAATAAGGATTTTCATTTGAAAAAAAGGATACAAATTATCAAGCAATAAGCACAACATCATTATTATCATAAAGTAGTAGTTCATTACCTTCTAGATCAATAATAGGAGTATCAACATTCATGTTTTTTGAAGCATTATCATTTCTGGTAAGACTAGATGATCTAACATGTTTAACACCATTAGCAACATTCAATTTAGTTAGGAAACAGAGTATATGAGTTAGCTGTGGAGAACTAACTATAGTTATAGGATAATTGTTGTCTATCTCATTTAGTGGGATCTTACTATTGATCTAGTTCTAGGCAAATGGGATTCTTCTATTAAATATAAAAGGATGCTTTTTGGAACATCAAATGAATTCTCATATTACTTCTTGAAATTGTTATTCTAGTGAGGCTAATCTTATTCTTGAGGGGAGGTTAACTTCCTTTTCTAACTACCAAGTGGCTCCTAGAAACATCCTGATACTTCTTGTTATTGAAGGATTTCATTATTGACTTACAGCTCCTCCTTATTAATGGTCCCAATATTTCATATTGAGACTTACTAGCCAGATCACCTCTTCTAGAAAGGCTAACTTTAGATCCGTTTGCATTTTGATTTGTTCTATTGGGATTCCTATTGTCATTATTCCCCTTTCTTCCTTTTTTATTCTTTAGTGCTATCATCCACAGTCCAAAAATCTCAATTTTCCTGAAATCAGTATGTTCTGGCATTCTGTCCTCTTTTTTTGCTTTATTAGTTTTATAGACTATGTTGGCAAGGCAATGGTTATGATCATGTCCATATTTCCTACAACTGAAACATATAGGGTGAAATCCCTTGTTTTCAATTTTCATAGGTACTTCTTTCATAAAGAATTTTGGTAAAAAAGGATGTGTGAAATCAATCTCAACACAAAGTCTAGCATATTTCCCCTTATTAATAGCTATTATGTTAAAGTCAACCATGTAAGTTTTGCTTATCAAACTACCAACACTCCGTAGAAATTTTCAATCCAAAAGTTTAGTGGGTAAGTTAAGGATTCTAATCTATGTAGTTAGAAAAGGGATCAAAATAAGGCTTCCAATGTCTAATCATGAGATAATGACCATACAAAGCAAAATGATAATCTTCCATAGTTTTAAAACGTATAATGAAAAAAATCGTTACCTATATTAATTAGGGATAATTTACTAGATTGAGCCTAGAATTATTCAAGTTTATGCTTGAGTATATTATACCCTATCATTCTCCCTAAAAGTTTAACAATCAAGTTATGTCACCAAGGACTACATATTTGAGAGTTTTCATTTTTAGAAATCAACAAGTTTAGGAAACCCTCAAATTCTATGATAGAAATGCCATCAATGTTCTCCAAATTGAGATCCAGACTAACATTTTCTTCAACAAAACACCTATTATCTTCTAATAATAGAAACCTTTCTTTAGCAATTAAGGTGTCTCGGTAGGGGCGATTACCTGGAGATTCAACATTTTGCATTTGCATCTCTTCCAACATCCAATCCTCCTGTCATGGAACCCTCGTTGATCTCTTGGAAAAGCCTTCCCTATTCAGCTTCACCTTCTTTGTACTGCCCCGAAGATTGTCCACTTCTTCCATAAATGAGGCCTCACTTTCTCTATTGTCACTTCCATTGGTAGGGTTCATCGTCATTGTCTTTATTCTCTCTTATCATAATACTCCTAAATTAAAAATAAAATATTTGTATTTTTTATGTGATCATTGATATCAAGATGAGATGAATGGATAAAATTTATTGATATCACTAGGATTTTATATGTTAATAGATAAAATTCAAAATTTGAAAACAATTATTATTGAAAAGAATTTGATAATAATCTAATTTCAATTCCATAAAAAAATTTCCATCCCCATCATTTTGGAATGTCTTGTGTAATTATTTTGCTTCCTTTAATGTATTTTATATTGCAAGATATTTTATGGTGTTTTCCTTCTAGACATCATTTTGGAATATAATGATGAATTTTTCCCCCACGATTATAACGAGAATTAAACTAACTAATACAAACCTTTTAGAAATGAAACTGACTATTTATTTCCTTGATAGTAGGTAAGATGGGTGTAGGCCTTGATAACCCATACTTGCTTAAAAGGACAATAAATTAAATGTTTTCAAATTTTTTAAAACTTATATTAAAAAAATCTTAATTTTTAGAAGTTACAAGGATGATTTCAATTTAAACATATTTTAAGATATGAAGAGATTAACACATAATATATACAATTCAATGCACTTATATTGAGGAATTCATTCAACCATGCAAATTAAGAAGTACATACATAAATAGATATTCTTTCAACCATTCAATTATTATAACATCAGTATAAGCATTAAAGCATAATGCATCCAACAAACTCCATTAACAAAAATAGAGAGTAAATCAAGAATAATGAGAATGAGGCTAGAGAAATCAAACAAAATGATTTATAAGGATTCTTCCTTGAAGATCATTTCTAAGGCATATTTCTATTCTCTAAGTTAGTTTCACAAGTTTAAACTACTTCCTCACTATCCTTTCAAGTTTCAATTAGCACTTGAACAAACTAAACAATCACTTATTTTCTAATACAATTAGTATTTTTTGAGATTCCTTACTCAAAACTCTTAATCTCCAAGAGACACCTCACTTTTAGTTTTTTTTTTTAATTCTTCACCCAAAATATAATGAAAATTGATAAAAGATAATGAACAACTTAAAGAAACTCTCTTAAAGAGTAGATAGCACAATTGAAACCCTAAAAATAAAAGAATTTCACAAAAAAGAGCTCAAATTAATTATGATTTTAATGAAAGAAGGAGTAAAATGATATTAAAGATTAAGTTCCAAGTTTTCTATATGTTGTATTTGAAGTTCCTTAGTTTATATGAAAGGTTCATGAAACATTATAGTCATTTGAAACATTTGGAAATAAAAACTAGCTATTATTTATGCACTAGAACATATTGAATTGATTCAGATGAAATTGCTAACTTATATTTGAAATGAATGGATTTATGAATTGATTGATAAAGACGAAAATATAAACTCAAATTTTAAAAGATCATAAATTTGTTATTTTAAGTTTATTTTGAGTACATGATCTATCGTTTAAAAAATTGCTAACTTATATTTGAAATGAATGGATTTATATATTGATTGATAAAGACAAAAATATAAACTCAAATTTTAAAAGATCATAAATTTGTTATTTTAAGTTTATTTTAAGTACATGATCTATCGTTGAAAAAGTATTTGAATTTATTTTCAAATGCAATTGTTTCGTGCTTATATATTATGTAGTTATATTATGTAATTTCTAAGATATGATTAAAGTCATGACAAAAGGTCAAAAAACATTGGATTGTAAAAAATTTATTTTTAAAACTTAACTTATAAAATCCATTATTTTTTCATATTTTAATCATTTTAAGTAGATGACCTATGAATGAAAAGTTTCTTGAGTTTATTTTCATATAAAATAAGTTTTACATTAAAACATTATTAATTTAAAAATATGATTGAAAGAGTGATTAAAAGTTAAAATTGAAAAGATCAAAATTCATATATTATTTGTATTTAAAGTGTCTCATAACTATCTTGTAAAAACATGATCATAAGCTATCTTTCTAAAATACTTTGATCAAAATAAAATTTTAAAAACATATTTGAGTTCTATATCATGAAAAAATTTATCTTATAAGAAAGTTCAAGCCTAAAAAGAAAAGTTATACTAATAAAGTTCTTATTCTTTTCTTGATACTTCTAAACTTCTAAAACTTCAATATTTTCATTCTTTAATACTTGGAACACATTTCCTTTATTAAATTTATTCTTTTTTCTTTATTGAGTTAAGCGTGACAAGATTTTCCATTGCAATGCTTCAATACTAACTTTTCTTGTTTTGTTTAATCCTATATAATATATATAAACTTTGCAAGTTATGTAATTAGTCTATTCTAACATATTAAGATAAGATTCATGATTCATATATTTTTATATAACAAGTTAGCATAATAACATGCATAGTCATCATATCATACATATTTATCAATAAAGTATGTCTATTAATGTTTATATGAAATATACCACACAATATACAATGTCATTCCTACACTCATTTGTCATAATAGAAACTCATCACACTATAATATTTTTTGTCTAAGGCAATGGTAAATTTGGTAACGGCTAAAAAATTGTTATCTAAAACTTCAACAAGCAACAATTTTGAGAATATTGCCTTTTATTTTTAGTTTAAATAACACTTTTTATATTACAAAAAATCATCTTTTTAAGGCAATATTAGAAAACTATTGCCTAAAGCTTAAATAAGCAATGATTTTGAAAGTGTTTCCTCTTATTTAGTTTAAACTTTTGTGAAAATTGGAGTCTAAGACGAGTAAGTTAATTGTCCTCAAGATTTTTCACATCTTAATGTAGAGTTTTCCATAGAAATCCACAGGATTTAACAAACTTTTCTATTTTGATTACATGATTAAAATAGAAATTGGAATAGGAAAATATGTAACCTAGCAACATGATGAGAGACTTGAAAGTTAAGAGAAAAAGTAGCGAGAGTTTTCTTGATTTGCATCACTTCCAAATGGTTGGGCGATTGGTTTTTATAAAAGGAAGATATAGCCGTTGGAAAATGACCTTTGAAAAATAGCCATTAAGAAATTTATAAAATATTATTTTCTTAAATATAATTTAAAACTAATTTATATATAAAACCAAATTTGGGATAGGTCTTATGAGATACTCATGTGCAAAAAGGCTTGTTCAATTTTTATACTTAAATAAGCCTAACTCATTTACATAAACCCAATACATATATGTTCATTTATTATTTCATATATGAGATCTTATATATATAAACTTTTTCATGAAACCTAACTCAAGTGACGTGAAACTTTATATTATATTAAGCCTTTTGAAATACCTTCTGTTTTTAGTTTAAGTAATACTATTTTGGTGACATCAAAAAAATTGTTGCTAATACACATAGACTAGCTCAATTGATTGTTGCCTTATTACTTTACATAAATTTTTTTCTCAAAAAATTATTTAATGTCAAATACATTACTTAATTTTTCTTTAGATTTCGAAAAAATTATCTTTATTTTCTTTAATTCTACTTTAGTTTTATTTTTATAAATTTATATTGAGCAATAAAATTATATTTTGAAAAAGTTAAACATAATTTTAACTTTTATTTTTAAGAAAAATTGTTGTTCTAGAAATTTGCAGGTTCCAAAATTAATCTTTTTTTTAATAATTGCTATATATATAATAATTAGTTAATTATTGCATAATTTTAATTAATAAGAAACCATAATTGGGTCGAAATAGATATAATAAACAACACATGTTATTGTTGCATAAACTTACCAATAAAAAATGATTTAAAAATTGCTATATAATAATAATAATAATAATAATAATAATAATAATAATAATAATAATAATAATAATAGGCACTGACTTATCCAAAATCAATTAATAAAACTTGTTATTTTATAAAAAAAAACTACACAAAAGTTGTTTAATATGGCTGATAATATTTTACTTTTCACTTATTAGACTAATTACTTACCTACTTTTTTATATTTTAACTTTATTTTAATAAAAAATTTTGGTAATAAATTATAATTTATTAATCCAACTTTATGCAATTAGGTTGAAATTTGAGAAAATTATACTTTATGTACTTGTAATTCTGGTAACTTTGATTAAGTTCACATATACTTTCAAGTGTTACAAATTTATCAATATGCGCTATTTATTGTTAATAATTTGTCCATCTAAACCTTTTTTATCTAATTTTTAACGGAATATTTTATAATAAGTAAGTTAAATGAATTCAAAGAAAATCGTAACGGAATAAATTATAATTTTTTCATATTTATGTAAATTAATATTTAGAATTTTCAATTGAAGTTAAAAAATATATATTAGTTATATTTTCTTAATTTAGATTTATAAATTATATGTTATTGTAATATGTTTTACAAAATTATTAATAATATAATATATGAATTTTATTATCTACAAAGAGTTTTAATTATTTTTTATTGGTGTCATGTATTATAATAATATTTTTTTGTTTAAGACGTGTTATTAAAACAAAGAAACAAGATTGATATATTTTGATTCTTATTACTAATTTTTAACATTAATTTAAATAAATATAAAAAAATTATATTTTATGCACATATATTTTTATTTGATTTTATTTAACATACTTATTGTAACTTCCGCTGCTGCTTGATGCGATTCCTCTGAATGAACCAGATCTGCGATCAAATATAATTATTTTTTTTATTAGTTTTTGAATCTTTGTTCTTTTCTGCATGAACATCCAAATTCAGGGGCTCAATATTTTTAACACAAATCATCGATCAAATATAACAATTACAGCTACAATAATATTATATTCAAATAAAAAACTTCTTATAATTAACAAAAAGTGCAAATCTTTGAAATTTGAAAGTATAAGGTTCAAAATTGACACACTGAACATTTTTTATAAACAATAAATTTTGAAAAAAATTAATTTATAATATATTAAAGCTTAAAAAATTGGAAATTTAAATTTATTATTTGTTGCACCTTTTTTATAACAGATTTAAAAATATTAATTTTTTTATTTTTTATTAAAATAACTTTAAGAAATAAAAAATAATAAAATTTGACAATGATTAAAAAGTTAAAAAATTGTTAAAAAAAATATAAAATGCAACTTGCTTGCGGTAGTTACACAAGGGACATATAGTATAATTTTATATACCGCTGGTCTAAATAAAATTACACCGGCAATGTATAAAATAAAAATCCATTTCATTTGATAGGTGAAGTTTAAAAATCGTTAAACGATGGAAATTTTGGAAGTCATGCTGCTGACAATTTCCATGGGGATCGCGGTCTCATCAGACCACCCTGCTTTGACTTTTGATGGAAATTAGGATTGTGGGAATAATTTCTCTTTTTTGGGAAGATTATAGTGTCCTCAGGGGTTTTCAAATTCTGGATATGTGGCACAATCTCATTCATTAAATAAAATTATCAAAACTTTAGATAATTTCATTCAATAAATGAAATTGTGGCACACCACCCAAAATTTAAAAATCTCATTAAATATCTTAGAATTTCCCTTTTTTACATGTCAAGTTGGATGTAATCATCAGATAAAACAGAGAAGTGCGTCTGTCTGATGCGATGCCCACGTAAGCGGACCCAAGCTCAGTTAAGTCATCGCTTGATCACTAAAATATATATAAAATATTAAATAAATAAATAAAATATTTTTATTTTATTTTATTATAACTATATTTTATGATTTTTTTTTTAAACAAATCATATTGGTCGTCAAATGGATTCGGTATGTTTGTAGCTTTTTGTTAGATATATTTTACTTTGGAAGTGGTGGGGAAGGGCTCTTTTGTGCGTTTTTGTCCCGGTTAATTAATTTATTTTATGAATAATAAATTTGACAAGTTTTCCCTCCTTTATCTAGTGTCATATATGAGAAAATTTTAAATTGTGGAAAACTTTCATATTAAATAGCATATAATGTTAATCGAAGAATTTATTCTATTTTTTTATCCTAAACTCGATTTTAAAAATGTGTGTACATGCATCTGGTGGTTGAAGGATCGAAGACTGGCATTAGCTATGTTCCCGCATTGTCTCCTTTCTCTACTTACAAAATTTGGTCACCTGGATTTGTAGTTGATGAAGATTATACTATATCAGTTGCACCGGTATGTTAATAGTCTAAATTATTAAATTTTATTTATCTATGAATAATTTACTCGTACACCGTACACCATAATCTTTTTTTTTTATACTTTGTCTGTGCAGGACCATGTTGATTTTGCTACTGCTGTCAGCTTATGAGATGCACACTTGCATGTCAAAGTTAATGATGATGTTCTTGTAAATACAAACCTTTACACCTTTTGAAACTGTAAAAATCTGGATTTGGATAAAGAAATTGAAAATTTGTTTTTTTCCCTTTTTAATTTGGAATATAAGAAATTGGCAACTGACAATCAGCTAAACATTATTTAAGTTTTGCATCTAATTTCATGCATTGTTTTTGTATACATAGTATGTTTGCATCATGTTCTCTAAAAATAACATTTTTCTAAGTATCCATTTTAATCTGATTGTGCAACATGGGAGAAATTCTAGCTAGACACTGATCAAAACCACAGATGTGCAATGGTATATCACGAATTAAAAAGGATCAATGCAAAGCATTTGTTAGTATATAATTTATTATTTAATAAAATATTAAAAATTTTGAATAAATTTTTAAAAAATATATATCATTTTGCTCTATGAAGCAAACAAAATTAAAAAAAAGTTGAATTATTGTTTAAAATTATATACTTAATATAGTCTTCATGTATGAATATTATATTGATAAATAAATTAATTTTTTTAAAAAAATTCATTGCCAATTTTAAAATTTTTTTTAGTAATTAACAATTTATTTTACACTTCAAGAAAAAACAACAACACCAACGATACCTTTAGCGATGAAAAATACTTGGTTGTCGGTGATTAGCCAGAAGATTTTTACCAACAACAAAAGTTGTCAGTGATTCTTGAAAATCTAACAAACACAATTTTTTTAGATGGGCAAGAAAATAGAAACCTTCAACGATGACAATTGTCTTTGGTGAAGGTTCTTGTATTTCATTGACAACAAGAGTAGTCGTTGAAGACTGACTTCAAAAATCTAGGCGAGAAAATATACTTTTCAATGATGACATTGTTATCAATGAAAGTGCAACCTTTTCTGACAATAGAATTGTCGTTGAAAGTCAAAGGCACAAGCTTCCATACTCCTTTTCAATGATGACAATTGTTGTAGGCAAAAGTCAAGGACCTTCACTAACAACAATGCTGTCATTGAAAGTAATGGCATAATTTCCTAAGTCAATTTTTAGCTACGATAATGTTGTCAGTGAAGGTCTCTCCAATGACAATTGTCATCACTTCAAAGGGGCACGAGAGCTTACGTCCATAAATATCCCCTCTTTAGTGAAAGTCAAAGACCTTCTATGATGACAATGTCATCAATGAAGGGTTTATTTTTTACTGACAACCTTCTAACGACGATCGAATAAATTTTTTGTTGCTAAAGCATTTGTCTATAAATTCCCAGCCAGCTCAAATTCAGTCTCATTTCGTATAGTGAGAAGAGAAGGTGCAAAGCAAGAGAGATCGAGGTATGCAATTTTTTTCATAATATAATATGTTTTCTATTTATATATTTTTATAACATAATATAATTTCTTATTTATAATATAATATGTTATTAAAGCATCTGCCTATAAATTCCCAGCCAGCTCAAATTCAATCTCATTTTGCATAATGAGAAAGGAAGCTACAAAGCAAGAGAGATCGAGGTATTCAATTTTTTTCAAAATATAATATCTTTTCTATTTATATATTTTTATAATATAATATAATTTCTTATTTATATAATTTTGATTTGCTAGCTAGTTATTACTATTCGTTGTTACTTGTGTTGGATATCTAGAAAGCATTTGATCAGTAGATTTATTCTATTAAGGTATGTGAATTGAATTTTATAATATTTTATTTAAATATATAATTTATAAGATGAATAATATGAAATGAATTTATTTAGTTTGATGATATAACTACTTTGATATGAAATAAATCTTGTTTGATTTTATATGTTATAAATGTCAAATGTGTTGATGTAATTGTATTTTCATGTACAATTTATAAATATGAATTTTGTTGTTGCTATGTTGTTAAATAAAATTGTAATTTTGCATGATATGATATGTGTATCGATTGTTTAGTTAGGTTAATATGAGATAGAGTTGTTATAAGATTTTATTTACAAACCTTGAAATTTAGGATGTAGTTTTGAAATACAAATTTTTAGTTTCATTTAAATAATATAATATATAAAATTAGAATGATTATATAAATATAATTTAAAAAATATATCGACATAGGAATAAACTTTTAGGTATGTAATTAAATTTTTTGAATATGACTTAGTAAAAATATTTCAATGAAAACATAAAATAAAGAAAGAAAATGTTATAAATATATTTAATGAAAATATTATAAATAAGATATTTTGAAAGTTTTAAAAATTTAAAACAATTATATATGTAAAGAACAAATTGTTATATTAAATGAGTTAGAAATAATATATTGACAAATTATATTATATATGTAAAACAATTATATTTGCAAAGAACAAATTGGTATCTTAAGAAATTTTACATTTTAACAATTTTAAAATGATGTGATAATACATAAATAAATAACAGTATAAAACTCATTAATACTATGGACAAATTATATTTAAATCCTTTTTCAATTATGAATATAAGTAATATATCATTTATTCATTAAAATATGTATAAATAATATTTCCTTATAAAAATACTTTATTATAAAACAAACATACCTTAAATGGTTCATAGTACAAATAGGACCTTGTGAATAGGGGCGTGTCTAGATATTTTTAGGCCTTAAGCAAAATTATTAAAGGAGCCTAATATAATATAAATTATCAAATTTTTAGATTATTTTTCTAGTATAATATAAATCATCAAATTTTTATATTATTTTTCTAGTTTTTTGAGCTGCAAAATCACTTATTAAAATTTTATAATTAAGTAATTCTGACATTTCACTCTCAATAGATAATATGACGAATCCATTTAATCTATCTTATAACATAGTTAATCTCAGATTGGATTTAAACAATTTTAGTTTTGAAAAACTTCTCTCGGTAATAGCAATCGTTATATGTATTGTCAATAATATTCTATAAACAATGCATGCATTTGGAAATGAATCTAATCTTTTAATACACTTTAATACTTCTATTGGAGTATTATTTTCTTTTATTAACATTTCTCTTAATACCTTCAATTTTGAAAATAAATCAAAACCATCAATATCAGAATGTTCACTAAAACTTAAAAACTTTTCAAGATTAATACAATATTTTTGCAATTGATCCTCATCCAAAGTTTTAAATTTTTAGGATTTAAATAAAAAATTAAAGATAGTTTCATATCCAAAGTTTTTCTTTAATTTTTCAAAGCCACATTCATACTTTCTATTTGACATTTTCTATTGCGATAAAGTATAAAAATAAAATAGAATAACAACAACAATAAAAATATAAATAAAATAGATGTGCAAAGTAAATAGAAGAAATGATGAAATGATAAAACCTGAAAACTTATAAATAAAGAAAATTGTACGTTGTACTATCTATTGCAACAATTTGACATCAATTTATTTTGAGAATTTACTTTAAAAAATATGAAGATAAGAGTGAGAAAAGCGAACAAAATGTGAGAGTGAAGAAAATTTGAAGAGAAAATATTGAAAATCTATGGTATATATAGATAAAAAAAATGACCATTATAAATTATAATATTGGAAATAATAATGTGCAAATATGCAACTAACTAGGAAATAATCCCAAAAAGAGTAATTATTGTTAGATTATTAACGTATAACTAATTTTTTTATAATCATTAGTCATTTATTTTATATAATCATACAAAAAATCTGCAACTAATTAGGAAATAAATCCCCAAATATTTCTCAATTAGTTATTTATTTTTTATAATCATACAAAAAATCTATAACTAATTAGGAAATAATCCCAAAGAGAGTAATTATTGTTGGATCACTAATGTATAACTAATTTTTTTATAGTCATTAGTCATTTATTTTGTATAGTTATACAAAAAATTAGCAACTAATTAGGAAATAAATCCCCATTTATTTTCAACTAGTTGCAAATTGTATAATCAATATTAATAACTATACAAATAATCCCAAAAAGAGTAATTACTATTGGATTTGAAGTTTAACTACTTGTTCAATGACTATATAAAATAAAAAAAAATATAAGTAGGGCCTAGAAAAACTTGGGGCCTAAGGCAAGTACCTTACTTGCCTATCCAAAGACACGGCCCTACCTGTGAAAAAGCTTGAGAAAGATCATTAGTGCATTAAGAAAAAATATGCCATAAAAGAAGCAAATCATAATAGCCTGGCGCAAAGAAATATAAAAAATTTAATAGCACAAAAGTTATAGGTAGAATGGACTCCCTCCTTAATTAAATTCTTTAGTAAAATAACTATTAATGTAAATTGTGAGTCACATAGTATACTACTATTGTACTATCAAAATTTTTTACAAACATCATACTATTGAATCTAAATTATTTAGTGAACTAAATATCATATCATAAAGCAAATTTATCTTTAAAAATTATTTTTAAATAATATTTAAAACTATAATAATCAAATAAAATAAATAATATTTAAAAATATGAAATGACTACATAAATGTATTTGAAATAATATATTTACATGAACATTAGGTTTTGAAAATGAAAATCATATTTAGGTTAATATAAATTAATAAATACATGTTAATGAAAATGCATTAAGATAAAGATTTTAAATTATAAAAATGTATCAAAATAATTATATATTGAATATGTGAATAAAAAATATTAAATATTTGAAAATTAAATTGTTATGTACTCAACAATAATATTAGATATTTTATAAATACATAAAAAATAAAAAATGCATAAAAATTACACATAAAATAATAGCAATAAGATTACATATGATTATAAATATTATTATAAATATATTTATAATAATTATATTATAATAAATTTAAATAGAATTGTATTTACATTTGTATTATAAGTTTAAACTTGTTCAAAGGTTGGTTGATCTCTATACGTCAACTAATCATTGAATTGTCCTACAAAGTTAGATAATTTAGAATATATCTTGTAATTATTTTTAACAATTTATATAGTTCTCATTTACCATTGTAGAAATTTTTCAATATCCTCATTGTTCTTTGAGTGTGAACTATATCGATGTATAATTTACACACTTGTAGTACTATGGGAAGATACTGCTAAAATTTTTACGTGTAAAAAATAATGAATATGGATAAATTGATGAAATCATAACTACAAAAATATATTGAATGAGATAGGACCTTACCTTTTAGAATTGAAGTGATACGATGGATTTATGGTACATAACAAACATTGATCACAACACTTAATTCCATAAGAAGTTGTATTCTTCCTATTCGATGGTATGATATCTATAAATAAAAGCTAGATACATATATGAAATCACTTGTTGGATAAGTATTGGAATGATGCAATGACATTTGTTGAAAGAGTAAAAAACTTTGTTAATCAAAGGAGTTTGGTGAGATGCTCATGTAAAAAGTGCATAAATCTATTGTTTTAAAAATTAGGAATGTTGGAAGCATATATTATAGAGAATAGATTTCACCTATTATACATAAATTGAGTACATCATGGTGAAATGGATATTTTAACTTTTGAGGAGACGAAAGGGGTATCTCCTAATGAGAAGGATAAGATGGTGGATATTATATATAATTTCATCAGCCCTTATTTAATTGAATAAATAGTTTGTGATGAAGGAAAAAGAAATGAGGACGCATCTAAGGGGGACATTGAATTGAATTATAGCAGTTGTGATGACCTATTTGAACAAGTGGAAACAAAACTACATCTAGGATGCACATCATTTTCTACCTTAAACTTTCTAGTGAAACTCATACACTTGAAGGTGTTACATAAGTAGATTAATAAGTCATTTGATACTCTTTTGAAGTTATTAAAAAAGGCACTTCCGAAGGATAATCAATTGCTAGAATCACACAATGGTACAAAAAATGGCTCAACAATATGAGTCAATTCATGTGTGCAAGCATGATTATGCAGTTTTCTAGAAAGAACATGCTTTGAAGGATAACTATTCAATCTGTGAAGAAAGTTGATAGGTAGACAAAAATATGAAAGGAGAAAAGGTGTCTTAAAAAGTGGTTCAATATTTTCCATTGACTCCTCAGCTGAAGCAATTGTATAGGTTAAGGCATACTGTAAGGGATATGATATAACATCGTATTGGAAAGTCAATAGAGAATGGGATAATGCAACATCCTATTAATAGAGAAGCTTAGCAAGAATTCAATATGACATATTCTAATTTTTTTACTAACCCTTAAAATGTTAGGCTTGAATTAAGTGCAAATGAATTTAATCCTTTAGTGATAAGAACTTGTCCTATGGCATGTGGTCAATGGTGATAACTACTTATAACCTGCCACCATGAATTTGTATGAATCAATCCTTTTTCTTATTAACCTTGTTAATATTAGGGCTATAATTACCAGGCAAAGATATTGACGTCTTCCTAAGACCCATTGTAGAAGAGTTAAGACATCTTTAGGAAAGGGGATTGAAACTTGGGATGGTAATACAAATAAGATGTTTAACATGCGAGCAGCTCTATTGTGGACTATAAATGATTTTTTTGCATGAAGCAATCTCTCTAGGTGAAGTGGACAAGATTTTATAGCATGTCCTATGTATAATGATGATACTCCATCAATTCAAGTTAAAGGAAAATAGCCTATTTTAGTTATCGTCATTGGCTTTTTAAGAGTCATGTATGGAGAAATAGGAAAGAATTTAATAGGAATTCAGAAAGGAGAGCCCTCCTTGTCCTCTTACCAATGAAATTATCATGGATCAATTAGATAAGGTGGCACAAAGACTTCTTGTAAAACATACTCAGTTTGGTCAGTTTAGTGGTCTAAAGCAAAAGGGGGTGCCAATGAACTTAATTGGAATAAGAGAAACATATTTTTTGACCTTTTGTATTAGTTGACAATGAACTTGAAGCGTAATATTGATGTCATGTATACTGAGAAGACTGTACGTGACAGTATTTTGAGTACATTATTAGATATTGACCATAAAACAAAAGATATGGATAATACAAGATAAGATCTAGCAGACATGAAGATAAGGCCAGACTTACATTTATATGAAGATAGGGACCAACTTTTCAAACCACATGCTACATACACGCTCAACTAAGAAGAATAAAGACGATTTTGCTAGTTTATAAAAAATATGAAATTTTCTGATGAGTTTGCTAAGAGTTTCAAGAAGAATGTGATTGATCGTGATATAAAATTGAAGGGGTTGAAATCACATGACTATTATGTTATCATGGAATGATTGTTAGGACTTTTGATTTGAGCCTTTTTGTTGAAGGAACTATCATATTTGATTATTAAGTTATGCAACTTCTTTAACTAAATATGTACGAGAACTCTCAATAGGAGGGATGTCTTACAAGCTAACCAAGACATTGTCATCATTTTATGCAAGCTTGAAAAGATATACCTTTCGAGATTCTTTGACATAATGGTTCACTATGTGATGCATTTACTAAATAAAGCATTACAAGGCGGTCCCATTTATTTTTAATGGATGTACTCAGATAAGAGATACATAAAAAAGTTGAAGGATTATGTCACGAATTGTGCTCGACCTAAGGATTCAATTACAAAAGGACATGTTGTTAATGAGGTGTTAACATTTTGTTCTATGTACTTAGAAGGAATGGAAACTAGATTCAATAGGCCTAATTAAAAACAAGACATAGCATCTAAACACACAAAAAGGGCAATGTCAGTATTCAGATCTTAATGTCAACCATTGGGGAAAATCATTTCTCACTTTGATAAAAGAGATGGAGATGTTGGCATATAATACATCTTGAATAATTATGCCGAGATAAAAAAGTATCTCTGATAAATCTTTATAACCATTCATATTTTTCTCCTAATTAACCATAACAAACTAAAATATATATGTTGTGTAATGAGCATTGATAAGAGCTCGAACGAAGTGGTGCTGAAAATATTGATCAATTACAAAGAACAAAATTCCTCATATAGTTTTACTCTAAGGTAAAAGTTTGTTCCTTCCAACCATGTTATACTAATCATGTAAGTATTGTTCCTTACTTGTACCTCTTTTCCAATTTAACTCTTTGTAGAAATGCTATTTTTGTAGTTATACCATTTACATAGGAATGCTTTCCTAGAAGCCACGAAAGAGCTACTATCATAAGCTTTTGGTCTCAGTTTTACTATTATGATATACTTAGTATGTATTGTAAATGGAGTGTGCTTTATAGTCAAAAGTTGAGATACAAAGAATAAAACATAGAATAGTGGCATTTACATTTTAAGAATTGATAGGAACATGTTTTATGGTGTATTAGGGGACATTTTAGAGTTGGCTTATTTAAATAAATATAGTGTGACTCTATTCAAATGCAAATGTATGACATTGATCTAAGAAAGAAGAAACTTTACATTGACAAAAACATTACAAGCATCTTCGTCAGTGGGCAGTGGTACAAAGACGACCTTTAGATACTTGCAACCCAAGCAAAACAAGTGTTTTACATCGAAGATCTTCTTAATGGGCCAAATTAGAAGCTTGTCCATAATGTGATGCACTGTGACATATGGGATCTACTCGATGATGATGTCAGTGCACAGGACTTGCCATTCTTGTAGAAAAATAACTCCTCTAATTTCAACCTCATAGTTGACCTTGAAGGTTTCTATTTAGTAAACTTGAAGGATCAGAAAAATGGTCCTTTGATCATTTCATCTTTTAAAAATACTATATCTGCCACAGAAGGAGTGGATGTTTTCATTGATGATAAAGATAGCTTAGAAGATGAAATAATTGAAAATTATATGGAGGAGGGGCTTCTACAATCTAATGATAATGGAGAAACTAATGACCATAAGGATGAGTCCATTAGGTTCACCGACATTGATTTAGATTAAGGAAATAACATTTTTTATTATAACTCATAATTATATAAAAGTAATTATATAATTTCATTTTATAATTTAATAATTTATATCTTGTTGTTAATGGGCTCAATTGTGGACTTTTTTGTAAAATACTTATACAATGTGTATTATCCTAGTCATGCAGATGTTGAGACATGACACTATGGAGGTGATGCTGGAAGGGACCTTCCACATCCACATCGACCCAATCATATTCCATCATAATACAAAGGATTAGGTATCTTTTCCTCTTATACACACTTAAATTGATTATTTATTAAATAAAGATTGTCGTACTGATATTTTTTTATCCATGAAAGTTGCAGCTTCGAGAAAGATAGGCTCGAATAGATCCTTTAGGCTACACGAGAAGATGGAAAAGAGCAAGGGGAAACTGGTGCCTGTACAATTTGATACGACTAGTACATGGCATGTGGTCGGTGAGAATGTTAGCTATTTCCCCTACAATATTGGTAGCATTATTCGAGCTCACATGCCACCTTATTATAAATCATGGTAGTCGATGCCGCAACAGTTGCGAGATAGAGTCATACAGGAGATCTGCATAAGTATCTATCTCCTTCCTATTTTGACCTAATTATATTCGATATTAAAATTATTGGATATAATGCTCACAAATTTGTTAATTATCTTTTAATGCAGTCTCACTTTAAGTACCGGGGCATTTCTAATGTTAAGTGGAATAAACCACTTAATGGTTTGATGTAGAGTGCCGCTAGCCTATATAGAGATTGGAAGTACAAGTTAAACAGGAACTTTCTAAAGCACAAAGGCAATTAGGAATAGGATTACGACCTGGATCATGCTAAGCATTGCATACCATGATTTGTCTCACCTCAAATGTGATAGAGGTGTGCGAACTTCTTCGATAGCGATGCTTACAGGGTAAGTATGATATTTAATAAAGTTATGTGATTATTTCATATATCTAAATTATAAACATAATTATATTATATGATTATTTTTTAATTTATAGGAGCTATTCACAATGAATGCAAATAATAGGGTAAAGAAAGTGGTGAATGATCGACATGGATCAAAATCCATTACCGCACATCATTATGATAAGGTAATTCAACTTATTATCCATGATTTAAATGTATAATCTGTTAGTCAACTCAATAATTTTGTTCATCCTTTTTTTCTCTTATAAAATATGAACAGAGAAATAAGGAGATGAGTGAGCTACAGTCAGTGCCATAGAACTTTAGGGATTGACACACGTATAAGATGAGGAAGTGGGTGCATCTAACTCCCGAGGAGCAGTATGTAAGTTAGCTAAATTTATATTTTAATGATACAAATTTTATGAATATATCTTGTAATCTTTTTAATTGATTTTTGTTACAATAATTCAAGGTAAGTATGACTAAATTAGCGACTTAAGACGCGTAATTCAATATATCATCCACTAGTTCGCCTGGCATTCTTATACAAATCAGTAAGGCTGCCATAGTCGATGAGGTGCTTAGCACTCATTAAAGGTACAAGAAGCCAATCGGTTATATGCTGGTTAGCTAATTGTACCATATTGTGGGCACTTCCGGCTTTAGGACAAGCTCATAGTATGTGTCCTAGGTGGGTAAGTTGTAGGAACAGCTACAATAGAGTCAACAACAACTAGAGCAGAGCCAAAAGTAGCTTTAGCAAAGCTAATAATTAATTTAGGAGTAGCAACAACAATTTAGGACATACCTCACAGAGCTCACCTCCCTACTTAAACAGCAAGCCCTTGTACTATGTATGCCTCTATTTGCTATTGAACATCTTGAGTTGAGTAGATCTACGACAATGCCCCTTGCCCAACCATCTAGTCCCACCCAAGCTCTACCTTTAATGTATTGTCCACATCATCACAATGATGATGATGATGATAGTCCTAGCATGAATGATGATATATTTGGATATTTGCACCTACCTTTTCCTCAAATTACTATGTATATATAGTTTTTTTTTATGTATAGACATTTATCTAGACCATGTATAATAATTTTTATTTATATGTATAAATAATTATACAGTTATTTTATAAGTATTCATTTTCTTTATATGGATCATGTGATCATGTTGTACATTATTATTAGTACCATTGACATATTTTATTTGTATAATTTAAATTAGATAAAATTAAATTAATAAATATCAAATTAATTCAATTGAATTGAAATAAAAAATATTCTTATCTATATCATGAAATATAATATATTGATTTAATTACAATTTCAATTTAAAATAATATTCTTATCTATGTTATTAAATATGATATATTAATGTAATTACAATTTAAATTTAAAATATTTTATTTTAATATTTTTAAAATTTTATTATAGATATAATAGTATTAAATTTAATTTTTGAAACTTTCAGTGAGTAAGGTTTAAGTTAAAAAATAAAAAATTTTAAAAGGCCTTTTAGTGATAACAATATCATCGCTAAAAGGTTTAGTTTATTTTTTAATTTAAACCCTACAACGACAACATGGTTGTCATTAAAAATTTAATTTTTATTGATAATATTTTCATTATTGAAAGTTGAACTTTTACCAATGGCAAACTTATTTTATAATATTTTTATTTTTTTAAATGAACTAATAGAAATGATAAAGTCATCGCTAAAAATTTAAATTAATTTTTTTTTAATTTTAAAATATTTTTTGCAATGATTTTCTTATTAGAGAAACCTTAACTTTTATCGAAGACAAAGATGTCCTTGGTGTTGGGTCCTTTACCGACACACCGATACTGATGACATCCTTTCTAACAACTTTGAGATTCAACAACAATCAAATTTTCTACACTAATGACAATTGTCATTACTGAAAGTCTTTTTTCCTATAGTGTTATCTAATTAAATGTAGCGTATAAGTATAGAAGTATTTTTTTAGTGGGTTTAAATTTGATTTACTATTAATATAAAAAGTTTAAAACTATCAGAATATATATTATTTAAAAAAATTAATAATAATTAATAATTTTTAATCACAATAAAAGAATTTTAAAACTTTTTTATTAACATGCTAATATATAAATGAGTGATAGTATATAATTAATTTACACTTAAATTTAACTCCTTTTTCAATAATATATGCACTATTACTTTAGATGAATAATTCTCTCATTTTAGTAGATGATTTTTTTTAAATTCTCAATAAAAATAACTATTTCCTATTATATACCTATAATCATTAATAAATATTAGGAAAAAATTAAGCCGGTACCAGTTGCTGCAATTTATTGTAGCGAGGTATTCTAAGTAAACTTTCTTTTATTCAAATGCATTTGCCAAGATCAATTTACCAAAATGTCATAAGTACAAATGACACTCTTCAATATTGGGAAGAATAAAAGCACAAAAACAAAAGTAGATAAGTCATATTTCATCTCTACGCATTCCCAATTAAGCAACTTGACAAATCGAACAAAGACATTGTACAAATTATCGTAAAAAGTTTTTGTTCGATATTACTATTTTCACATAAAACAGTAACATCAAGTTTAATGTTATTGTTTCATGTGGAAATATTAACACATCTTGTTGAGAGTTTCATTATTAATTATACTTCATTTTGTCTATTTATGATTTTTTCTTTGTTATTGTTGCTGAAACATGTTATTTTTTTAATCAATTTTTGTTGTTAATCATGCTTGATTTATCAGTTTATTCTTAATTTTTATTTGATGTTACTATTTCCATATAAAATAGTAACATCTCGTTTGGTACTACTATTTCTTGTGGAAATAGTAACACATTATTTTGCTAAAGTTATATTATCACTCATACTTTATTTTATCTATTTATGGTATTTCTTTGTTAGTGTTACTATTTCAAACTAAATAAAAACATGTCACTAGAAGAAAACAACATGTTACTATTTATTTTGAAAATTGTAATATATTATTTTTTTATCAAATTTTGTTATTAATCATACTTAATATATCAATTTATTCCAAGTTTTTGTTGGATGTTATTATTTCCACATAAAACAGAAACATCTCATTTAGTATTACTGTTTCTTGTGGAAATAGTAATACATTATTTTGTCGAAGTTCTATTATTAATCATACTTTATTTTGTCTATTTATAGTATTTTTTGGTTAGTATTGCTATTTCAAACCAAACAAAAACATGTCACTAAAAGAAAATAATATGTTACTATTTGTTCTAAAAATAGTAATATGTTATTTTTTTATTAATTTTTATTGTTAATCTTGCTTGATTTGTCAGTTTATTCTAAATTTTCATTTGATATTACTGTTTTCACATAAAATAATAGCATCTTCTTTTTTAGCAATATGGTTATTAATTAGACTTGATTTATTCATTTATTTAAGATTTTTAGTTAATGTTACTATTTTAAAACGAAATAGTAATATATTACTTTCTAGAAAATAAATAGTAACATGTTATTATTTGACAATTTAATTTTTAATTAAACCTGATTTATCCATTTATTGAGGTTTTTAGTTGATATTACTATTTTGAAACAAAACAATAACATATTACTATCTAGAAAATAAATAGTAACATCATCTTCTTTAACAATTTGGTTGTTAATTAAACTTGATTTATCTATTTATTTAATATTTTGGTTAGTGTTACTATTTTGAAATGAAACAGTAACATGTTATTATCTAGTTAATGTATAAAGAATAAATAGTAACATACTGTTATTTAGTAATTTAATTATCAATTAGACTTGATTTATCCATTTATTTAAATTTTTTATTAGTTTTACTATTTTAAAATGTAACACTAATATATTATTGTCTAGAAAATAAACAGTAACATCTTTTTCTTTAGCAATTTGATTATTAATTAAACTTAATTTATGCATTTATTTAAGATTTTTAGTTAGTGTTACTATTTTGAGAACAAACAGTAACATCCTCTTCTTTGACAATTTAGTGATTAATTAAACTTGATTTATGTATTTATTTAAGGTTTAGGGTTAGTGTTATTATTTTGAAATGAAATAGCAACATATTACTGTCTAAAGAATAAATAGTAACATCCTTTTCTTTAATAATTTAATTATTAATTAGACTTGATTTATACATTTATTTAAGATTTTTAGTTAATGTTACTATTTTGAAATGAAACAGTAACATGTTACTGTTTGGAGAACAAACAGTAACATCCTCTTCTTTGACAATTTGGTTATTAATTAGATTTGATTTATTCATTTATTTGAAGTTTTTAGTTAGTGTTATTATTTTAAAATGAAACAGTAACATGTTACTATCTGGAGAACAAACAATAACATCCTCTTTTTTAGTAATTTGATTGTTAATTAGATTTAATTTATCAATTTATTTAGATTTTATGGTTGGTGTTATTATTTTAAAATGAAATAGTAATATCTTCTTTTTTAAAAGTTTGATTATTAATTAAACTTATTTTACTCATTTATTTTAGGCTTTTAGTTGGCGTTACTATTTTGAAATGAAATAATAATATGTTATTGTCTAGAGAATAAATAGTAACATGTTGTTATTTGACAATTTAGTTATTAATTAGACTTGATTTATTCATTTATTTGAAGTTTTTGGTTGGTGTTACTATTTTGAAATGAAATAGTAATATGTTACTATTTGATTTATAAATAATAATATATTATTCTTTGATAGTTTTATTTGTTAAAAAAATTATTATTGTACTATTAGACACCAAAAGAAATGGGGAGCAAAAGTTCAATATAAAATTCGAATCAATTTCAATTGAGAAAAATGAGATTAAAGTTAAAAAAAACAAGAAAATGAAGAAAAATTAAGAAAAGTCATTGAAAAAAAAATCGTTTTTTCACCAACCAAAGTGGGGAAAACCTTTTGGCATTTTGCAAGCTTGTAGATCTTGAAAAGTTATATGAAATAAAAAAAATCCCTCAAAACGGACAACTGAGCACAAAGTTATGGTTATTCAAAGTTTTAAACTCAATTTACACATTTCTAACTAGATGGATCCAACCGAATCTAAATTTTTTTATTTTCTATGAAAAAATCATGGGAAGATGAATGAAAATAAGATGTCATATGCAAAAATTAGTTAACTAATTATGAAGTTATGCTTTTTCAAAGTTTTAAATTCATAACTGCATTCTAATGCTTAAAAAAAGAGTATTTTGAAAATATAATAATAATAATTCATAAAACTGACACCTATTTGAAATAAAAATTAGTGCTAGCTTCTTTTTGAAAAGAAGTTCAAGAAGCGGCACTACGATATAATTTACCAATAAGCATTAATTTTTTTTAATATGATAAAAATAATTGTAGTGAAATTACTACATACACCAATCTCTATTTCTATTTCATATGGGTTTCATAAAAATGAATACCATACTTTTATATAATTTTAATAAGCTTTTAATTTATTATCTAATATAGGATGACATTCATCGTTATTTTAAAAATTATTTCAAATTAAAAAATATTGTTATAAAATGAGGAAAGAGACAAGATGGTTGAAAATTAAAATTAAAATGAAAAAATTAAAAAAATAGATAGTTACAAATATAAAAAGAGAAGGGTGATTAATTGAAAAATAACATTAAAAGAAAAATAAATTAAAAATGAGGTAGTTTTTGACAAAAAAAAAATTAGAGAGAAGGGGCAGAGTAATTATAAAAACTAATAAATTAAAAAAAAAAAAAAAGAATCACTAGGAAGAGCGTAAATAAAAATGTTACTTTTTCTGTGAAAACAGATTTGGAAAGAGATTCATACAATAAAGATATCTCTTGGTACATGAAAGGTTGTCTTTTCTCCTATTTCATATCTGATAAGAGAATGTTTTCCCATGTTGTAATTTTTTTTTTTCATTTTTATTTGGAAATTGTGAAAATGGAGTTTAAAGTGATCTTTTTTTAGGACACTCTAGAATTAATGGAAAGTATTGATACTAATGAGTTTTTTGCACTCTACCATGTAATTGTAGTTTCTCTAACACAAATTTTAGACAGCACATTTGAATGGTAAGCACTTGGGCATATAGTGACCTTTATCTTTATATCATTTATTTTTATCCCGAAAAACAACCATTTGTGGTTTGTTCAAGCCGTTGCTTTTAGTCGTAATAATGAAACTATGAAAATCTGGCACCTGGAATTTTGCAAAAAAATTTCCACCCAACGATCATGAATGAGTTATATATAAATATTGATGCAGATTTGTGGTTTCATTTCTGCTTTGGCTGATACATATGCGGATGATCCTCTGAGAAAACAGAGACCATAATATGCCCTCCATACTATGTTTCTGCTAATTGAGTTGTGCCGTTGCCAAGATCAATATTCTTTGATTCTTAGCTTTTCCTACTTTCCCTCTTGTAGTTAATCTAGTTAATACGTGGTGAATAGGAAATTTTCAATGACAGAATTTAAGCTTAAATAGTAGTTAGTATTACTTTAACAGGAATGGTCAGAGCTTTATTTATTTATTTATTTTCCAAGATAGTTTTCTAGGCTTAATTACGCTTTTTAGTTTTCAACCCCTTAATATGGAACTAACTTTAAAAATGAACCTTCTAGCATAGTTTTAGCGCATGTTTCGTTAGCTCTTTTGTTTTTCTTTCAATTTGTGTTTCTAATTTAATTCTTTTTAAAATTTGTGATTGTGAAGGAAAACCTTGCTGGTGAAAAAGAAAAATAAGATGATGGACTTTGGAATGATGATATTTGCTGAATATGAATGATGAAGAGAGGATCTACAACTAGAAGAATGAAGTGTCTTTTATATTAAATTTTGCATTAAGTTGGATTCCCAGTAAGATATTTTTTTTCATGTGATTTAGGCTTGGTACAATTTTTAATATTATTTGTTTAGTGGATTTTTTAAGGAAAATTGTTCACGGAATTTGAATAGGAAATAATGTATCAAATTTGGTTGTTTACAATAAAATAAGCAATGCTTTTAAAATGTTATCTACAATTCCATCAGAATCACTTTTTTAACTTTTGCTTATTATATTGTTATTGTTACCTTTGATAAAATAAGCAATGATTTTAATATGTTGCCTGTAAATCCATTACTAAAATTTTTTAACCGTTGTTTATAATATCTTTTACAACAATATAAAAAATCATTGTTTATAACTTTTAAAATGTGTTGGCGAAGGAATCCATATCTCAAAATTCAAAAAATATCATTGCCTGAAGGAATAGATAATGGGAGCTTATACTACAACAAAATGCTGTTATACTTTGGATAATAGTTTTTTTTTTTTTTTTAAATATAGGGAAAACCGATCATGGGGTTAACAGTAGATATCGTGGCTTATTCGGTGGAAGAGAAATTTTCATTTACTTGTAAGAAGTATTATATCATTTATGTATTTTGTCATTAATATATCACAGTGGTAAAAAATAAATAAATTCCTCTTTAATTAAGATTAAAAACTTATTTTTACCGTACTCTTTGTTTGTATTATTAAATAAATAATTTTTTATTATTTTAATATTCTATAATTATAAATATAAATAAATAAATTTATTATAATAATAAAAAATACTTCCCACGAAAATAAATGAAAATTCAGCTTGGTATGTTAGCTATTTTTTTATTTGCACTAGCTATCGCCCCACAGGATGGATGAAAAATTAATCCCCTAATATATTACCGGGCGCCAAAGACAGGGACCTTTTCTAAATAAATTTTCTATCTAGATAAGAAACTCTAATCTAATGCCAAATATACTCGCGCAAAATGTAAGAACATGCATAATCACAAAAAATAAAAATAAAAATGTAGGAACATGCAACCTGGAATGACCGGAAAGGGGAGGATATTTGCGATAGAAAATGGAAGAAAGAACATGTTATGTTATTTCTCTTACGTTCTTTTTTTTTTTTTTCATTTAAGAGTTTTATTTACTGAGTTTTCCTCATTTTTATCAAATGTAATATAAATATTTATAATTTTTTATAAAAAATTATAAGTGTGTGTATATTTTGCATGTAACAGGTACACCAAAAATTATGACTCCATCTTCAAAGTTGTATAGAAAAAATTCTTCAAAAGTTTTTTCATTTATTTTAAAAATCATAATTAACTTTTAATTAAAAAAAAGTACTTACAAAGCAGAAAATTTTTCATAAAATTTGCAAAACCTAATATATATTGATATAAACTTTTACATGGATCCAAGTACGTACACCCCCAACTTATAACATATCCTTAATTTGTATTGTCAAAGAATGACTCTTTTTGTGGCCTATTTGCAACTGGTTTACATATTTTAAAGTGTAAGATATGTTTTAGAAGGTAAAATGTAATATTATATTTTTTGATAATAAAATTAGAGGTTCAAATTTTAATTTTGATATTTTGAGCTAAAAAGTTTAAAAGGTCATAAATTATTGTAAATATTCTAATGAGAAAGTAAAAAATAATTTAAAAAATATTAAGCAAATATTTCACATCGATTACTTATTATAAATTGACTTTTTTAATTTTGCATTAGTTACTAAGTAATCTATCTTAAAGAAACAATGACGGTTTTTTGTTATGAAAATTGATATTATTTTCTTTTTTCATGATAGTTTTGTAATTAATATCATAAAATATTTACTATAGTATTCAATAAAATAAAGGTCACATTCTGATATGAAATCATCTAAATACCTGATGTCAATCAGTTTTTTTTGTAATAATGTATTCAAGTTTCACTCAAGTAACCATAAGATAAAGTATAGTTATATAATTTTGATTCAGTTACTTGTGGGACCAACTAACACTACTACAAAATTGCTGATAGGTTTTGGGTATTTAGAGGATTATACATAAAAAAATGACCCATGTGTAATCAAGTGTCATAGTATATATAGTTTCAACGTCAATTAATAAACTATCATTGAATAAAATAACAATGTTAATTTTTATTTTGCAAAAATTGACATCTTATATATTTATATTATCTTCAAAAATAACATTAAACATCATTTATATTTTAAAAAAATGAATATCTAATAACTAGAATAACATGTAAGTTTTTTTAAATAACTGATGTTATATGTCTACCTACACCATCCAGCTAGACCAATACCTAGTTCCTCACTCCCTTCCTATGCCCCAGCGCTTAGTTCCTCACTCTCTCATCTAAAACCTTAACCTTATCCCTATATTCATCATCTCTCATCCCTTCTATTTCCTTTCAATTCAAATCTAAAAAGCCAACATCTTCTATTATTCTAAAAAATCTCAATTTAAATAACTTTAAAGAATAAACTAAATAACAAAATATTGACAACAGTGAAAGTTTGTATGCAATAATAGAATTAGGGATATGTGCTTTGCTAAATTTATTTTGATACTCATTATTCAATATGTGAGGTTTGCATTTCCTAGAAAAGCATTTTGAATATAATACATATAGATGTAATAAGCATTTATGAAAAATTGGTAAATTATACATTTTTATGTGAATAAATAGTAAATAATACAAAAGAATACCAAAGAAGATAAATGAGATCAAATTTCTTACTATGTAAAATAGCAAAAGTTGCATCAAAATTATGGACAATAAAATAGGATCAGTTAGAAAATTAAAAAACTAAATTGCAAGAATAAATACAAAAGAAAAAAAATCCTCACATTTATATTCTGTACTTTTCTAGTGAGTACTAAACCTCACATATTTATGCATAGGTTAATTGAACTTCAATCCTGTAAAATAATTAATTCTTAAAAACACAAAACCAAAGAAAATTATCTTAAGATTGAAAAGAGAGTAGATCTCATTAGACAAAGAATCATTTCTAGGTTGAAAGAACTTTAGGATGAAATTTGTAAATGATATTGTATTTCACTCTTTTTATTTTTAACTCATATTATGATTTATCTTTTTCATTTTCAATTTGCACTGATAGCATAATATTCCACGTCGGTTATTATATAATCATCAATGTCTAAAAATTATATTACACATCGGTTTGAACATCCACTATCGTGTGCCATCTTATTAAAAGATGTTAAATGTTTGTTACAACCCACAAAAAAAATTCAACATCTTAATTGATAAATGATTTAAAAAACAAGTTCTTTCTTTTCTTATTATAGAATTAAAATAGATTCTTCCATTTTATTTATTTCCATACATAAACATATATACAATGGAAGACTTTATACTTACAATGAACATATATGGCATCTCTACAAAAATTAAAAGAAAAAATGGTTATCCACTGCTTGTAATTTCTTCATATTGCTTAGTGGTTGAGGTGCTTAATCCATCCATTTTATATCTATTAACCTTAAGGTGCTTAATTGCTTTGTTTGCTATAAAGCCTTCAAGGTTTCTATGTTTCAATGTGAAAATAAGCATGCTTTTTACTCTAGATGTATCAAAGTTTGACACAACATATAAAGGAAGCAACATGTTAATTTCCACATTGAAAAAAAGGAAGCATTAGAGGCTCATAGAAAATGGAGAAATCAAGCACCTCAACATCAATAGAAAGACCATATGACATCAATGTTGCATGATTAAAAAACACTTCAAATCTTATGATCATGGTAATTGTATCAAACAATAGATATGCTTATGACCATCTATTTACATACAGAGGATAACTGTTGTTTGATCGATACCTATAGCCATAATAGATAGTTTATAAGATTAAGATGAAAGGCGTAGATCAAAGTATTAACATTGAGAAGTAATTAGAATCCCTTAAAGTTCCTTTAGTTAAATGACTTATGTCCATGCTTTGATGGTGAACATAAAAATTCTACAAAGAATTTAGAAGGATTCTTGTCTAAAGTCCTTATAAATGCTTTGTAAAATTCCAATATCTATGGCCAAATTGTGGATACAAGTTGCTAGATAGAACTTAGATTGATTCCAAAAAGTTTTAAAAGGACTATTTTTTGAAATCCATCAATAAAGAAGGCTTATGAAATAAAAGGCATAGATTGTAGTATTAACATTACCTAGGCCATTAAGAAAATTCAAAAATCTCTTTGGGTTCCTTCCAATGTTTGAATAGAAATCCTTATAAGAAACTTTGAAAGTTCCCTAAACCTTCCAAATAGCTATAATAATGTCAAATATCAAGAAAGAAATCTATCTTGAAATATGAAAAATTTGTTATCAAGAAGCCTTATTTATAACTCAAGAGAAAATAATCAAATCGGTTAAGTATAAAATGGATGTTGAAACTATTAATGAACAATCATGACAATTGGTATAGATTTATACAATGATCACCATAAGGAATTGATGTCATAAATTCCTAAACTATAGAATTGAAATGAACTTACATAACTATCACCACAAAAACTCGATCTTTTAAGTTATTCATTAACTACAATTGATGAAATTATCTTTAGTTCCATTCTTTTACACTTTTTTTAGTTTCTTTCATTCAAACATCTTCATAAATTCATTATTTAGAATTTTTCAATTTTTTAATTTAAACTTCTTCGTAAATTCATTCATTTATGTGTGTTCAATTTCATTTATTTAAAATTCATCATAAATGGCATTCGATTAGACATTCTCAGATTACAAGAAAATATCATCATATTAAAAATCAATTAGTCCCAAAAACTAACATTTTTATGTTTGTCATTTCCTCAACAAATGTCTTTTGATTATTATAAATTACTATTATATAAATAACTGAATATAAAAAGAAAGTTATTTTTAAACAAGATTAACATAAAAATTTATATTTTGATATGTCTTATCTTTTTTCATCTATGAGATTTAAATGACTATTATAAAATTTTAATCAAAACAACATATAGGTGATGAAAGAGAAATATTTTTGCAAAATTACAAAATTTTAAGTAAAAACAACATACAAATTAAAGCATAAATCAATAGATAATGAGAAATAATATCTCCACAAGTTTATACAAAATAATTACACTAAATTATCAATAAAAAAATACATGTCTACAAAATAACTATACAAAAATAATGAAAAAATCACTATGTATCAAAACATTTATCCTTAATGCAAACTTTAGCATTGTTGCCAAAATTTCTCTGCTTTGTACACTCCACTAGAAATAAGAGAGTATACAATAAGAAAAATGGATGGAAGTGAAGTGAGAAATCAATAGTAATTATCATTCACAAACTCTTCCATTATGTTTTCACTACATGGGAAATGAGAGACTATAGAATGGGAGAGAAACAAAAGTTAAGTTTATTCCATTGTACATTCTTTCGATAAAAGTGAAGTAAGAAATTGGTTATAATATTATATACCAAATTTATCATACTCGAAAGCATATTGAAGAGATGTCAAAAGAGTTTATATGGAAAAAGAAAGTTTAAGCAAAGATACATAGGAAAAAAATAAACATTAGTTATTAAACAAAACTGATGTCTTATCATCTACAATTTATAATGAGATTTTTCAAATTTTTTTTAGATAATAACTATTAAATAGGAAAGATATCTTATGCTTTTGTAATTTCTAGCAACATTCTTGAAATGCCTTTAAAATAATGATTGTTAAATAAGATTGATGTCTTATGATTTTGTTATTTTCAATGAGACTCTTTAAATACCTTTTAGATGATGGTTTAATATACAACTAACATTAAAAGTTGCCATGCAAGTTTTAAACATCAATTATTTTCTTAAATGTTATCTTAAATTTTTTGTATAATTTCAAAAATGTCACTGTGTTAAAATAGATATTAATTTTTTTGTTGATCGATGTCTATCAATAATTTTATAGTAGTGTAATGAAAGTGTCACCTATTAACATAAAACAAGTAAACAGTCTCAAGTAACAAATAACAACCATTATTAAATCATAAAAAATTCAATAATTATCCTCCTTGTGACTTTTATCATCCTTACCCCTCACAATCCCAACCTTGTACCTCTTAAGTCAACATTATCTCCTCTTAAATAAGAGCATAAATTCAACACATGATATTATAATGTAGTTTTAATCATCCCCAACTCATCATTTTCATCCATACCTATGACATCACATTCATAAGGATATCATATTTCATAATATAAAATCACCTATGTCTCATTTCATGGCCACACCATTAATTCCAAGCATAACAATCTATTTACAACATAATTCATGCATCAAAACACTACCTTGCCTTTACTACATAGCTTTAAACAACATAGCAATTTGTGTACTTCATTCATGTCAAAACACTTTAGTCATATATTTGTATTAAAAAGAACAAAATACCCTCAATAGTGCTTATGTACCAATTCCACTGGTAAACAATTGTCAAATAAGCAATTATAGTTAATTCTATTATTAAATTGTGAAATAGGGCTAGAAGAATCACTTTCAGAATATAGTTGATTCTATTATTAAATCATGAAATAGGGCTAGAAGTATTGCTTCCCAAATCAATTCAAGCCTTCCAATAACTTTCTAGAAGAAGTGAATTGCTTTGCAAATCAATTTTAGACTTTCTAATAACATTTTAAAAGAAATGAATCATTTTTATAAGATGCATTCTTGATGCAATAAATTATTTTATAAATTGCTTCCCAATCTAGTACATTTTGGGCTTAAAAAAAGCTTCATGTATGAACACTTTGCAATTTTCTCGAAATTTTAACCATTCCTATGCCATAACTGCCATCCAACAACCATTAATTTAGGACTAAATCATACAAGATCATAAATGCGACATAGTAAAACTATTTATACATCAATTCCATCATTAAATCAATTTAAGTCAAACATCACCAATTAACACTAGCCTACATATTTTGCATGTAACCATAGAAAAACCTTAAAACTCTATGTTCAACTAAGCAAAACACCTAAATTCTTTGAGAGAAGGCTAGAATATGGAAGAGGTAACTACAAATAAATTCAATGTTGTTTAACCTAAATCATAGAAAAATTTGGAATTTCTTGAGTTAGGGTTCATTTTTCTCATTTGAGCTCAAATATTGTATGTCTGCTAAATTTTTGAAGATGATTAAAGCAAAATTCTACAAGGAGAAAATTTTACTTTAATTGAAGGAAGAAATTAATGATTAGTTGACTTCCCTTGCTTGATTGGGAGATGAAGATAGAGTGAAAAAGATGAGATTGAGGGAGTGTGGAAAGATTGAGGGTTGGATAGGCTTTTTATGAGAAATGGAGAAGGAATGGTTGATTTAGGAGATAAATAAAGAATAGTGCATGGACAAAATAGGGAAAATATCCTAAATTTTCTCCACACTTATATATTTACTTCTAATCACTAATTTTACTCAAAATTATTATTCCCACTCTCACTAAATTATTAAATTTCAATTTAGCCAATATCTTACTCATATTTTCTTGTCACAATTTATCCCTTATTCCATACTCATTCCATTTCAATTATTACCCTTGACATTATTTTAATTACTCTCTTTGTAAAAATAAAATTTCTAAAATTCTAAAAAGGGTATAATAGTTTGGTTTAAAAGAAATCCACTTTTTTTTTTCATTTTTTCTTTATGAGATTACACAAAATGAGGAAATGGTAGTTCCTTCCAATTTCTTAGGAAATTAGATTCTCTTATTCTAGATTTTGAGTTTATCATCTTCAAAATAATAATAATAATTTATTATTATAAAATGACAATAAAATTAAAAATAAAAATAATTATGAAAGAATAATAATTAATAATAGTAATGATAAAAAATAATAATAAATAAGATATTAGAAATAGTGATAATAATGCTAATTAAATAAAAATAAATAATCATATAATAATTATAATAATAAAGATAGTAAAATAGTTAGTAATATAGAAATAATTAATGATATTAGTAAAAAATTAATAAATATTAATAATAGTAAAATAATTATTATTAAAAATACTAAATAATAAAAGTAATAATGGAAGGAAACCATATTAATAAAATATTAATAATTGATCTTAATTAATTATAAAAATAATAATATTGGTAAATTTAACTAATGATAAAATATTAATAATAGTAGTAATAATATAGTAAAATAATAGCAATAAATAATAAATAATAAGATAATAATTATTTAAAAACAATTAAAAATAAATTATTTTTTGTGTAATATTTATTAGTAGAGTGAATTAGAAAAATCTAATTCCGTTTTTTATTTAAACGAAATAAAATGAATAATCTTGAAATATTTATTATGTTTCTTCTTCTTTTTTTCTTTCTTACTTTCTTTTCCTTTTCCCAATTAGACCAAACCACCCCTTAAATCTTAGGAAATTCAGTTGTTTAGTCAACTTAGTTAACTTGTGTTGTAAACTTAGACTTCCGTCATGGATAACATAATTAATTGTCAAATTGAGATCTATATATAATGAATTGAAAAGTCTATTTTCTGAATGCTAAATTGCATCCTAAATCAATTCTAAATAATTTTAAAAACAAAAGTTAGAGTATGCCCGTACGTCAAGGCAAAAAATATCAAAATAACACATTAACTAGGTTACTTGTGTACTTGAAAATTAAAGAGAGAAAGAGAGAGAGAGAATAATTCTTCATTTTAATTTATATTCTTTTATTAGCAAAATCCAAACAAATCATACATTGACGTTTCCAAGCAGGCATTGCTGGCATGTGAATCCAAATCAAAAGCAAACCAAAACTTAAGACCATACGAATAGACTACTAAAACGTAGGAATATTATTGGGGCAAAATGATGCCTTGTTGGTAGCCTTCTTTCTTAGTCATATTTAATTTGACCAAAGAAGGCCCATTGACCGGCTTGACTTCCCAGACTTTGTTGAGAGAGAGCGGCCGCTTGTCTCATAATATTCAGGAGTTTCCATCTCCCTATATTTCACGCATGGTTTGAGGGCCCAAACATCATAATGACGTACCATATCACTAGTTTTGGAGCCAAAATGCTAAATGAACAGGGTCAAATAATTTTATGCGAATAGCTAAGACGTTGGTAAGTATTTTCCGAAGTAAAATATTATTTAATGATATACTATTTATATTGATAACTAAAAATAATGATACTTAAAAGTTTAAAAATAGAGAAAAGAAAATTTCTTTTTGAAATAGAAGAAGTTACTTTCCTCAAATTTTTTATATTTAATATTAAATAAGTAAAATATTTTCTTTCATATTATTATTTTTATAATTATATTTTGAAGAAAATATTTTCCGACAAAACAAACGGAGCCTAAGATTGTGATTCTTGAATTTTTTGTTTTTTGCTTCAATGTACTATATTGTATGTAATACTTTTCAAACTTTAAGAAAAAGAATCTTATATTAACTCATAAAAAATATGCTTATTTATATTTGTAGGGTGTTCTTTTGGATCTTAATAATTACTTGACACTTATTTAAGAGTTGGAGCATTTGGCCTAATAGCCTCCCCTACATATTCTAACCCTTTACTTGATTGTAAAGAAAAAGAAAATAAGAGAAAGAAAATAATAAAAAAAAGTTTTATCTTTTCTTACTTAGATAGGGAGAAAATAAAAGGAAAAAAAATGATTTTCTCTTTACTTGTTTAAATAGAATAGTAAGAAAAAATTAAATTAAATTAAATGATAAATTTAACCTTCAAATCAATAAGATAATAGTCAAATTAAAGTAAATTAAAAGTAACATTGTAATAAGTCAATTTTCTACTTCTTTTCTACTCATATATGCACTAAGAAAATTTTTTGATGAGTGATACTCCATTTTTCTACTCATTTTCTTTTCTATCCCTTTTCTACCTTACAATTAAGTAAGGAAAAACATTATTATGTACTTCTTTTCTATGCTTGAATTTTCTTTCCAACAATTTTCTAAAAAAATAAGCAAGGAATAAATGGTTTAATGAGACATATTTTGAATTAAAAAAAAAAGGTAGCCCCACTTTAATGAAAATTGATACATAATTTTGTCCCTTTTTAACTACATTTGTTCTTATTATGTAAAGGTTCATTTTTACCTACGTGTGTATCTATCTGTGTGTGTGTGTGTTTATGTGATTAATTGATTCCCATATTGCTGTCTACCTTTTATCACCTCATAATTGATTCGAGGTGCTTAGTATTACATGTGTTATCTCTCATTTGTAGAATTCAAATGATAAACAATCAATTTCTAACTTATTCAATATTATGAATTCAAGTGTTGGATATATCATAAATTAAATTATGTGTGGTTAAATGGAATGAAATAGAATTGAAAAAGGAAACGAATAAAAGGCTTACTTGGTATGTATTATGGAACTAAAATATTCATTTCCTAGAAAATAATATTCCATCAAATAATAGAATTTACATTCTTTAATAAGAGTGATAGAGTGAGCTATTGCATTATTTATGGATTAGCCGTTTTACGCACATATTTTTCATATTTTTCATATATTCCAACAATACACTTTGTTAACATATGATAAAAAAGTATTGATTTCTAAATATTTCTCTATTTAAAATATTTTAATAATTATATTTTTAATGATATAATTTAAAATATAACAGTTTTATATTCTTATAAAAAATATTTAACTTAAAAATTTAGTAAATAATAATTTTTATGTTTTTAATATAGAAGATGTTTTGTTAATTACAACTTTAATGATAAAATTTAAATTGTAACTATTTTATTATTAATTATATCATATATTTTAATTATATTAAATTATTTAATAAGATATTTATTATTTTTATAATAAGAATATTATTTTCTTTAATTATATTTTTTTCATTCCATTCTTATATTATTTTATTATACCAAATATTAAAATAAAATAGAATATTCATTTCATTTTCTATCATACCAAATTAATTATAAAATGGTTATCTTATTACATTTTGTTTTCTTTTTCTCATTCCATTCCTTCAAAACAAACACACTGTACTTCGTCAAAATGGGACGCAACACCACGGGATATAGCCCACTCGTAGTGTGGCTAAATGCAAATAGAAGCTAAACCCACTTTTTTTGGGAAGTTGTCAAAGCTAAACAAGCACAACTCTAAATTACAATTATATTGCATGTAGTATTATTGTTAAATGTTTCTAGCTGCAATGGCTATTAATTTATATATTTTACTTTATAACATTTTTGTATACGCATATTTACTTATAATTTTGCTCATTGTAACATAATTGTAATAATTATAACAATATAAACTTAAATCAGTTTTTTATTTCATGCACCGGTAATGTAATTCTGTTTACACCAATAGTGCATAAAATTGTATCACGTATCCCTTACGTAACTATCATTTAGATATAATGTATTCTATATTTTTTTACCTTTATCTACCAAAAAACAATTTCTTTAACTTTTCAATTAAATATGTTCCATCATTTTTAAATTTTATTATTTATTATTCTTTAAAATTATAATAATTAATTATAAAAAAATTCATCTTTTTAAAATTTTTTGCTTGTAAAAAAGAAAAAAGGTGCACAACATTAGCTGTCAGTTACTACTAATTGGCGTTCAGGTTGTGCCCACTGTAGAGTCAAACGATCCAAAACTTGGTAGACTTGAACCAATCAAAGGACCTGGTTAGTAGAAAGCAATCTACACGAGAAAAAGCAAATTCTACGTAAATATTGGGTTAGGTTCGGTACAACCTCAAAAAAAAGTTGTATTCATGTGATCTTTTACAAATTTTCTAAAATAATTTCATAAAATTCATAATTTTTTTCATAAAATTTTATAATTTCTCCATTTAACATAAGTTATATAGAATGTAGCTATTTTTATAAAATTCACAATTTTTTTATAAGATTTTATAATTCTATTCACATAAATCTCATAATATGAAATAATGATCCTACAAGATAAAAATTTGAAAAGTTATTACAAATTTTAATTAAAAAATCATAAATTTTATATAAAATATTATGAATTTGATAAAAAAAATTATATAAAACTTATAATAATTATATCGATACATAATATTTTAAAAATACACATGAGAAATCCCCGAATATATACAGTACCATATACTCTCTCCAACGGTAAAGTTGTGTTTGCGAAGAGTCCCTCTGCGTAAGCAAGCGTTTTTCTTTTACTAATTGCATCATACAAGGCTATGTCAAATAGTGTCTTAAACTAACTAAACCAAAGATGAAATGACATTCTTGACCATCTCTACAGCATGAATCAAAACCACACCAGAAGATACAGGCACACTCAGAGCAACAAGTGCTACAATACCCAATGCAACACTCGGCCTAACACTCATCAAATGTGACTGCAACAACCCAACTGCTTCACAAACATCTTCATCATAATGGGCATAATACTTCTTCTCCCACTGCATCCAATTAGGAGGTGCCTCTTTGTTATTCTTCTCTAACATCTTCATTTCTCTTATACGCTTTCTCAGCACTATCATATTTTGATCCACCAACTTTCCTCCGTAGTCTCTTCCATTTCTTTCTCTGCTCGCACTCACAATCGCGCCTGCTTGCTCTCTTCTCCGGCGCCGAGGCGGATCGGAGATCGGCCTCCATGAAAGATTTAGGGAAGAAAGAATTGTTGAAGCTTCCATTGAATATGGAAAATGGAGAGAACTGAAAGATCTTTTTCAGCAATTTTGGGGACTGTTGGAGTGTGATGCTGAGCTAATTGGTGCATTATATAGAAATATATGAAATGAAAGGAAGTGATTCTTGAAAGGGAAGCAAACAAAAAAGTTACGCGAAGAGATTATCATAAAATATTTTTTACACATAAATTATTGGCTAAAGCCGTGTGAGGAGGAAGACGTGGTAGGATCAATCATTCAACCGCTATGCATTAAGTTAGCGGCCGCGGACGTACCGTGGGTTTCGATGTTTCTTATCAAAAGTGAGATACCTAATATTGCTTGACAAAGTTCTGCTCCACGATAAAATGTGCTTCTCAAAAAATTTGGAGCACGTTTCTATAAAGGGGAATAATTCCGAAGTTTCTTTAAAAATGTAATCCCATCTTTTAAAAAAATATTTTTTTTTGAATAACATAAATAACTCTGTAATAGCCACTAATAATTTTTTCATAATAATAAAAGTAATAATTTACCTAATACATATATAAAATTATAGATTTGAACCCAAAGCATAATATAAAGTAAAGCCCAAGTAAAAAAAATGTATTTCTCAAAAAATTTGGAACCCATGGTTCTAAAAGGGTATAATTTTGAAGTATCTTTAAAAAAAAAAAATCATTTTGAGGGTATTATACTTTTTATTTATTGAATAACATATATAACTCTGTAATAGACCAATAATTTTAAGGCAATTTTTAAGTTTCCTCTTTCCTTTTTAACGCAAATAATTAGGGAGTGTCTTCCTCTCGCTTTCAGAGTTATCTTGAGAGGCGCTCATTATTACCGGTGGAAATCCAAACAAATACAGAAGAGGGGAAACGAATGAAGATAGAGAATATGAATACACCATCATACTTATTAATTAAATAAATATTGTTGATGCCCTCTACTAGCTTTTTGTATATCAAACATAGAAAAAAGAATTATAAAATTTTGCCTTCGGATTTTTTCTAATGATAAACTTACAGCAACTAAAATTGCTTTTATTAACATTTGTTTTTTTAATATATATTAATGTTATATATATTAAAAATGAGATTTAAAATTAAGTTTTAAATGAAATCAAGAACTATTATTAAATATATAATTTAAAAATAAATTTGTAAAATTCGATCTAATAAATATAAAAAATTCATAACTTAATTTTAAATCTCATTTTTATTAATATATGGCCTCAATTTTCATCGTGGATGTATTTAAAATCCTCAAAAGTGTAATTACTGAAAATCAAATTCACAATTATCAACATGATATTAGATCAATAGAAAATATATTGATAACAAACAAATTTGACCTATGAATGAACAGTTATTTAAATATTTACTGGAGTGGGAAAAATTATAAATACTCGACTGCCCCCCGTGATAACCATTAATTCATAAAAAATGAAATCAAATTCACAATTAATTAATTTTAATATCAACTTTTCGAAGTAAGAATAATCAAGTCATTAAATTTATACACATAAGAGTTTAAAATTAAACAAAATATATATACAAAAAAAAAGCTTGGCATTCTTAAGAGTGAGGGTATCACTTGAATTAAAGTTCTTGATAATACATAATATCAACTTTATCAAAGAGAAATAGATTAAACAAAGATAAGCACTTTTTTAATTTATGGGAGAAAAGGAAATTAAAGCAAGTAGGATCACACCAGGGCAAAACGAATAATTAAAGAAGAAAATTATGCTTTTGATGGACCCCCCCTACTAAAGAAACATCGTAAATGATCGAAATCGATGATTCATTTACGATATCTTATCGTGGTAGCAGAAACTTTTCCCTGAGTTCGCGTTGAAGCAACCCTTGCTCGTGTCCCAAGCAAAGCAGGACCATAAGGAATTTGCATACAAATAATCATAAGAAATTAAAAAAGATGATAAATTAAACAATTAAACTTTTGTTTTGTTATCTATTTTCCATTAAGTATGATTAAATCTTCTAGTCTCCAAGTGAACATCGACAATCAAGCCTTCCTTTATTTGATAGGAAAATAAATATTTATGAAAATTAATTTTTTAAAAAGAATAGATTTCTAATAAATAAATTGATTTTGTATTATTTGGGCACATAAAAAATGTACTCTCAGTTCTTGATATGCGCATAAAGGTAAATTATTTTCTATTCAAAATATTATTATATTTAGGAAATTTATCTTTAAGGTTACACTACTAATGATTTTATTCTTAAACTTCTTTCAAAATAAAGGTAAACAAATCTTTATTAGGAAAAATTAGTTAATTATATTTTGTATCAAATATTACATTTAAAGAAGAATACTTAAATATTTCTTTTTTTCATTTTTGTTATTTTTTTCATAAAGTTAATTCATATTATTTGGACTAAAATTGATAAACAAAAAATTTCAACTATCATGAAATTAAAATGTTCATTCCCTAGAAAATAACCACTCCATCAAATGATAGAATCTACATTCTATAGTAAAAGTAATGAAGTGAACTATTCCATCATTTATGGACTAGCCTTTTTATACATATATCCTTCATATTTTTCTTATATTCCAACATTCACTATAGGAAGAAAGGCTTTCAATGACAACATTTGTCGTTAGTATGAATATGTCATTTGTTGTTGAAGTTGTTGGAAAAAATGTCATTGATAAAAATTTGTCAGTGTAGGGTCCAACCCCAACAACACAATTGTTGTCAATAAAAATTGAAGTTTCTATGATGATAAAATTGTTGCAAAAAATATTTTCAAAATTTAAAAATTTTTTAATTTTAATCTTTATTGTCAATAAATATTTTCAACTTTGTTGTCACTATAGGTTAAATTAAAAAAAAATTAGAATAGTACTTTTAGCGACAATAATGTCATTACTAAAACATGTTTCAAAATTTAAATTTTTTTAATTTTAGTAATTAAAGATGACATTATCATTGCTATTAGATTAACTATTTTTGACAATAATGTTGTTGCTATAGTTTTAAATTATAAAAATAAAAAAATTAAAATATAAATTTCAGTGACGACAATGTTATTGTTGAAACATTATAAAAAATTTTATTTTAGTTTTAGCAATGACTTTGTTGATGCTAAAACTATTTTTAAAATTTAAATATTTTCAAATTTAAATTTTATTGATAACAATGTCGTCTTTGAAAATTTTCATAAATAAATTAAAATTTAAATGAAATTAAATAAAATTTTTTGAAATATTAAAATAAATTATATAAAGTTAAAATTATAATTAAATTAATATATTATTTTTTATAGCATAAATAATAATATTTTTTATTTCAATTTAATTGAATTAATTTAATATTTTTTAATTTAATTTTATCTAATTTAAATAGCACAAATAAAATACACCAACAATATAGGTAAAAAATTTGAAAAAACATGATCCAAATGAAAAAAATGAATACTCATAAAATAATTGTATAAATGTTCATACATAAAAATAAAAAATTGTATATATATGATTTATATAAATGTCTATACATGAAAATAAATATATATATATATATATATATATATATATATACATGGTAACCTAAGGGGAAGGGAGGTCTATGTATCCAGATGTATCATTATCCATCCCAATGCTATCATCATCATCCTGATGATATGGACAATGCATTAAAGGTCGTGCCCTTGCTATCTGATGATATGGACAATGATATGGACAATGCATTAAGCTATGCAATCGCAAAAGGAAGCACAAGCAATATAAGCCCCTACTATCTGAGTAGGGAAGTAAGCTGTGTGAAGTAAACCACCCATTGCTATTACATCTCCTACTAGTGAGCAAGCTACTGGTAACACTCCTAAATCATCTATTACCTTTGTTGAAGCTGCTATCAGCTCTACTACAACTACTCTTGCAACTCATTAACCTAAGAAAAGTGTTGTGACCTCGCCTTGAAGTCGAAGGTGCCAGCCAAAAGGTAAAACTGGCCAATAAGCACACAATCTATCGTTTTCTTGTACCCTTGAGGGGTACCAAGCACCTCATCAACAAGTACAACCTCATTAATCTGTATAGGAATGTTAATCAAGCCAATGGATGATACACTGGACTACATGTGCTAAGTTACCAGCTCGGTCATTCTTGTCTTGAATTATTAAAATAAAATTCAATTATAAAGACTACATAATATGTTTGTAAAATTTCTATCATTAAAACATAAGGTTTAGCTAACTTACATATTACTCCTCAAGGGTCAAATGTATCCACTCCCCCATTCTATACATGTGTCAATCCCTAAAATTCTTTAGCACCCCTACTATAGCTCACATGTATCCTTATTTCTATATTTATGTTTCATGAAAAAAAGGATGAACATAATTATTGACTTAGTGAACAAATTATACATTTAAATCATGAATAATAAGTTAAATAACCTTATTATAATAATATGTGCCAATGGATTTCAATCCATGCCAATCATTCACCACCTTTTTCACCCTATTCTCTACATTCCTCACAGACAACTCTTGAAAATTAAGAAATAATCATAAAATATTGTTATGTTTAAGAGTCACAACTGAAGTATAATTTCAACAAATGAAATAATCATATAAATTTATTAAATATCATACTTACTCTATAAACTTTGCTATTAAAGAAGTTCATACATCTTTGCCAAGTCTATGCTTGTTCTTTATTATAACAAATATAAAAATGAAATAAAAAATTCATTTCATTCTTTATCTTGACAAACTTAATTATGAAATGATTATCTTCTTCCATTCTATTTTCATTTTTCATTGCATTTCATCAAAACAAACATAATATACTTGTTTCATCAAAGTAAACATCGTCGATGCTGTTTATTAGCTTTTTGTACATTAAGAAAATAATTTCTTTAACTTATCAATTAAATACGTTCCATCATTTTTAAATTTAATTATTTATTACTTTTTAAACTTATTATATTTAATTATAAAAAATTCACTTTTTTCAAATTTTTTCCTTGTAAAAAAGGAAAAAAGTGCATAACATTAGTTGTCAATTACTACTAATTGGTGTTCAAGTTGTGGCCATTCACTACAGGAAAAATAACCTTTAACGATGACAAAATTCGTCGTTGAAGATTTCTTAGTCATCGCAAATGAAAAAAGTCGTCGCTAATGTTGTTGTCGATGTAGGTTCATCACTAAAACCACCTACACTGATGACAAAAATGTCGTCAATAATGATTTAACTTCCTACGGTAAAAGTTCAACTTTCTGCGATGATATTGTCGTTGCAAAAGATGCTTTCAAATTTAAAAAATTTTTAAAATTCAAACCTTCACTGACGACATTGTCATCGTTCAAAATAACATTTTTACCGACAACATTGTTGTCATTGAAAACTAAGCTTTTAACGACGACAATATCGTCAGTGAAAGATTATAATATTTTTAAAAAAAATTATATTTCAATTAATATATTATATTTAATAATACTCATGATAATATTTCAAATTAAATAAATAAATTTAATTTAATTTAAATTCTACAAATAAAATAGGCTAATGATATTAACAGTAACCTAAAACAAGATTGCATGATTCTTATGAAAAAAATTAAATACTCATATAAAATAACTATAAAATTATTTATACATATAAGATATACATGATTCATATAAATATATGTACATGAAAAAAATATAAATACAAAATCTAAAGAGAAGGAAACTACAAATAACTAGATGTATCACTATCATCGCTAGGACTATCATCATCATCGTTATCCCCCTCGTGATGAGGACAATGCATAGAGGGTAGTGGCTAGGAGAGGGCTGGACCAGCTGGCTAAGAGGGACCAATTGCAAATCTACTCGACCCAAATGATGTAACAATAAATAGAGGCATAGGCAAATCAAGACCCTACTGTCTAAGTAAGAAAGTCAGTATCGTCAAATATGTCCCGAACTATTGCTGCTACTCCTGAATCAATAACTTACTCTACTGCTACTGCTACTGCTCCTGTAACTCACCCATTTGGGACACGCAGTGGGTACCTTTCCCGAAGTTGGAGGTGCCAAGTGAGCAATATGTCTGGCTAGCTAGCACACGACTAACTACCTTCCTGTACCCTCAACGAGTGCTAAGCACTTTATTGATAATGATAGCCTCATCAATCTGCATAAAGTGCCAGGTGAGCCCATGGATGATACATTGGATTGCACCTACTGGGTGACTAGCTCGATCATTCTCATCTTGAATTTTTAAAATAAAAATTAATTATATAAATGATAAAAAAATTTGATATCATTAAAATATAGAGTTTAGGTCACTTACATACTACTCTGTAGGCGTCGGATGCACCCACTCCCCTATTCTATATATGTATCGATCCCTGAAGTTCTCGGGCACTAACTATAGTTCACCAGTCTCTTTGTTTCATTATTAAAATATTATAAAGATGGATAAATATAGTTATTAAATTGGCAATAGATTATAAAATTAAATAATAAATAATACTTCGAATTACCTTGTCATAATGATGAACAGTGATGAATTTTGATCCATGCCGATCATTCGCTACTTTCTTTGCCTGGTTATTTGCATTTCTTGTAGACAGCTCCTGCAAATTAAGAAATAATCATATAATATAACAACATTTAAAATTTAGGTAGATAAAATAGTAACATAATTTGGTTAAATATCACATTTGCCCTGTAATTATCCTTGTCAAAGAGATCTACACACAGATGCCACGTCTAGTGCGAGATAGATTGCGGCACATAGTGCCTAGCACAATCTAGGTTAAAATCCTAATCTTGATCGCCCTCGTGCTCTAAAAAGTGCCTGTTCAACCTGTACTTCTAATCTTTGTACAAGTTAGCAACATTCCACACCAAGCTACTAAACACTCTATCTCATTCGACCTCCGTGATATCTTGGAACTCAAAATAAGACTGCAATACAAGATATTTAATAAATTAGTAAGAATTATATCTAAAAATTTCAATACCAAATATAATAAAGTTAAGATAAAGAGATGATAGATACTTATGCAAACCTCCTACATAACCCTATCCCACAGCTGCTGGGGCGCCAACCACCATGACTTATAATAAAGCGGTATATATGCTCGAATGATGTTTCCTACATTGCAAGAGAGATGGTTAGAATTCTCCCCAATCGGATGCCATGTACCAGTCACATCATATTAAACAGGCACTGATTTCCCCCCACTATTCTCTATCTTTTTATGCAGCCTAAAGGACCCATTCGGACCTTACTTTCTCATAGGTGCAACTTTGATCGATAACAAAACAAAGTTAATATCATAAATTTATATTTAATAAATACTCAACATAGTATTGTTATTAGAAAAGATATCTGATCCCTCACATTACAAAGGAATGTGAGTGGACCAACATGGAAAGTCCCCTCTAGCATCACCTCCATGGTGTCATACCTCAGCATCTATCATTATTAGAATAATACACATTATGTAAGTATTTATAACAAATTCTCACAATTGAAGTAGATGACACGATAAAAATTAATACATTCATAAAATGAAATTACATAACTCCTCTTACACAATTACGAGTTATCATATAAAAAGATATTATTTTCCTAATCTGATTCAGTGTTGGTAAACCAAATAGACTCATTCCCACAGTCATTTGTATCTTCACCATCATCATATTGATGTGCATCATCCTCCATATAATCTTTGATTGTTTCATCTTCAAAGTTGTTGTCATCATCAATGAAGATGTCCCCCCTCTATCGCGATGCAATATTCCTAGAAGATGAAACCATCGAAGGACCATTTCTTTAACCTCTCAAATTGATTAAATGAAAATCTCTAAGGTTAACTATAAGGTTGAAATTGGAGGAGGTATTTCCCTACAAGAATGAAAAGTCTTGTATGTTAACATTATCGGTAAGTAAATCCCATATGTTGTGATGTACAACAATGTGGACGATCCTCCAATTTGGCCTGTTAAGAAGATCTTCAATATAAAAAACTTGTTATGCCTAATTTGCAAGAATATAAGGGTCGTCTCTATACCATTGCCTACTAATGGAGATGTTTGTAATGTTCTTATCAATGTAAAGCTTTTTCTTTCTAGGATCAGTATCATACCATTTGCATTTGAATAAAGTCATGACATACTTATTTAGATAAGTTAACTCTATGATATCATCAAGCATCCCATAAAATATGCTATCATTAGTTCCCGGAACAAAAATTCCACTATTCTATGTTTTATGCTTCATATCCCCAGATTCAACTATAAAGCGTACTCTATTAACAACAATGCTGAGTATATCATTGCAGTAAAATTGGACTAGAAGCTAACAATAGTAGCTCTTTAGTGGCTTCGAGGGAACTATTTCTATATAAATGGTACATCTAAGAAAATAACATTTTATGGAGAGTTAGGCTAGGAAAAAATTATAAGTAAGGAATAACATTTACGTGATTGATATAACACATTTGGAAAGAACAAACTTTTATACCTTAGAGTAAAACCACATGGAAAATTTTGTTCTGTGCGAGTCATCTATGTTATTAACACTACTTTGTTGAAGCTTTTGTCAATGCTCATTACAAGACATATGTATTATAATCCAATGTAATTAATTGGAAGAAATCTATAAATAAAAATAGAAACTTAATAAAGATACTTCTCGATCTTTACACAATTATTCAAGATATACCATATGACTACATCTCGATCCCTCCTATCAAAGTGTGATATGATCTTTTTTCCCAGCAGTTGACATTGTGACCGGAACACTAACAGTACCCTTTTTGTGTATTTGGATGTTATGTCTTAATTTCAGTCAAGCTGATTGAATCTAGTTTCCACCCCTTCCAGATACATGGAGCAAAACATCAATGCCTTATCAATGACATATCCTTCTGTAATTGAACCCTCGAGTTGAACACAATTCCTGACATAATCTTTTAACTTTTTTATATATCTCTTATATGGGTATATCCATAAAAAATGAACAGGGCCATCCTATAATGCTTCGTCAGGTAAATGCATAACTAGGTGAACCATTATATTAAAGAACACTAAAGGGTACATCCTTTCAAGCTTACATAAAATGATGATAATATGTTACTTGGCTTGCAAGATATCCTTCCTATTAAGAATTATAATGCATTTTTAGTTGAAGAAATTGCACAACTTAACAATTGGATATGATAATTCCTTTGATAAAAATGCTCGGACCAAAGGTCCTAACAATCTTTACATAATAATATGACTATTATGTGATTTCAACCCTTTCAATCTCGTATCATGATCAGTCACATTCTTCTTAAGACTCCCAACAAGCCCATTGAAAAATTTTACATTTTTTATAAATTGTTAAAACCATCTTTGTTCATCCTAGTTGAGGGTGTATACAACATGTGGTTTGAAAAGCTAACCCTTCTCTTCATACAGATACAAGTCTGACCTTATCTTCATGTCCACTAGATCTTGTCTTGCATTATCAATGTCTTTTATCTTATGATCAATATCTAATAATGTACCCCGAATACTATCATATACATTCTTTTCAACATGCATTACATCAATGTTATGCCTTAAATTCATTGTCGGCCAATATGAGAGCTCAAAAAACATGCTTCGCTTACTCCAATTAAGTTCATAAGTACCCCTCTTCTGCTTTAGACCATCAAACTGAACATGCTTACCAAGAAGTCTCAGTCCCACCTTATCCAACTGGTTCATGATAATTTCATTAGTAAGTAGACGAGAAGGGGCCCTTCTCTTTGACCTCCCATTGAATTCCTTTTGATTCCTTCATGTAAGACTCCTTGGCAGCCAATGATGATGACTAATATAAATAATTTTTCCTTAACTCAAATTGATGGAGTATTATCATTGCACAAAAGATATGCTTTATAACCTTATTCAGTCCAACCATATAGACTGTTTCGAGTGGGAAAATCGTTTACAGTCTACAACAAAGCAACTCGCATGTTAAAAATAGTATTTATATCAATATCTCGAGTTTGAACCCCCTTTCTCCTAAAGATGCCTTAACTATTCTACAACCGGTCTTAGGAACACATCCATATCCTTGCCTAGCGACTGAAGCCCAGGTATTAATAGGGTTAACATGAAGAAAGACTAATTCATGCAAATTCATGGTAGCAAGTTATAGGTAGTCATAACCACTGACCACATGCTATATGAAAATTTTCTATCACCAAAAAGATTAAATCCATCTGCACTTAAGCCTAGCCTAATATTTTATGGGTTGGTAGAAAAATCAAGATGCTTCCTATCAAATTCTTACTAAGTTTCCCCATCAACAGGATGTCGTATTATCCCATCCTTCATTGACTTGCCAATATGATGTTATATCATATTCTTTGCAGTATGCCTCAACCCATATAGTCGCTTAACCCAAGGAGTTAGTGGAAAGTATCGCAACACTTTCTGTGGCATGTTTTTCCCTTTTGCATTTTTATCTACCCATCGACTCTCCCTATAGATTAGACAATTATCCTTCAAAACATCTTCCTTCTAAAAAAGTGCACAGTCATGCTTACACACATGAATTGACTCATACCCTAACCCTAACTTGTTGAACCATTTCTTTACACTGTAATATGATTCGGGCAATTTATTGCCCATCGGATGCACTTTTTTCCAACAACTTTAAGAGAGTATCAAATAACTTATTAGTCCATTTATACAGCAACTTCAAGTGCATGAGTTTCACTAAAAAGTTTAAGGTTAAGAATAATGTGCATCTTGGATACATTTTATTTCCATTTGTGCAAATAAATCATCATAACTGCTATAATCCGCTTCACCACACACTCCCTTGGGTTTGTGATCATTACTATGATCTTCTTCATCGTGAATTATTTCTTCAACTCTATGAGGGCTAAGGAAATCATATATAATATCTACCATTATCAATAGGAGATATCTCTCTTGTTCCACTGGAAGTTGAAATATTCGCTTCACCATGATATACCCAATTTATGTATAATAGGTGAAACCTATTATTTATAATATGTGCCTCCAATGTTTTCAAATTTTGAAATAATAGATTCACACACTTCTTACATGGACACCTCACCAAGCCTTTTTCATAAACGAAGTTTCTAGCTCTATTAATAAATGCCATTGCACCATTCCAATACTCATCCCACAGGCGATTTCGTAAATGGATCCAGCTTTTATTTATAAACATCATACCACTGAATAGGAAATAAACCACTTTTTATGGAATTAAGTGATAGGATTAACATTTGTTACGTGATCTAAATCCACCGTATCACTCCAATTCTAAAATGTAGGAACTATCCTATTCAAGATATTTCAGTAATTATCAATTTATCCATGTTCATTATTTTTTCGATGCAGAAATTTTAGCAACATCTCTTCATAGTTTTTTAAGTGTGTAAACTATACATTGATATAGTTCACACCCAAAGAACAAATAAGATGCTAAAAAATTTCTACAATGTCAAACGAAAGCTAGATAAATTATCAATGATAACTACAAGAAATATCCCAAACTATCTAACTTTATAGGACAATTCAAGGGTTAGTTGACGTATGGAGATCAACCAATTCTTAAATAGGTCTAAGCTTGCTATGCAAATGCAAATTAAATTGTATTTAAAATCATTGTAAATATATATTTACAATAATTTTAAACTTACATTACAATATATTATGAGTGCTATTATTATGGGGTGTTATTATCTATACGATTAAGTATTTTAATATCCATAAAATTTACCATTGTTTAGTGATTTGGAATTAGGATTTCAATTTTCTAACCTACTCTGCTGCATTCATTGAGAGTATAGTTCAACTCTTCTACCATGACATATGTTTTATAAGTACTCAGCTCTTTAGACTTAACATATATTTTATGTGTACAAGTGTGTTTTCAAGTGCTCAAAGTTTTCAATTTTCTATTAGTATACAATCGTCAAATTCATCTGGATTGTATTTTGTATGAGAATACTTATTAACGTAAAAATTGAAATCTTTATGATCCTTTAAGATACCTACTCATATGTAATCCTATTATTACTACACTTCAATTTTGTGAAAATATGCTTCCCTATGTAATCTTATTACTATAACTCTGTGTGTAACTTTCTTATAAATGTTTTATGTTTTTATCATTTACAAAATATTTAATTTTATTGTTCAATAAACAAGAATTCAATTTTCAATTTTTTTAATATTATCTATTAATATATTCACATAAAACATTTATATGTATTTTTATATCAAATATTTAATATTTTTTATTCACATTTCAAATAAAACATTACCAAATAGGTTTCATCTTATAAAAATTACATATCATTATGAGAAATTTTTTTTATCAATATTAAGCATAATAAAAAAGTTAAATATTGTATAAGTTTATAATAGAATTAAAAATTATACGAAAATTACAATGAAACTCATGTAAATTACTATTGAATGGTTTTTATTTTAAACATATTTCCAATGAAAACATTGAATATATGAAAATTTTTCACAAAGATATATTTTTTTAATTTTTGATTTTACAAAGAAAATTTCAATAAAACTCATGTAAAATGCATGAAAAAATTTATCTTCGTTATTTTTTTAATTCTAGAATTGATTTTTTTACAAAGAATTATTTATTAACAATTATATAACAATCATTATTGAGTGATTGAATTATTTTTTTATCATTGTACATTATTATGAAATTTTTATGAATTGTGATCCTTAATAAATTATTTAATTATATGAAATCATTTCAAATTATAAGAAATTTTTAGGATATATCTTCTTTTATTTAATATTATTGTTAAATATAATTTTTTTAATAATTATAACATTTCCATTAAATATATTTATAACATTTACTTACTTTATTTTACATTTTCATAAAATATGTTTACAAACTTATATTGAAAAATTTTAATTATGTGCTAAAAGGATTATTTTTATATCGTTTCTTTTTTTTAATGTATTTATATAAGTATTCTAATCCCGTAAATTACTATTTTTCCATAAAATTGTAATGTCCTATATTCTGAAACTACATCCTAGGTTGAATAATTTACACATGTATCTACTTAGTTGAACAATCAACGCACATTCAAATTATTCAAAAAGATAATTACACCTAGTAATATGACAATAACATAATTTATATTTAGAAATTGCATATAAAAATTAAATTATGCAAGCATATTTAACATTTATAGCATATAAATTCAATCAACTTTAATTTCATGCAAAAATGTTATACCAATAGAATAAATTAAATAATTACATATTATTGCAAAAAAATAAGCTCATATCATATTAGTCATATCATAAACTACATAATCAAACAAAATTGCATAAAATTTTACACATACCTCACAAGAATAAATCTACTTATCAAATATCTTCCAATCGAACATAAACGATAACAAACAGCAACAATATCTAACAAAACTAGAATAATATACTATATAAATAAATAATTATACTATACTATTAAAAAATATGAATAAAAAACACTAAAATATAAAAGAAAAGAGAGAACATACCTCTTAAACTCTTTGGCTTCCCACCTTATTGTGCGCAAATGAGAATGAGAATGCATGAGATGATTATTTATAGATACACCCTTCAGTGATGATAAATTTCTCGATCGTCATGAAAGGTTGTCATCGTTAAAAGGTCATCGTTAAAGACAAGCACCCTTTAACAATAACAATGTTGTCGCTGAAGGGTTGGCACAAGTTCTAGTGCCAGCCCTTTAGCAACAATAACAAAGGGCTGGCACTGGAACTTGTGCCAACCTTTCAATGATGACTTTGTCATCACAAAAGGTCCAAAACCTTTAACGACAACATAGTCATCCCTGAAGGGCTGGCACTAGAACTTGTACCAATCCTTCAACAATGACAGTGTTGTCGCTAAAGGGTGCACCTTTCAGTGATGAAGTTGTCGTTGCTAAAAGATTGGCACAAGTTTCAGTGCCAACCCTTCAGTGATAACTATGTCGTTGCTAAAGTTTTTGAACCTTTTGTAATGATAAAAATCATTGCTAAAATATTTCAATTCCCACCCTTGCCAAAATTATTTGGCGACATTTTTTTATTGACAACTTTATTGTCGTTAAAAGTTTATGGTGTCATTAACAACAACTGAGTGATTGTCGTCGCTAAAAATATCGCTGGTATTAAGCCTTTTTGTTGTAGTGATTGTAGAGCCGAACAATACAAAACTTGGTAGACTTGACTTGCATCAATCAAAGGAACTGGTTAGTAGAAAGTAATCTACACGAGAAAAAGCAAATTCTACGTAAATATTGGGTTTGGTTCAATACGACCTCAAAAAAGTAGTAACGATATGATTTTTTATGAATTTTATAAAATAATTTCACAAAATTTTCAATTTTTTTCATAAAATTGTACAATTCCTCCGTATAGTACGTTATATAAAATATAATTATTTGCGCAAAATTCACCATTTTTTAACAAGATCTTATAATTCAATTCACACAAATCTCATAATATGAATTAGTAATGAAAAAATTATTGCAAAATTTTATAAAAAGATTATAAATTTTGTATATAGTATTACGAGTTCTATAAAAGAATTATATAAAATTTATAATAATTATTGCGATACATCTTATTTTAAAAATACACAAGAGAAATCCCCGAAATATACAGTAACATATACCCTCTTCAATAGTAAAAGTCGTGTTTGCAAGGAGTCCCCCTGCGTAAGCAAGCATTTTTCCTTTACTAATCGCATCATACATTTTTATGTCAAATAGTGTCTTCAACCAATTAAACCAAAGATGAAATGACACTCTTGACCATCTCCACAGCATGAATCAAAACCACACCAGAAGATACAGGCACACTCAGAGCAACAAGTGTTGCAATACCCAATGCAACACTCGGCCTAACACTCATCAAGTATGACTGCAATAACCCAACTGCTTCGCAAACATCTTCATCATAATGAGCATAATACTTCTTCTCCCACTGCATCCAATTAGGAGGTGCCTCTTTGTTATTCTTCTCTAACATCTTCATTTCTCTTATACGCTTTCTCAGCACTATCATATTTTGATCCACCAACTTTCCTCCGTAGTCTCTTCCATTTCTTTCTTTGCTCGCACTCATAATCGCACCGGCTCGCGATCTTCTCCAGCGCGGAGGTGGATCGGAGATTGGCCTATGAACTATATCTAGGATACTCAGATACTTAATATATCCTAATTAAAGAATAAAATTAATTCAAAAATGCGAAAGCTTACCTCCAGCCATTGCCACGTTTGAATTGCGCATCGAAAGTTCTGTAATCTCCTCTTGTATTGCACCGAACAGTTACTTAGAATTCCACACTCGGGTACTTCCAGGTTCTAGTTTGTACTTCTTTGATGGTGTAATTATGTTTCAAAAAACATTGAAAGGTTAAACCGAACTCGGGGACCCCTGTATGGTTTATATACCAGCATGAACTCAGCTTCTCCCATCAAAGAAGCTGAGATTTCGGTCGTTTGTTGAAGCAGAAAACTGCTTCCTAGTTTCACGGACCACGTTCAGCCATTTGAACGTTGGTTTTGTTACCAACGGGAAGCCAATGGGAAAAACATTTGTTACATTCTCCCATTTAGTCCATAAAACCTAATATATACAAAAGTAGAGAAAAACTCAATGAACGAATCATAGTGGTAGGTCCTCTATCTATGAGTATTACCTCCCATGTATCACGATACATTTTATTTTCTCAAACCACCATAACTTAATGAATAAGTCTTATAATTATTCTGGGTCCTCTTAATGCTATTTTTCTCTAAACATAAATGTATACTCTGAAATGAGAAAAATAAGTTAAACTAAATAAGAGCTTTATTACAAATATGTATATATACATCAAAGACTTAATATGGTACTAAGTCCCATCCTTAATACATGATCCTTAAACACTGACGGTGGCATACCTTTTGTCAAAGGATCTGCTATCATCAACTCAGTGCTAATGTGTACAATGGTAACTTTATTTTCCTTGACACGTTCTCGAATGGCTAAGTACTTGATGTCGATGTGTTTACTTCAACTTCCACTTTTATCATTCTTAGCCAGAAAAACTGCAGCTGAGTTGTCACAATAAATTCTTAATGGCCTAGAAATTGAATCCACAACTCTAAGCCCAGAAATAAAGCTCTTCAGCCATACACCATGTGAAGTTACCTCAAAACAAGATACAAACTCAACTTCTGTGGTAGAAGTAGCAACTAAGGTTTGCTTTGCGCTCCTCCAAGACACGGCTCCACCAGCAAACATAAAAATGTATCCTGATGTTGATTTTCGTGAATCAACGCATCCAGCAAAATCTGAGTCTGAGTAGCTAACTACTTCAAGATTCTCAGTTCGTTTGTACATCAGTATGTAATGTTTAGTACCTTTGAGATACCTCATCACTTTCTTTGTAGCTCTCCAATGATCCATTCCTGGATTACTTTGATATCTCCCTAACATTCCAACTACGAATGCAATGTCAGGTCTTGTACAAACCTGAGCATACATAAGGCTTCCAACAGCTGAAGCATATGGAATGTTTCGCATTTGTTCCCTTTCTAAATCGTTCTTCGGGCACTGATTCAAATTGAACCTGTCACCCTTCACAATAGGTGCTACACTTGGTGAATAGTCTTTCATTCGAAATCTCTCTAAGACTTTATTGATATAGGTTTCTTGTGATAGACCTAAAATACCTTGAGTTCTATCCCTATGGATCTTAATACCAATTACATAAGATGCCTCACCCATATCCTTCATATCAAAATTCTTAGAGAGAAACTGTTTCACCTCATATAGCAATCCCCCATCATTGGTTGCAAGCAGTATATCATCCACATACAGCATAAGGAAACATATTTTACTCCCACTGACCTTGTGGTATATACACTGATCCATGACGTTTTCCACAAATCCGAATGAGGAAATAACATCATGAAACTTAAGATACCATTGGCGAGAGGCCTGTTTCAATCCATATATGGATTTCTTAAGCTTGCATACTAAATGCTCACCAGCACTAGAGGAGAATCCTTCAGGTTGTTTCATATATACCTCTTCCTCTAGATCCCCATTGAGGAATGTCATCTTCACATCCATTTGATGCAGTTCTAGGTCAAATTGGGCAACCAATGCCATTATTACACGGAGAGAATCTTTCTTCGACACAGGAGAAAATGTCTCTGTGTAATCGATTCCTTCCTTCTGAGTGAATCCCTTAGCCACGAGTCTTGCTTTATATCTTTCGATGTTGCCTAATGAATCCTTTTTCATCTTATAGACCCATTTACACCCTATGGCCTTTGAACCACTAGGCAACTCGACAAGATCTCAGACTCCATTAGACGTCATGGAATCCATCTCTTCCTTCATAGCATTGTACCATAATTCAAATTCTCTGCAGTTAATAGCTTGTGAAAACATCTCAGGGTCATTTTTAGCTCCTATATTGTAGTCAGACTCTTGTAGATACACAGCATAGTCACTAGGAATTGTTGACCTCCTTTCCCTAGTTGATCTTCTTAATGTTGGGTTAGCATCCTCTTGGAAAGCATGCTCTTCAATTGGTTGTTCAACAGTTTCTGGTAATTGTTCAACAACTGGATCAACTTGGTTATGGCCAAGTGGTTGTGGATCCTCAATGATTGGCTGTTCAATACCCAATGGTACTTGAAGGGCATGGATTACAACCACCTTATCACTTGATGTGGAAGCTTGAGAACTAAAATGATCAAGCTCAGTATTTGGATGCTGAATTTGATCACTCCCACTAATTAAGTCATTTTCAAGAAATTTTGCATTTCTTGATTCCACAATCCTAGTGCTATGAGATGGACAATAGAATCTATATCCTTTAGACTTTTCAGCATACCCAATGAAGTAGCCACTTATAGTCCTAGGATCCAGCTTCTTTTCTTGTGGATTGTAGACCCTAACCTTAGACGGACATCCCCAAACGCGCATATGCCTTAAACTTAGTTTCCAACCTTTAAATAACTCAAATGGTGTCTTTTCAACAGCCTTAGTTGGAACCCGGTTAAGGATATACACTGCCGTCTTAAGGCCTTCAATCCATAAGGACTTAGGAAGCTTAAAGCTGCTAAGCATGCTCCTTACCATGTCCAATAGTGTTTGATTTCTTCTTTCAGCTACACCATTTTGGTCCGGAGACCCAGGCATGGTGTATTGGGCAACAATTCCATGTTCTTGAAAAAATCTAGCAAATGGACCTAATGCTTGTCCATCTTCAGTGTATCTACCATAATATTCATCACCTCTATTTGATCTCATTATCTTAATTTGTTTATCACATTGTTTCTCTACTTCTGCTTTAAATACCTTAAAGGCATCAAGTGCCTCATTCTTATTATTCAACAGATAGAGATACATATATCGTGAGTAATCATCAATAAAGGTGATAAAGTATTTTGGACTACTAGAGTCCAAATCTGGACTACAAATGTTTGTATGTATAATTTCTAAAATGGTAGTACTCCTCTTGGCACCTTTCTTAGTCTTATTAGTCTGCTTTCCCTTTATGCAGTCTATACAAATTTCAAAGTCAGTAAAATCTAGCGTACTAAGTATTCCATCTTTTACTAACCTTTTGACCCTCTCTATTGAGATATGACCTAATCTACGGTGCCATAACATAAAGGAATCTTCATTAGTAACACATCTCTTAATACCTATGCTACTAGAAACATGCATTGAATCATTAAGTATACTGTCTTGTAATTGAATTCAGAAAAGACCATCAGAAATTGTACCATTGCCAACAAGATTAGATTTATAAAATAACTTAAACATATTATTTGAAAATTCAAAAGAATATCCAAAAGGCAAAAGTTTCGAAATAGAAATTAAGTTTCTAGAGAAACTTGGTACATAAAAAGTCCTTTCCAATATCAAACTAAAGCTAGTATCTAAAACTAGTCTGCAAGTTCCTATAGCTTCAACTAGTGAGCCCATCTTGTTGCCTGAATAGATGTACTGCTCACTGCCCACTAGCTTCCTTTGGTTTAGAAAGCCCTGCAAGGTATTAGAGATATGAATTGTAGAACCAGAATCAATCCACCATGTGTTACTACTAACATCTACCATATTAGATTCATAACAAAAGTGTGAGATTGAGATACCTTTCTTTTCAAGCCAGCTCTTAAATTTGTTGCAGTTCTTCTTTATGTGTCCTTTCTTCTTGCAGAAGAAACACTTGGACTCTTTCTTTATACTTCCTTGAATGGGTACATTTCCCTTTCCTTTTGAGTTAGCTTGCTTGTTGTTCTTCCCTTGTGTTTCCATATGTGCGCTTTCTCCCATTTCTGCAATAAGCCTCCCTTCTTCCTGTACACACATGGACAGAAGTTCATTGATTGTCCATTTCTCCTTATGTGTGTTGTAAGAAATCTTGAAAGGTCCATACTGAGGCGGCAGAGAGTTTAGGATATAGTGCACAAGGAAAGACTCAGACATCTCGACCTCAAGCATTTTTAATTGAGCTGCAATGTCCCTCATCTGCATGATATGCTCTCGCACACCCGTTATGTCAGTAAGTTTCATTGATGATAACCTTGTCATTAGGGTGCTTGCCAAAGCCTTGTCTGAAGTTTCAAATTGTTCATCAATGGCCTTGAGCAAATTTCGAACGTTCTGATGCTCTCCGATAGACCCACGAACGCTAGCAGAAATCTTAGTTTTGATATACATCATACTAAGGCGATTTGATCGCTCCCAACGCTCATAAAGTGCTATTTCAGCTGCACTACTACTATCAGTGGGTTTAGGAGGTTCATCCTTTCTTATTGCATCATCCACGTCCATCCACCCCAGTTGAAGAAGAATTTTCTCCTTCCATATCTTATAATTATCACCATTCAATTCGGGAACTTGGAAATCAGAGATATTCAAAGGTTGAAAAGCTGTATAAAATTACATGCTATGTTAATAATTTGAGGTAATTAAAAAATTATTTCATATGACATGTCTTACCAATGCAAAACATATCTATCAAACATAATCCTAGTAACAAACAAAACTGCCTGTGGGCTTAGTTTTATTTAATTAGGTTTATGTACAAAATTGATAAAACTAGCAAATTATATCCCCTATCTTAATTCTTGTGGGTAGATTAAGGTAAAGGAAAATTTACTATCCCACCCTAATTAATCATATTAAATATAATAATATTCCTGTGGGATAATGATTATCATATTAAATATGATTAATTACAATTAATGACAATTTTCTTAATGTGATCCTAAATTTAAATTTAATGCTTTATGTATAATTTTAGAGTAATCAAAGGTGTTGTGGCTAAACTTCAACTAAACTAAAATTATACAAATCACTTGTCATTTTAAAATATACTTAAACAAAATGCACAAATAGGCATTTCTCTATGAAAATTTAATTAATCACTTAAATAAATGTGACAAATTAATTTTCTCTCCATAGAAAAACATATTGTCTAAGATTAATAAAAATAATCATACAATATTATCCTAATGAGAATTAAATAACTAATTAATCAACCAAACTTAATATGATTAATTAATTAAATTATCTTATTTAATGTAATCTAAATATGTTAAGATAATGCCTAAAATAATATCTAAATATTAGGCATAAATTATATGACATTAGTATGTTTGTTATGATTTAACAATATTCAGAAACTAAAAAAAAAATGAACAAATAAACGTTTCTGAACCTTATATAGGAGTCTGTGTAAGCAAATGACAAGTAAATTCAATTGGATTCAGTGGTCAGAGGCGTTCTACATTAGTCAAGGACGGTGGTTCAAGTCCTATGTGAAGCAAACCGTGTTTTTCATGTAATCCATAGCAAGGCAGAGGCAATTTTAAGCTCTGATACCAAATGTGAACTATATCTAGGATACTCAGATACTTAATATATCCTAATTAAAGCATAAAATTAATTCAGAAATACGGAAGCCTACCTCCAGCCATTGCCACGTTTGAATTGCGCACCGAAAGTTCTGTAATCTCCTCTTGGATTGCACCGAATAGTTACTTAGGATTCCACACTCGGGTACTTCCAGGTTCTGGTTTGTACTTCTTTGATGATGTAATTATGTTTCAAAAAACATTGAAAGATTAAACCGAACCCGAGGACCCCTGTATGGTTTTTATACCAGCATGAACTCAACTTCTCCCATCAAAAAAGTTGAGATTTTGATCGTTTGTTGAAGTAGAAAACTGCTTCCTAATTTCACGGACTACATTCAACCATTTGAACGTTGGTTTTGTTACCAACGGGAAGCCAACGGGAAAAAGATTTGTTACAAGGCCTCCTTGAAAGATTTAGGAAAGAAAGACTTGTTGAAGCTTCCATTGAATATGGAAAATGGAGAGAGCTCAAAGATCTTTTCCAGCAATTTTGGGGACTGTTGGACTGTGATGCTGAGCTAATTGGTGCATTATATAGAAATACATGAAATGAAAGGAAGTGATTCTTGAAAGGGAAGCAAACAAAAAAGTTACGCGAAAAGATTATCATGAAATATTTTTACACATAAATTATTGGCTAAAGCCGTGTGAGGAAGATGACGTGGTAGGATCAATCAATGAACCATTACGCATTAAGTTAGCGGCCGCGGACGTACCGTGTGGTCTCAATGTTTGTTATCAAAAGTGAGATACCTAATATTGCTTGAAAAAGTTCTACTCCACGATAAAATGTGTTTCTCAAAAAATTTGGAACACGTTGCTGTAAAGAGGAATAATTCCGAAATTTCTTTAAAAATTAAATCCCACCTTCTAAAAAAATCATTTTGAGAGTGTGATATTTTTTATTTATTGAATAACATAAATAACTCTGTAATAGCCACTAATAATTTTTTCCATAATAATAAAAGTAATAATTTACCTAATACATATATAAAATTATAGATTTGAACCCAAAGCATAACATAAAGTAAAGCCCAAATAAAAAAATGTGTTTCTCAAAAAATTTGGAACCCATGGTTGTAAAAGGGTATAATTTGAAGTATCTTTAAAAAAAATCATTTTGAGGGTATTATACTTTTTATTTATTGAATAACATATATAACTCTGTAATAGACCAATAATTTTAAGGTAATTTTTAAGTTTCCTCTTTCCTTTTTAACGCAAATAATTAGGGAGTGTCTTCCTCTCGCTTTCAGAGTTATCTAGAGAGGCACTCATTATTACCGGTGGAAAAATGTCCAAACAAATACAAAAGAGGGGAAACGAATGAAGATAGAATATGAATCCACCATTATACTTATTAATTAAATAAATATTGTTGATGCCCCCTACTAGCTTTTTGTATATCAAACATAGAGAAAAGAATTATAAAATTTATCCTTTTGATTTTTACTAATGATAAACTTACAGCAACTAAAATTGGTTTTATTAATATTTGTTTTCTTAATATATAATAATACTATATGCATTAAAAATGAGATTTAAAATTAAGTTCTGAATGAAATCAAGAACAATTATCAAATATATAATGCTGAAATAAATTTATAAAATTTGATTCAATAAATATAAAAAATTCATAACTTCATTTTAAATCTCATTTTTATTAACATTTTTTTTAATATATGGCCTCAATTTTGATCGTGGATGTTTTTAAAATCCTCAAAAGTGTAATTACTGAAAATCAAATTCACAATTATCAACATGATATTAGTTCAATAGAAAATATATTGGCAACAAACAAATTTGACCTATGAATGAACAGTTATTTTAAATATTTACTGGAGTGAGAAAAATTTTTAATGCTCGACTGCCCCCTTGATCACCATTAATTCATAAAAAATAAAATCAAATTCACAATTAATTAATTTTAATATCAACTTTTTGAAGTGAGAATAATCAACTCATTAAATTTATGCATATAAGAGTTCAAAATTGAACAAAATATAAAAAACAAAAAAGTTTGGCATTCTTAAGAGTGAGGGTATCACTTGAATTAAACTTTTTGATAATACATAATATCAACTTTATCAAAGAGAAATAGATTAAACAAAGATAAGTACTTTTTTAATTTATGGGAGAAAAGGAAATTAAAGCAAGTAGGATCACGCCGGAGCAAAACGACTAATTAAAGAAAATTATGCTTTTGATGGACCCCTCACTAAAGAAACATCGTAGGTGATGAAATCGATGATTTATTTACGATGTCTTTTCGTGGTAGCAGAAACTTTTCCCTGAAATCGCGTTGAAGCGACCCTTGCTTGAGTCCGAAGCAAAGCAGGACCATAAGGAATTTGCATACAAATAATCATAGGAAAATAAAAAAGATGATAAAATAGGTTTTTAAAACAGTTTTATAAAATAAGTTTCAAAAATAATTTTAAAAATAATACAAAAAAGAAAATATTTGATAAGTTATTTTAAAAATAATTTTGAATCACAATAATGCAAAAGAAAATGTTTAATAAGTTATTCTGAAAATAATCTTAAATTATAATAATATTATTAATGAAGTATACTTTGGAGACAAAAAATAAAAATAACTTAAAGTTTTTTTTATTTTTTTATTTTTAAAATACATATTTTAAAAATAATTTTTAAAAATAAAAAATACATAAATAAGTAGATTTTTTTATTTTTTATTTTTAAAAACTAAAAATTATTTTTAAAAATAGTTTCCAAACAGATTCTAAACTTTTGTTTTGTTATCTATTTTCCATTAAGTATGATCAAATCTTCTAGTCTCCGAGTGAACATCGACAATCAAGGCTTCCTTTATTTGATCGGAAAATAAACATTTATGAAAAGTAATTTTTTAAAAAGAATAGATTTTTAATAAATAAATTGATTTTGTATTATTTAGGCACACAAAAAATGTACTCTCAGTTCTTGCTATGCGCATAAAGATAAATTATTTTCTATTGAAAATATTATTATATTTAGGAAATTTATCTTTAAGGTTACACTACTAATGATTTTATTCTTAAACTTCTTTCAAAATAAAGGTAAACAAATCTTTATTAGGAAAAATTAGTTAATTATATTTTGTATCGAATATTACATTTAAAGAAGAATGCTTAAATATTTCTTTTTTATTTTTGTTATTTTTTATAAAGTTAATTCATATTATTTGGACAAAAATTGATAAACAAAATTTTCAACTATCATGAAATTAAAATGTTCACTCCCTAAAAAATAACCACTCCATCAAATATTGCAATCTATATTCTATAGTAAAAGTAATGAAGTAGGCTATTCCATCATTTATGGTCTAGCCTTTTTATACATATATCCTTCATATTTTTCTTATATTCCAATATTCACTATAGGAAGAAAGACTTTCAGTAACAACATCTGTCATTGGTATAAATATCTCATTCGTTGCTGAATTAAGAAGTTGTCGAAAAAAATGTCATTGGTAAAAATTCATCAGTGTAGGGTCCAACCCCAACAACACAATTATTGTTAATAAAAACTAAAGTTTCTACGATGATAAAATTGTTGTAAAAAATATTTTCAAAATTCAAAAATTTTTTAATTTTAATCTTTAGCAACAACAAAGCCATCACTAAAAGTTAAATTAAAAAAATAAAAATTAGAATAGCACTTTTAGCGACAACAATATTATCACTAAAATTTGTTTCAAAATTTAAATTTTTTTAATTTTAGTAATTAAAGATGACATTGTCATCACTATTAGATTAACCATTTCTGATGATAATGTTGTCGCTATAGTTTTAAATTATAAAAATAAAAAAATTAAAATACAAATTTCAATGATGACAATGTCGTTGCTGAAATATTTTAAAATTTTTTATTTAGTTTTAGCAACAACTTTGTTGATGCTAAAAGTATTGTGAAAATTTAAATTTTAGTGATAACAATTTCGTCTTTGAAAATTTTCATAATTAAATTAAAATTTAAATGAAATTAAATAAAATTTTAGAAATATTAACATAAATTATATTAAGTTAAAATTGTAATTAAATTAATATATTTTATTTGATAGCATCAATAATAATATTTTTTATTTCAATTTAATTGAATTAATTTAATATTTTTAATTTAATTTTATCTAATTTAAATAGCACAAATAAAATACGTACACTAACAACATAGGTAAAAAAAATTTAAAAAATGATCCAAATGAAAGAAATGAATGCTCATAAAATAATTGTATAAATGTTCATACATAAAAATAAAAAATTGTATATATATGATTCATATAAATGTCTTTACATGAAAATAAAAAAAATTATATATACATGGTAACCTAAGAAGAAGGGAGGTCTATGTATCCATATGTATCATCATCCATCCTAGGGTTATCATCATCATCCCGACGATGTGGACAATATATTGAAGGTGGTGCCTAAGTGGGATGAGATGGCTAAGCTGGGGGTGCTACTGCAAATTTGCTCATCTCAAGCTGTGCAATCACAAAGGGAGGCACAAGCAATATAAGCCCTGCTATTTGAGTAGGGAAGTAAGCTTTGTGAAGTAAACCACCCATTGTTACTATATTTCCTATTGCTGAGCAAGCTACTACTGCTGCTCCTAAATCAACTACTACCTTTGTTGAAGCTGCTGTCAGCTCTACTACAACTACCCTTGCAACTTATTGACCTAAGAAAAGTGTTGTGACCCCGCCCTGAAGTCAAAGGTGCCAATCGAAGAGTATAACTAGTTCATAAGCACACAACCAATCGCTTTCCTGTACCCTTGACGGGTGCCAAGCACTTCATCAACAAGTGCAGCCTCATTGATCTGTATAGGAATGCCAATCAAGCCAGTGAATAATACACTAGACTACGCATACTAAGTTATCAACTCAGTCATTTTTGCCTTAAATTATTAAAATAAAATTCAATTATAAAAATTACATAATATGTTTGCAAAAATTTTATCATTAAAATATAGGGTTTAGTTAACTTACATATTGCTCCTCAAGGGTCAAATGCACCCACTCCCTCATTCTACATGTATCGAACCCTAAAATTCTCTAGCACAGTTACTATAGCTCACTTGTATCCTTATTTCTCTATTTATGTTTCATGAAAAAAAAGGATGAACATAATTATTGACATGGCGAATAAATTATATATTTAAATCATGAATAATAAGTTGAATAACCTTATTATAATGATGTGCAACAATGAATTTCGATCTATGTCAATTATTCACCACTTTTTTTGCCCTATTCCCTACATTCCTCATAGACAACTCTTGGAAATTAAGAAATAACCATACCATATTGTTACGTTTAAGAGTCATAATTGAAGTATAATTTAAACATATGAAATAATCACATAAATTTATTAAATATCATACTTACTCTATAAGTTTCGTTGTTAAAGAAGTTCACGCATCTCTATCAAATTTATACTTGTCCTTTATTATAACAAATATAAAAATGAAATAAAAAATTCATTTCATTCTTTATCTTAACAAACTTAATTATGAAATGATTATATTATCCATTCTATTTTCATTTTTTTCATTACATTTCATCAAAAACAAACATAATATAATTGTTTCATCAAAATAAACATTGTTGATGCCCTCTATTAGCTTTTTGTATATTAAAAAAAAATTTCTTTAACTTATCAGTTAAATACGTTCTATCATTTTTAAATTTTATCATTTATTAATTTTTAAACTTATTATATTTAATTATAAAAAATTTACTTTTTTCAAATTTCTTGCTGGTAAAACAGAAAAAAAGTGCACAGCATTAGTTATCAGTTACTACTAATTAGCGTTCAGGTTGTGGCCATTGTAGAGCCAAGCGAGGATAAAGTACCATTTTACTGTTTTCTGCGAAACTTATTTCCATTTTATCATCGTTTGAAAACTTATTATCAAAATACGCACGGTTGGGGGGAAGTGCCATTTGGGATGGCGCCCAGGGGGGAAGGTGCCACCCAAGATGGCGCCTCTGGGCCTGTTTAAGAGCGCCATTCAAGGTGGCGCCCTCGGTCTGCTACCTGTAATTTTTCCTTAAAAAATAATTAATTTTGATATCATTTCAAAATAAAATTTTTTTAAATAAATAATATATGATTGTGACTCAAAATAAATTTTTAAAAATAAATTACTCATTTCATAATTATATTTGATATCATAAAAAAATATGTTAACTCCACTTTGATATTTAATACATAAATTTATTATAAGAATTAAATAAGAAAGTAGTTAATGATAATAATATAATTAATAAAAATAATAAATATTTAGTAAATAATTAAATATTATTAAAAAATATAGGATCAATAAAGAATAATTACGTAATTTATATTAATGTCTCTCAAAATTTGATCTAATGACACTTAACATTTATCATTTTTCAGAATTATAAACTTCCAATGTTCGGAATTATAAACTTTACAAGTAATTATTTAATACGTTATTATACATAAGCAAATTTATTGAATTATCCAATAATATTTTTTATATACGAAGTTGAATATTGTTAAAAATGAAAAGAAATATAACGAAATAGATATGTTTTTTTTATTTTGTATTTATTCCAATAATATTCTTGCTACTTTGTATTTATTTCAATAAAATTATTTTTAATTTATAACAAAGTAAATACAAAATGACGAAGTTGAAGATAGTTAAAAATTAAAAAAATGTGGTTATTTCGTTGCAATAATCTTTTCATTTTGTAATGAAATTAAAATTGTAACATGAAGTAATTCTTTTTTATTTCGTCACAATGATAAAATATTTTGGCAATGGGTGGCAAAAGTACCGATTAACTATTTTTTAAGAAACTATTAATCGTTTTATCGTTCCTTCGAAATATTTTATCAAAATACGCACAGAAGATACGCACAGCGGTGGAGAGACGCCAAATGGCGTGTCGAAGGACACCAGACGAAATGGCATTGTTGGCGCTCAAGGGAAGGGACACCAGGCGATATGGTGCCTTTGGCCTACGGCACCCTCACTCTTTATTTCTAAGTTAATTAGCCGGTGACCGTGTCTACTGTGAATCCAAAAAACTTAAATTTTGGTATTGTACATGGCCAGCATCCCCATCTACGTTGACAATTGTGCTACGTATGTTTATTCTTAAATGTTTGGTGGACTCAACTCATAACGTATTGAATAAACACAACATTTAATGTCATTTACAAGGATGATGGTTATTTATCCTTTAAATATTATAATTAATATTATTAATTTTTTATATTTATTATAACTATTTATTCCTTTATTCACTAATAATATTAAAATAAGTAATGAGAAAAAAATTTAATTACAAAATAAATATATATTTCATATTATGAAGATAAAATTTCTTAATTTATTATAATATTGTTTATTTATTTTAACATGGTAAATAAATAAAAGAGTAAATAATTATAATAATTGTGAAAGTAAAAAATTAATAATGTTAGTTATTATATTTGGGAGATGTCATTATTATCATTTTTTTTAAAAAAATTAAATATTGTAATGATTTTAAAGTTTATTATTAAAGATATAAGTACCTACACAAGTAGATAAAAATGTCGTAATAATTAAAATTATCCTAAATGTTGATGTTTGGCAATAAAGTAGTAAGATAGATGTACATAAATATACAATAAATATGGAAAAGAAAGCTAATGTCTACATAAGTGATATCCAGTCCCACATTCAGGATCGATAATGTGGTGGCCGTATCTACTAACCCTCTGCGCAGGCTCAAGAGTCACATCCCCGGTGTCTGTGTCTCCTCTACCTCTAGCTCCCGCTCTGCCTCCACCTCTACCTCTATCTACAAGCTCTGAGTCATCTGTCATCATGCCACCAAGTGCTAATCCCTGATCTTGAGTATGTGAATCAAATGTAGGATGATATGGCTGTGATGGACCAGCATCACCGGAAGGAAAGGCATAGAATGAAGATTAAACTCCTGGTATATGTGGAAATGCCTGGAATGAGGATGGAACACCAAGAGGAAACTGGTAAATCTGGGATGACGACGGACCATATAGTGCAGCCAGGAACATGGTGGAGGATGAAGGATCATCAGGTGTAGTAGGGTACATATGAGATGAGGCAGTAATATCAGGCATCATCATCATGGTCTCCTGGGCAGTCGATGGTGGAGGTTGCTGCACTGTCAAAGCAGACGGAACATCAGCCTATGACGTATGTCATGGAGCAGTGCGACATCGTCAGCGAGAGCAAGGCTGATCATGGTCACCCTCCGCAGGGTCTGGGATATGATGGGCATGAGGAGTTGGCTTCGCATGTGAGTCAATAATCATATGATCAACCTCCTGAATGGCATGAAGGATGGAGTCCGTCGCTGATCTAAGCGCATCGAAGGTAAACCTAGCCTGCCCCTTAAGTGTAGTGAAGTCTTATAGTGTGGATACCTCATCTACTTGTGTAAATTTTTGACATTAAAGTTAGTTACAATACTAATGCATTTAAAGAAAATCAGACACAGAAAACTAGCACGCAGTATTACCACAAGGTCTAGCACTCCCCCAACGGGTGTAATACATCGCCTAGTAATGCGTCTGTACCATGTCATGTAATCGGATCATGGGCCTAGAACTAGTCATGTGGTCAGCTCAGCCATAGCGCACAAGTCTCGTCGGATATCCTAGAGTGCAATATACGGCTGATGGCGGATGTGCCACTCCTCATCATGCCGACCGGACAAGTGAAGGCAATGGACCTCCGCCACCTGCTTCGGTGGCTCAGGAATAGCCTGGCGCAGTCCAAACTGCCGCAAAACCCTATCCGGCTAGTGCCACTCAAAAATTTGAAAGTGAATGAGCGGTACCACTGCTGTCCATGTGTCACTCCCGTCAAAACAGTACTGAGGCAGTGATAAGGTGACCACCTTAGTGTATGGGATCCAAGCGATTTGAAGTTGCAAATTTATTTTGTCATTTAAATGCAATAATGAAATGGACAAAGCCCTAAAATAAAAATATCCATTATCCCCTACATACCTGGTCGAGTCGGAGACGGTCCAGCACATATCTGTAATAGGGTAGGCTGTGTGCTGGACTATCTTGGAACGTTTTCTAGTAGTGCCACCTACCAAGTGCAATAACTAAGTTAAACAACTTCAAAGTGAACTTAATTATAAGTGAAAGTTGAAAATTTTTCTAACCTGCAGGCTAGGAGACCAATCCCTGCATCCCCCTCTGGTATGTTTGAGATAGTAATCGCGGGGGTAATAGTGGAAAATCTATCCCATACCCAGAGCTGTAGTAGTAGGCAACACCCTCCTATCTCCCTGTAATCCGGAGCAGTGGCCTTGCAGAGCTCTCTGTACAGATAGGCCAGGCAAGCAGATCCCCAACTGTACGTCCCAGCCTCATGTAAGTGTCCGAGTAAGGGTAAGTGCATGAGGTGGACATATGTGCCGGAGTGGTCTGGAAATAACGTCCCACCAATGAGACGCAAAATGTAGGCTTGGGTGAATCTCTACACTGTCACCTCATCCGCATCATCTGGAAGATGAGTAAAATGCCTCTCTAACTAACTTATCCTCAATCGTCCCCCTCTGAGGACATTCTCGCCCTCCGGTAACTGGAGTCCTAAATACTCCTCTATCAGGGCTCCCCATCCCCATACAGTGGACCCCATCACTGCTCGACCGTCAATGGGTAAGCCGAGCTGAAAAGTAACATCCTGCAGTGTAATAGTCGTCTCTCCCTGCAGCTTGTGAAAGGTGTGTCTCCGGCTTCCATCTCTCTACAAAAGCACTGATCAACTGATGGTCGATCAACACAAACTCGCACATCACCAGGCTGTAAAAACCTGCCTCTCGTAAAAAAGGGACAATCAACTCCGGCAGCTGCTGGTAATGGTAGTGATGAGCTTGTCGAATCCTTAGCATACGGTCAGGCTGCAGAAGAAAAAAATCACTAATTATTGCGTCTGACAATTCAAAAACTGTTTAACCAAGTTTTTTAAAATCTAACTATTTCCATACATGGCTTGCCCAAATTGACTGAGATATGTGTGAGGCCTGAGCCATCAACAGTGAAGGATCCCATGGACCAGGATCAACGCGTCAGGATGTGTATGCCATCTGCCACGACAAGAATTGCATTAGAATGGAATTTAAACACACATTAAGTTAACATACTTGTGCAATTTGAGTACAAAGATCAACATAAGAATTTATATGCACTTGGACGATTAACTGATGGTTTGTTCACATTACTAGTAATGGGGTAACATATATATTCATAATGACGTGCAATTTTACAACCATAAAAAAAAACACATCATCTGACTGTTACACTTATGACATTGGTTAAAAACCTGTGTAACATATCTGCGAAAGTAAATAATCAAAATCAATGTGAAGAAGGGCCTTCCTCCCTATGTAGCAGTGGGCAGCGCCTACGATTATGTCCTTCCGTTTTACAAAGATCGCATTTTTGCTTGACAACACTCTCTTGAGGCTAATCCATCTCATTTCTTATCCGGGTCGACTTTGGTCATCCCTTTGCATGCAATCTTCCATAATTTGGAGCTAGGATAGGAAATAGTGGTAGGTTATTCCATTGCGACCACTCCCCAATCGGCCACCACTCAGATTTGTAGCAATTGAGTAGTGTGTCAAGCCTGTATACAGCATCGACATATGGTTCCCACGATATCTTAACCGAGGCACAAGCAGTAATAATATAAGCGCAAAGATACTTATATGCTTGGAATTGTCCACATTCACATTGCCATTTGTCTAATAATACTTGGATGACCTTTCCACATGATCCCCTGGCCATATCAAGGCCCTCCACCACCTCAAACCTAGTTCCTTGTCTATTATAAGCACAAACGTGGTAAGAAGAAGCACGTGACTGGATAGTCGCAAGCTCCTGTCTGAATCTGCTTGCGTATATGTGACCTTGTTGTAGTTCAACATGTGCTTCTTTTGCCCTTTTCACAACGTACTTGACACATTTATAGTATGTTTATTGAACAAGGCCTGTGATTGGTAGCTTCCTTAATCCTTTGAAAAGGCCATTGATGCACTCTACTATGTTAGTCGTCATATGACCATATCTTCTGCCTTTGTCATAAGCAAGCGTCCACTTTTCTATCGGAATAGCGGTCAACTTCTTGTAGATCTCCTCATTGACTTTCTTAAGGTTCTCCAATCTCTCCATAGCCTTTTCCCAACTGGGCTCATATACTGTACAGAAGGAGACAAATAGGTTAATCGGGTTGAACTACCAGATACGCAAATTTATAAATGAAAGGTTCAATAAAGAAATTATCCTATAAGGCATACCAATCTTAAGGACAGCTTTCTTGACATTGTCATCCCCACATTTCTTGCGAACATTGCTGGCAATATGTCTGATACAGTACCGGTGAAAAGCATGAGGAGGCTGTCATCCTAGACCTTCGGTAGCTACAGCATCTTTTATAGCTAGATGTCGATCTGATATCAGACATATTCCTTGCTGGTTCGTAACATTTACCCGTAGTAATGCCAAAAATTAACTCCAGTTTTCGTAGTTCCCCTTGTCAACAATGGCAAAGGTAAGAGGAACTGGACATTTGTTACCGTCCTGGGTCGTAGCAATCAGTAGCACGCCTCTGTACTTGCCATACAGGTGCATTCCATCAACTTGTATGAATTGCTTGCAGAAGGGAAACGCGGCAATGCATGGCTTGAAAGCCTAGAAAACTCGGTGGAAAATATGTTTTTGTCGATCAACACGGCCGTCAACTGTGACGAATTCTCCTGACTCCAACTTGAACAGAGCTTGGTCACAATAGCCTAAAATGTCCAACCATTTGGGGAGTACTTCGTATGATTTATCCCAATCACTGTACACCTTGACGATTGCCTTTTGTTTTGTCTTCATGCTTTTCTATACGAAATCTTATACCCGTACATGCCTTCCACCTTCTCTTGTATAAGCGAGATTGGAACATCTTGCTTCACTTTAATCATCTCCAATATCAAGGAACTAATATACTCGGAGTCAAGAGACTTGTGATCCTGTGTCAAACTAGCATTAACACATGTGTGAGGCCTTAAGAATCTAGTTATTATCTAAGTGTTAGAATTATTCAGATTGGTCACTTTAAGACGGAATCTGCATTTGTCCCCGTAATTATCGCACTTCACACTTAATCTTCTGGTATCCGACTCCTCCACGTAATAATTGTGGTGCCTTCTGATGTGGTAATGCTTGGTTGCAGCAATTAATGCCTCTTTGCAATCAAACTCTTGTCCAACTTGTAAGTCCTCCATGCCATAATCATAGGTTGGTTTCATTATCTCCGAAAATTCATTGGGATTCCTTATGGCATCCCAATCAATGTGAGAGAAGACAGCAACTTGAGGGACACCACATGATGTCTGTGCAGCATTGTCACTCCTCACTCGCTGCATTGCAACACTGTCTCCATGTGTAGTTGTATGTTCTTCGTCATCAATGTCATGATCATCATCGCTACTGCAAGACACCTCATCGTCTTCAAAACCCGACTCAAGGTGGGCATCCATGAATATAGGATCAGTGGATTCTTCATCTACGATCGGTAAGGCACTTGCTGATCCCATCATAGTATGTGATATATTTCTTGGGAAAACACCTGCAACAGATGAGTCCAATGTAGGAGTATAACTATCAGAAATGTGGAACTCAATTCCGCCCATGTAAAGAAGGCCTTCCCACACCATCAAGCAACTAGTACTGACATTAGCCGTTGGATCCACAGGTGATCTAGTTGTTGGAACTCTTTCTTGTGAACCCAGGTTGGCAGCGTGCAGTTCAGGTGTGATCACCTCCACGTACAACTCCATTGCTATCATCATCGGATGTTGTTCGTAACTTGCTATGGCACATGCCAAGTCTTCATCGTCGTCCAATTCGTATGCCATATATTGAGCATCTGTTTGATGCTGTGGAAACCTGTAAACAATTTTCCCCATAGCTTGATATTGGTGAAGCTTCAATCGGGCATGAATTCTCTCGCGCAAAACATCCATACTGCTGCATTCTCTCAATTTCAATGCCTTTGGGGGAGGTCCATCGTACATTACCCCCATCAATCCCTCAATCATTGTACCATTTGAATATATAAAAGCAATTAAACTTTTCTTCATCTCGTTACTTTTGGCTGCAAAATATTCACTGCACCCTCACAACTGACACATATTATCATATACAAATTTTGTTCTTACAAATGAATGAAACATTATTTAATATTACAAGCGTAGCCTGAACAGGATGTATTATTATTTTTGTAATGTATTTATTTAATAGTACGTAATAATTTACCCGCATAAGACAAACCTATTCCAACCTTTACAGTCCAACATTTTTTTTTCAACAAATTTATAAGCTATTTTTCACTCATTCATAATTTTTCATACTTGTAAAATTTCTAATGTTCATTTGCAAGTGTGATTTAAATATACTAATTAATGTTTATTCTGCACAAATTATACTAATTAAATTGATTAACTTCTCCAGCACACTATATTTTCTATTTCATAAAAATTTTATCCCTTCACACCTATTATTAAACAGGCCCTAAAATTATTTATACATTATTGTTTGTATATTTTTATGATTACAACTATGAATTCCTTTTTCCATATAAACTGACTTCGTGTAATACATATATTACAGTACTTGCACGTATATTTTAATACCTATTGAGTAAACCTATTTATAGTATAATTTCTTCGACTAGGTTTATTATTCTTGCATTCATAATATCTACCATTTAAATAGAAAAATATCCATATTTTCAATAACAATAACCTATTTTTTAAAACTCCTGGTTATATCCACATATCCTAAAATTTTATTTTTATTACCTCTCTTATAGTACATTAAAATTCTACATAGAAAATTTCTCTAAATATAACTTTCACCTACATCCTAAAACCTATTTTAGGACATCTTTCTTTATCTCATTTGTTCTTCTTTTAATAGTACAATCTATCACAGTACATATAAATTTCTACATCATTTTAAGGAAAGGCATAATTTTACATCGTAAACCATAATAATCAATATAAAATAAAAAAACTCACACTATTTATATCATAATATTCTAAATAAATTTCTCTACCATGATAAAAGATATTTTCATGATGACTAATAAAAATTACAATATAAGCACAAAATTTATAAATACTAACCGGTAAGTATTAGGAAAAACAAATAGAAAAAAATCTCTGCATGAAAGAAAAATTTGTTAGATATTTTAATAACTTTAATCTGGCATGTAAAAATTATTACATATTATTGTATCATTAAAATAATTATGCAAAAATCATGCTAAACTAAATATACTTTGCAACACAATATATAAAAGGAACAAATATAATAGCATAGATAAAATCTTATTGATGTAACTTTAATTTTAAATACTCTTATTAGAACTAAAATGTATAACTAATTATTTCAATTAATGCTTCCCATAACAATTTTTTTAAATTAATTTAAGACAAAAAAAATATGTTACATTATGTCAAAATTATGTAATTATCTTATTACTTAAATCGTTAATAATATAAGTCAAAATAAAAATATTATAGCAAAATGAATTGAAAAAGGAGAAGTGCTATGTGAAAGGTAAAGTAATAAGTGTTAAAAATTAAATATATAATTAATTAATTTTATTAAATAATTTATTTGATTATTAAAAAAAATTATGTCAAAAAAATAAATTATATTATATTTATATTATTCAGTATATTGCATTTCAACTTGTAATAGAATGATTGAAAAAAGAAAGAAAAAAAAATAATCAAAGTATATGAAATAAAAAAAATTAATGTACGTACGAACTATAAATCTTTGGAGAAGTTTTTGTTGATGTATTTTAGATTTTAAACATAACATTCAAAAATTATTATCACCAAAAATTTCAAAAAAACTATATAAATAAATTTTAATTTAATTACTAATTATTTTTAAAAAAAATATCATATAAAATTAATTATTTTTAATAATAAAATGTATATTAAAGCTTTAATTTATTTAAAATTATATAATAAGCTAAAAAATTATAACTTTTTATATTTATGTTAATTAATGATGTTGATGTTTTAAACCATAGATAATACAAGTATATACAAAAAGAATACAATAGAGTAAATAAGAAATATACAATGTGTACGGTATAAAGTAATAAAAAATTTACTACATAATAGATTAATTAATTAAATGAATTATATAATTTATATAGAGTAGATTTATAATCAAATAATTGATATATCTTACTGTTAAAAAATATTGCTATATATGGTTTAAATACCATGAGTTAACAAAAAGGATTAATAAAAATGTACAATAAAGAAGATAAAACAAATAGAAATAATGCATAAAATATTAACTCTTTACAAAATACCCTCAATTGATATTTACTTACTTTGACATATATTACTCTAAAATTAATATGAAAATATTGATCAATAGGATAATAAACCTCGTAATAATCAACATATAATCAAAACAAGCTTATTTTTATCATATCCTATATCCTAAAAAAATTTATATTTTAAAAGTATCTAAATATAATTTTTACCTAGATTGTAAATTTTATTCTAAGATACTTTTCTTTATCCACTTTGTTCTTCTTTTAAATTCACAAACTATCACAGATCATATAAATTTGTTCAATTTCTTTCCTAAATCCTATATCATAATTTCATAGCATTAATCATAATAATCAACATAAAATAAATTTTTTCCCCAATGTAAAATATATTCTTATAATAACTAATAAAAATTATAATATAAATACACAAATTATAGAAATACTAACTAGTAAAAATCACAAATTATCGCAAATCATGTAAATTTGTATAAATTTTTCCTAAATCCTAAATCATAAATTCAATTCATAAATCATAATAATTAACATAAAATAAAAAATTCTCTCCTACTGTAAAATATATTCTTATAATAACTAATAAAAATTATAATATACATACAGAAATTATAAAAAAATTAACCAGTACAAATCACAAACTATCACAGATCATATAAATTTTTACAACTTTTTTTAAATTTTATATTATTTTTTCATATCATAAATCATAATAATTAACATAGAATAAAATTTTTTCTACTACTATAAATATAAAAATTATAAAAATACTAACCAATGAAGAGCAGCAAAAGAAGACCAGATCTGCTTCAAAGAAATGTTACCGGATGAAATGTAGATGAAGCTTTGTGAGCTACAGTATGAAAAATGTTACGAACGGCGAACAAAGAAGGGAAGAGTGGCTACTGCAAAAAAGCCCTGAAACAGGATTTTTTCTAGCGCTGCGGAGAGGGAAGAGTGGCTGCTTCAAAGAAGGAAGAGTGGCGTAGGAGGAAGTAGGGTTTTTGGTGCTACGGAGTGGTATAAATAGAGGGTGGAGGCATCATTTGGTTAGGTGCCTCCCATTTAAATTTAAACGGAATGGCGCCTTTCAAAATGGTGCCCCTGCCTTGAAGGCGCCATGTTGAAAGGCACCTTCCTTTAAATTCAAATGGGAAGGCGCCTTTCAACATGGCGCCTTCAAGGTGCGACCCTCCCCAAGGGCGCCACCCTATCTGGCGTCCTCCAAGCTCAAGGGCGCCACCCCAATTGCCGCCCTGCGTATTTTGGTAATATGTTTCGAAATTACGGTAAAATGAAAAAAAGTTTATAAAAAAATCGTATTTCAGTATTTTACCGGCCAAACGATACAAAACTTGGTAGACTTGCATCAATCAAAGGACCTGGTTAGTAGAAAGCAATCTGCACAAGAAAAGGCAAATTCTACGTAAATATTGGGTTTGGTTCGGTACGACCTCAAAAAAGTAGTAACGGTATGATTTTTTACGAATTTTATAAAATAATTTCACAAAATTTTCAATTTTTTCATAAAATTGTACAATTTCTCCGTATAGTATGTTATATAAAATATAATTATTTCCGTGAAATTCACAATTTTTTCACAAGATCTTATAATTTAATTCACGCAAACCTCATAATATGAAGTAATGAAAAAATTATTGCAAAATTTTATAAAAATTATAAATTTTGTATAGAGTATTACGAGTTCTATAAAAGAATTATATAAAATTTATAATAATTATAGCGACATATCTTATTTTAAAAATACACACGAGAAATCCCCGAAATATGCAGTACCATGTGCTCTCTCAAATGGTAAAGTTGTGTTTGCAAAGAGTCCCCCTGCGTGAGCAAGCGTTTTTCCTTTACTAATCGCATCATACATTTTTATGTCAAATAGTGTCTTCAACCAATTAAACCAAAGATGAAATGACACTCTTGACCATCTCCACAGCATGAATCAAAACCACACTAGAAGATACAGGCACACTCAGAGCAACAAGTGCTGCAATACCCAATGCAACACTCGGCCTAACACTCATCAAATATGACTGCAACAACCCAACTGCTTCACAAACATCTTCATCATAATGAGCATAATACTTCTTCTCCCACTGCATCCAATTAGGAGGTGCCTCTTTGTTATTCTTCTCTAACATCTTCATTTCTCTTATACGCTTTCTCAGCACTATCATATTTTGATCCACCAACTTTCCTCCGTAGTCTCTTCCATTTCTTTCTCTGCTCGCACTCACAATCGCGCCGGCTCGCGATCTTCTCCAGCGCGGAGGTGGATCGGAGATTGGCCTCCTTGAAAGATTTAGGAAAGAAAGACTTGTTGAAGCTTCCATTGAATATGGAAAATGGAGAGAGCTCAAAGATCTTTTCCAGCAATTTTTGGGCCTGTTGGACTGTGATGCTGAGCTAATTGGTGCATTATATAGAAATATATGAAATGAAAGTAAGTGGTTCTCGAAAGGGAAGCAAACAAAAAAGTTACGCGAAGAGATTATCATGAAATATTTTTTACACATAAATTATTGGCTAAAGCCGTGTCAGGAAGACGACGTGGTAGGATCAATCAATGAACCATTACGCATTAAGTTAGCGGCCGCGGACGCACCGTGTGGTCTCAATGTTTCTTATCAAAAGTGAGATACCTAATATTGCTTGACAAAGTTCTACTCGGCGACAAAATGTGTTTCTCAAACAACTTGGAACACGTTGCTGTAAAGGGGAATAATTCTGAAGTTTCTTTAAAAATGTAATCCAATCTTTTATAAGAATCATACTGAGGGTGTGATATTTTTTATTCATTGAATAACATAAATAACTCTATAATAGCCATCAATAATTCAATAATTTTTTTTAATAATCATAAGAGTAATAATTTATTTTAACATATATATAAAGTTATAGATTTGAACCTTAAGCATAATATAAAGTAAACCCAAATAAAAAAAGTGTTTCTCAAAAAATTTGGGACCCATGGTTGTAAAAGGGTATAATTTTGAATTTGAAGTATCTTTCAAAAAAGGGTATAATTTATTTAATGTATATACATAGTTATAGATTTGAACCCAAGTATAACATAAAGTAAAGCCCAAATGAAAGTCTGCTATTCTTAAAAAATTTGGAACCCATATCCTTAAAAAAAATCATTTTGAGGCTATTATACTTTTTATTTATTGAATAACATAACTCAGTAATAGACTTAAGTTTCTTCTTTTTTTTTCTCAGCAAATAATTAGAAAGTGTCTTCCTCTCGCTTTCAGAATTATCTTGAGATGCAAATACCTAGGAATGAAACTAATTTCCTCTGGTAATAGTAAAAGCCAATATGGAGATTTAATATCCAAGATTAGTCAAAAATTGGAGGGATGGCAAGCTAAAAGGCTCTCAATGGCAGGAAGAGTTACGTTAGTTAATTTAGTAATATCAACAATGTCAATATATCACATGCAAATTGAAAGAATTCCCAAAGGAATATGTCACACGATTGATAAGACACAAAGAAATTTCATTTGGGGTCACGATGAGATTACCAAAAAGACACACACAATTAAATGGAGCATTATCTGCCAACCTAAATCATCAGGAGGCTTGGGATTAGAAAACTTGACAACAATGAATACTGCTTGTCTCATGAAATTGTGTCACAAGATGTGCACCACATCCAAAGCTCTTTGGATTCATGCACTGAGAGGCAAATATGGAGATAGGAATTCATGGCCTATTTGTTTCCAAAGCTCAAAGTGAAACTCCATATTCTGGAGAGATTTAACCAAACTATAGAGTGAAATAAAGAAATTCCTTAGATGGAAAATCTGGGATGGCTTTATAATTCATTTTTAGAAGGTTGATTAGCTAAACTTAGGTAGTCCTCTATGCCAATATACTACATTACCTATAGATGAAAGTCAACTAGTTGCTAAAGTTTGCGAACTAGTGGCCCCCAATAACGATTGGGACTAGAATGTACTACAACAATGTCTCCTTAGCTTGATTCTCCACAAAATAATGCTTATCTTCCCTCCACAAGCTCAAGTAGGGAAGGATCAACTATGCTGGTTTGAAAATCATAGCTGTTTCTCAGTGGCAAGTGCCTATAAAGCTCTTATGAAGAATCACTGGGCTCTTGAGTTTGAAGTATGGAAGAACGTTTGGAAACTAAATGTTCCCCAATGAGTCAAACTATTATTTGGCAGGTACTACACAACAGCTTACTAATGAATCAAAGGATGGCCAAATGGGGCTATGGTTCAAAATACTACAAACTCTATCCTAACCATGAAGAAACCATATTACACACCCTCCGTGATTGCAAACTAGTAGTAGATATATGGAGGAAGCTAGTCCCAAGTCATCACCTAACCCAGTTCATGTTGTTGGATCACAGCAGTTGGATAAATACTAACCTCAATCAGAAGATCACATATAGAGCTAATCTATATTGGGCTGATACCTAGGCCATTATAATATGGCACTTGTGGAACTAGCAAAACAAAGAGAAGCATGAAGAGGAATTCTCAAGACCCAGAAATGTTGTAGGCAATATATTCATACATATTGAGGAAGTTAGCAGTTGTTTAATTACGAAGAGTATGGGATCCAACCAGACCATGGAAATACAAGTAAGCTGGTCACCTCCTACTGAAAATTAGGTGAAGGTAAACTCAGATGGTGCTTGTAATAGAAAAGACAGAATGGCAACGTGAGGAGGGGTTGTAAGAGATGCTTCAGGTACATGGATCTGTGGGTATACAAAACTCCTTGGAGACTGTAACTCTATTGAAGCGGAATGCTAGGGTATGATATGTGGCCTCCAAATAGCTTGGAAGAGAGGTTACAAGAAAATTCAAATGAAAAGTGATTCAAAAGCATTAATAGACTGCTTGCACCAGATTGGAGAATTCAAGCATTATTTAATCAAAATAATTAAAGACCTTTCTACTAAAGATTGGGAATTGGAAATTACCCATATATATTGAGAAGGGAATCAATGTGCTAATTAGATGGCTAGATACGGGATCAACCTCCCTTTAGGAATCTATAAATATGACAATCCTCCCACTAAAATAGCTTATATAGTTCTTGTTGATGTTATGAGGGTCCCTATGACCCGCCCTATGAATATATTTTAATGCTCTTTTCTTTTTTGCACAGTAACCCCGTTATCTAACCAAAAAAAAAAAGAATTATCTTGAGAGGCGCTCATTATTACCGGAGGAAAAATGTCCAAACAAATACAAAAGAGGGGAAACGATGAAGACAATATATGAATCCACTGTCATACTTATTATTTAAATAAATATTGTTGATTCCCTCAAAACATAGAAAAAAAATCATAAAATTTTGCCTTTTGATTTTTATTAGTGACAAACTTACAACAACTAAAATTACTTTGTTAATATTTTAATATAAAATAATGCTATATATATTAAAAACAAGGTTTAAAATTAAATTTTGAATACAAATCAAGAACTATTATTAAATATATAATAATGAAACAAATTTATAAAATTTGATCCAATAAATATAAAAAAATCATAACTTAATTTCAAATCACATTTTTACTAACATTTTTTAATTAATATATGGCCTCAATTTTGATTGTGATTGCATTTAAAAGCCTCAAAAGTGTAATTACTGACAATCAAATTCACAATTATCAACATCATATTGCTTCAATAGAAAAGGTATTGATAACAGACAAATTTCACCTATAAATGAACAGTTATTTAAATTTAGAGAGCACTCTTATTGAAGTGGGAAAAATTATTAATACACGACTGCCCCACTTGGTCGCCATTAATTTATAAAAAATAAAATCAAGTTCACAATTAATTAATTTTAATATGAACTTTTTGAAGTAAGAATAATGGAGTCATTAAATTTACACACGTAAGAATTCAAGATTAAACAAAATATAAAAAAACAACAAAGTTTGGCATTCTTAAGAGTCAGGGTATCACTTTAATTAAAGTTCTTGATAATACATAATATCAACTTTATCGAACAGAAATAGATTAAACAAAGATAAGTAATCTTTTAATTTATTGGAGAAAAGGAAATTAAAGCAAGTAGATTGCCACTGGGGCAAAACAAATAATTAAAGAAGAAAATTATGCTTCTGGCGGACCCTTTACTAAAGATACATCGTAAATGATTGAAATCGACATCCGCAGTTTTTATTTAAGATGTCTTTCCTGTGGTGGCAGAAACTTTTTCCCTGAAATCGCGTTGAAGCGATCCTTGCTCGAGTCCAAAGCAAAGCAGGACCACAAGGAAATTGTATACAAACAATCATAAGAAAAACTGAAAGATGATAAATTAAACAATTAAACTTTTGTTTTGTTATCTATTTTCCATCAAGTTTGATTAAATCTTCTAGTCTCCGAGTGAACATATCAAGGCTTCCTTTATTTGATCAGAAAATAAAAATTTATGAGAAGTAATTTTTTTTTTAAAAAATTTCTAATAAATAAATTGATTTTGTATTACTTGGGCACACAAAAAATATAGTCTCAGTTCTTGTTATGCGCGTAAAGGTAAATTATTTTTAATTGAAAATGTTATTATATTTAGGAAATTTATCTTTAAGGTTACACCAATAATAATTTTTTTCTTAAACTTTTTTCAAAATAAAGGTAAACATATCTTTATTAAGAAAGATTAGAAGCTAATTATTTTTTATCAAATATAACATTTAAAGAAAAAATACTTTCATATTTCTTTTTTTCATTTTTGTTATTTTTTTCATAAAGTTAAATCATATTATTTGGACTAAAATTGATAAGCAAAAATTTTCAACTATCTTGATTGGCTAAATACTTTCTCAATGTAAATAATAATATGATTATTTATAATCAATATTTGTAGGGATGGAAGGAGAAAGAAAACGATATGAAAGACCCGCGGGAGTAAGGGAGGAATGAAAGATAGAGAATGTATAGAAGGTTACCAAAGAGAGAAGGGAGTTCTTTGGTTTTCACCAAAAATAAATTTTTCAAAATCTTAAATTTTTTTAAAGAATTATTTCATCATCAACTTAAAAATTAATCAAATTTATTTAGTTGATTAATATCTCATGTGTCTTAGTTCAATACAGAACTTTTTACGAAATAATATCAAAATAACTAATATGCTCCTCAAATGATCTCTTATTATCTTTTATTTTTTGAATTACATTTCTAATTTTTATTTCCGTCATAATTTTTCTAAATTAGTAATTTTTAATTTTTTTTAACTTCCTATGAAAAAGCAAAATAGGTTTACATAAAAAATTAATGTCTTATATACATATATATATCTTAAATTATATTAATATAATTAAAATAAAATTTAATTTAAATATTTTTATATAATTAATATAATAAATGATTAATGATATCAAATCTATAAATAGTTAATAAATATAAAATAATATAATATATATAATAAATATAATTCACTCAAAATTAAATTTTTATTACCATAATAATATTTATGATAATATTTATAATTTGTATTTATGATGTTATGTTTAATTTTTTGATTTTATGTAATTTTATATAAAACTCATTTTATTTATTATATAATTAATAAAATAATCATATCTAATATAATTACTAATTTTATTTGAATAAGTATATTTATATTTTATAATTGATAAATCATACTTATAGTTAATAAATATTTATTATAGTTTTCAAATTTGGGAATAAAAATTTAAAGTGGTCATTAAACAAATTAAGTAAGGATAGTTTTGTATTTCTATCTATAAAATACATAGAAAGTTTTTCTTATGGGGAGATGTTCGTAAGTAACCTTTCATAATTTGTGAGAAACAAAACTTTCTAAAAAGTTATATTTCCTCCATTTTTAATAATTAGTGGTTAATCAAATAATTTAAAAAATTTATATTTCCTAAAAAATTATACATTTCATACTATTTTTGTGAGTTAAATGACCTCATAGAACAAAAAGAAAATGATAAGAGAGATGAAAAAAGAGAATAGAGAAAAAGTAGAAGAATAGGAGGAGAGAAGAAAGAGTGGTATAGTGATAAAGTTAGGTGGGAGAGAGAGAATAAAGAAAATTAGAGAGAGAGATAAAAGAGAGAGATGGATATAAAAAAGAATAAGAAAATTATAGAAAGAATGACTAAAATTATATGATATATGATAATTTAGGAAAGTAATTTTCTTTAATTAAATGGAAAAATTACTTTGTTTCAATTTTACACTATCATTTCTTCTTGTTGACCAATTTTTCTATTGGCTCCAACTATAAGAAAATTAGGAAAATAGTTCTAGAAAAACATTTTGTCCCTCAAGAAAATGGAAGTTAAAGGTTTTTTTTAATAGAGGGAAAGGAGAGAAAAGGGAAGGATATAGGACATCCTTTCCTAGGTTTAGGAGTTTTGTGTAAGGAAGGAAAGAACATGAGAGTTGAAATACTTATAGTCATTACGTACTGTATCTCCCTTAAAGATTATCACTTAAATGCTCTATCTATTAATTAGGTGTGAGTTTTTTTTTTTTAGTGCTAATCAATTATAAGTTGACTCGAATTTCTCACCTATTATAATTAGTAATAAATGATTGTTAATTTATTGTTTATATTTAATTGACTATTAGATAAAATGGATCAAGCATTATTAATTGATAGCATTTAGATAATTAATGCCTAAAGATGATATGGTAGACAATGCCTATGTAAGTATTTCTCCAGTAGAGTTTATAACTAACCCTCCAAAACCTCCACTTTTCAATATTTTGTTCTTCTCCAAATTTAGAGATTTTGGATGATTATCTACTTAATTCATAAATTTGACCCCTATTTTATCCTTTAATTTGTATTTATATTTACATTCTCAATATTTGATTATTATTTACATTTAAATAAATATACTATTTACATTTTTTGAAAGACACCTAGGGTTTGAAAAATACATATAATTGTGAAAATTTTTTAATAAAAATATAAAATCATATTTTTTTCCTTATTGGTAATAATTATATCTAATAATTATGACTCATAATTATTTATTCATACATATTTATCCTTATTTTAATTCATTCATATAAGCTTTAGGTTTAGAGTAAATATGGATTAAGTTATTATTAATCTTATCAAATAAAATGTCATATTATATGAACCCATGAAAACTGTTTCAGTAAACTTTTTATAAGTAATAATTATAACATGATTGTATATATATTGATTTATTATATCATTTTTCATAAAAAAAATTAAGAGCGAGAAAACATTTTATCAAAAAAATTTTGATAAACATATATATTTTAGGAGATTTTCTTAATCGTAAAAAATTCATTAATAAATTAATCTTTTTTAAAAATAATAAAATTTTAAAATTACATAGCTAGTTAAGTTATATATTTTGGTTTAACCATCTATTATCCTTCTTTATATAATTTTAATTATTCAACAAAAGGAAGGGAAGCTATGACTTATCCTTTCATTCTCCTTTCCCTTTCCCTCCATTCTCCCCCTGTTGTCTTCTCTTTCATTCCTCTTCTAACTCTTAAACATTACATAAAATTATCCTTAATGAAAAGTGCATATAAGTCACTCGTTGCAGCTTTGTTGCTTCTATTCTTTTCAAAAAATAAACAAGTTAGATTTGCATTCATAATTTTATTTTATAGTAATCATTATCCCTTTGTTGGGAATGATTAAAAATATGATTTTATTTATTCTCAAATGAATTTCGACTTTGGTGTTTGGATTTAAAAAAAAAAGAAAGATTTCATTTCATTTTATTTATAATTCTAGTTTTAATTACAATTGTGTCAATATAAAATCTATTAATTTTGTCAATGATATCACTAGAATTCACTTTATTTGACCTAAAATATATGCCATATTAAAATTTTACCTTTTTTATAATATTATATTTATTATAATATCATCAAAATCTATATTTTAATTGAATTGCACTCATTTTTCAATATATTTTAGATAAAATAATTTATTTATAAATGAATTAAAATTATTAATTTTGATATAGTTTCTAAATAATAAAATTATTTTTTAGATGAATTAAATTTATTTTTATTAAAATGAAATAATTACAACTCTAGAAATATTTGATTTTAAACTAACCCTGAGAAGATCTTGAAACTTTTAATTTCTTCATCTACCTTTTCTTGATCTTCTATAGATATGTTTTAGCAAGTTTATTGACATACATGTCTTCTATATGAGTTATTTTTGTCCTTACAATCTTATGAAACCTTTTTACTTTTGTTTCTACTTCATATGTCTTAGTTTGAAGCATTTTTCTTAGGCCCCATTTTCGGATAATGAAATCTTGAATAAATAGAGTTTAGGATGGGTGAGTATCTGTAAAATCTAACTAATTGAATATTTTGTAACACCAAAAATTTTAGTTGCATTTATTGATGTCATTGTAGAAGTCATGAGTATCTATAAAATCTAATCCAATTGAATATTTTATAGCACTAAAAATTTTAGTTGCATTTATTGATGTCATTGTAGAAGCTTTTTCCTTTCATGACTTCACTTTTCATATAAAATAAGGATAGGCAAATAAGGTTCAATCTAGTTTTTGACTCATACTTAACCTTGATTTGTTAAGACTTAAACTCAGTAATTAGATCCTTAGATCAAGTTTGGGCAAAAAAATTAAGCCTATTTTGTTAAATGGGTTAAACTTGAACATCCCATTTAAAAATTGCCAATTTGAACCTAACTTGATTTACATATTTAAAAAAATATTATATATTACATATACTATATAGGTCCATTTTCTTACCATAATTTAAAGCATCTTGAGCTTCTTGGTATTTTTTTATTTAGGCCCAAGTTTCTTTATTTTCTATTATAGACTACTTCATTATTTTGGTTATTTGCCATTATTATATAAGACACTATTTTCAAAAAATAAAAATAAAAAAGCAACCAAGCCAAATTAGGTTAGGTCTAGGCACTCCATTTCAAAATAAGGTTGTGTTTGGGCCTTAAAATTTGAAAAAAATTAGGTTTAGGCTAAGTTTGTGAAAGAAATTAAAAAGAAATTGTGAATATTCTCTAATCTAGACTTTTATATTATGGCATGATAAAATTAAAAAAAAAACCATAAAATGGTTATGAAAGATGATATACTTGTATCATGTAGATCTATCTTTTGGTGTTTGCACCATATAAAATAAAATAGGGGATAACTCTCTCAGAAATCCCTACTTCTACATAATAGGATAAATTGATGGAACACTCAAGCCCTAAACCACAGAGATGTGAGATAAGGACCCTTTATTACTAATCTAGGTTATGAATCTAGACCATCATGGGATCCATACTCATGTCATTAATATTAGGCTAAATATCTAATTGCCCGCTAGTTAAGTCACACAGGTCCAATTAACAATAATCCTATTTCATTAATAAATTATATATAGTCCATAAATAATTTAACAATCTCCCTCTTGGACATACATAATTGATTAATATAGTCATAAATGGATTAATAGTAATACAGAAATGTTACTTTTACACCTCTTAGTCTAATTGAGATCATAAATGTCTAATAACATAAAAGCTATATCTAAAGGAATATTAGCAATAACACATACTAAATACTCACATCTTATTAAACAATGTCACTAAAATGTGCAAAATAAGACTTACACAACTTTATGTAACTACATATAAATTTATGCACAATGGATCCTAGCATCCACTCAAGATGCCTAACACATATGATCACAACAATGAGATAAGGTCTAAATGTCTTTAATTACACACCATACCTTAGGATGTGCATAAAATGTATAGTAACAAGATGAATATCTCAATATAAGTATTTTCTTTAAACATGTCATAAGACATCAATGAGTTCATATTATCAAAACTCCTATTAACCTAAAATCTTGAAAAGAAGGTTTAGGTGAATTCACATTTTTCATATGATCATACTTTCAAATTTACCCTTAAGCATTCTAATTAGTAAATCTACAAGCATAAGAAATGTGGAAATTAAGTAATATACTTGTGTATTTTCTTTTTTACAAATAGGTACTTCAATTTGAAGTCCTTCATATGGGCAAATTTATCATTACTGAGAGAAAATCTATAACAGTGACATTGACATAACATAAAACTGGTTAAAAGCAAGAAACACCTAACTTACCAACTTGATAAGGATATTATAACATATTACATGTCCTGCCTTTTTTATAGTGGTTACTATAGTTTACTGCACAATAATTTCACAACACAATACCTTTTGATATATGTCCAATCATAATTTTATTGTTTGCCTAGATAACTGGTAAAGTAAATCGAAGTAACTTATGCATATGAGATCTCTCAATCTCCTTTAAGTCAATGTGAAATTAATTGTATCACTTGGATATAAGACAATTTGCAATCCAAAACCACTTTTTATAAATAGAAAGTTACATATAACTGATGCATATGGGACAATTCTTATCACTTACTAAAATATTTAGGCTTCATAAATTTTAACTTGGTCAAATTAACAATCATGAGAGCAAACTAATATATTGGACTTTTTCAATACCTAGAACTTGTGTATGATAGGCCAACCACACAAATAATATTGGGTTTATCAAACTTTATTACCAGGCTTTTAATTAAGTTCATACAAATTACTTTGTCTCAATTAACATGCATGACATGCCACACAGATTTAAAATTATAAAAATACCCTTGTATTATGATATGTTTTTACTCTTCTAATTTGAGTATCTCTCATACATCTTGTCAAGTTATAAAACTACACTTTCTCATTAGTTAGTATCACTCTCACTAAAATAAACTACTTTAGACCATAAACAAGTTTTAAACACTTCTAAAGAGAAAAATCTTTACAATTTATATGTTTCAATTAAATGTAGTCCTTGAGCACCAACCTAAACCTAGAACCTGACAACTCTACCCAACATCCCCTTTGTAATTAAAATTATATGTTACATTAGATCGAACTGTGAGAAGTAGCTAAAATTAAGTCAATGATAAAGCTAATACATATTATCTTTTACTCCTATTATTTAGGTATTTCAATAGCTCCCACTATTAGAAAATATCTTAAAATAATTTAAAATGTAGGGATGATTTCAAAACTTGATAAATATGAAAATAATTGAGCTATGTAGCAAAAAAATACTTTATTATATTTCATAAAATAAGATGAAACATCCATCAAACATAAACAAGATAAGTTCATAATTGAAATATAAAATAAAAAATTCAGAAAGTATTGTGAGTATATAATGAAAACAAGCATTTCTAACTAATGAGATTCTCCTTTAGATTTCTTTGACTCTTTCTTTTTCTTTTCCAACTATTTCTTAAATTTGAAGTAGTCCACTTTCTTATGCTCAAATTTCTTACAAAATTAACACTTGCTATAAACTAGGCCTGTTTAGGTTTTAGACAATCATCAGTTTGCTCTTTCTTCTTATTATTTGAAGAATTCTCATAGTTATCTTTAAAGTTTTCTCTTACTCCTTGTCTAGAAGGAAAACCATGAGCCACCAAATTAACTACATAAGTTTTTTCTTTCCTTATATTTTCTTCTACTTGACTTAAAAGTGACTATTATGTCATTCATTATCCATTCACCATATTAAGCTCAATAAGTAGCCTTTTGAACATTAAAGTCCGAAGGAAGTGACTTTAAAACTTTCTAAACAAAGAAATCATCATCTAGATGGAATCCCAAGTTCTTTAATTTATTACGATAATTATTAAGTTTTAGAATGTATTCTCATACTCTATTGACTCCATCATAAAAGGTCTTTTAAAGTAGTGAGAGATAATAATCCTTTTAGTGCTTTGTCAAATTTCTTGAATTTTCTACCATAGATTGCAGAAAAGTTTTTACATTTAGGGTATCAATCGTGGCAATATCTTCTCTAATTGCTAGGTTAATTGAATACTTTAAGATCATTAGAATTCCTTCCATTTTTTGAGTCTTACCTTCATATTTACAAGCAATTTTGAATTTAAGTTTGGGTTCTAGGTTCATTAATCACCATGTCCTAGCCTAGCAATCATTAGGTACAATTTTATATATTTGGCCCTACTTACCATAATTTATCCCATGTAATGTCTTTATGCAGGCTAACTATGTGTGCAAAATAATTGAAAAAATGTACCAAACTATTAAATGCATGTACATACTCAACCATGCTCTCATTTTCCTCTCAATCACATAATTACATATAGTATTGTATTATAAAATTCAATACCAAAGGGCTATTTAAAAACTTTATAACATAATATAAAAGTTAAATATTATACGCCTAAAATACTAACACCAAAGGGTATTCTTAAGTAATTTAGATGTATGACACTCAACTCTATACTAACACTATAACCAAATAACTGCATCAATAACACAATACCAAAGGCATTTATATCATTAATATAGCCTTTGCCTCTTTAAATAATTATTATTGTTTATATATCATATAGATTTTTATGGCATAGTGTAAGTCTTTTACAATTTTCCTTTTTCATAAATAAAACTCCAAAATTATTAAAATATACAAATAATATTCAAAAATTTCATAAAAATTCCATAAGGTGGAAATATGTCAAAAAACTCATAATAAAATTTTTAATTGAAAATAAAGCCATTTGGATATTTAAATAAAATAGGTAAAATTATTTTTATTTTAAAATTTTTTAAATTTATACATTGGCAAAAGCTTGGAGAGTGAAGATCGATAGTGCATTCACTATTACTAGCCACTGCTAGAATGGTGGCATATGGCCACCATGCACCGGCTGCATGATTAGCTGTGCACGTAAGTGCATTACTCATCTTTTTTCAAGTAGAAAATGGGTCCCCTATTGCACCAATAGACCCAGTTTTGAACCAAGATTTTTTTAGCCTATTTTGCACTAATATTTTTATGATTTTATTGCCCTAAAATTTTCTCCTTTCAACCTTTTAGTATGTAGCTAATTTATTCTTAGCCTAAAAACACTCAAGAAAAAGGCTATCTTCAAAGGCTCAAGTATTGAAGTTTTGTGGCCATGGTGGTGCTAGTTTTCAAAAGGTAACGGTTTAAGTTTTGTGCTTTGCACACTACCATTACCCTTTAAATACACTCAATTATTTCTACCTCTTATTCCCTCTGTTTAATTCCTTGCCTAAATTATGGATATAATGTGAGGTTCATCTATAAAGGCTTTACTAGGTATGTACCAACATTTTTTTAATTTAATTTCTATTAAGTTTATTAATTTTGTATTAATTAGTCTACAAGGATTTAATTTTTCTTTAGTTGTTTAAATAGAACAATAAGAAAATAATTAAATTAAGTTAAATGATAAATTTAACCTTCAAATCAATAAGACAATAGTCAAATCACATCAGATTAAAGGTAAAATTATAATAAGTCAATTTTCTACTTCTTTTCTACTAATATATGTGCTAAGAAAATTTTTGATGAGTCATACTCCTTTTTTCTACTTATTTGCTTTTCTATCCCCTTTCTACCTTACAATGAAGTAAGGAAAAACATTATTATCTACTTCTTTTCTTTGCTTGAACTTTCTTTCCACCAATTTTCTATAAAAATAAGCAAGGAATAAATTAAGTAATGAATATACTTTGAATAGAAAAAATTAGCCCCACTTTAATCAAAATTAATCCTATAATTTTGCCCCTTTTTAACTATATTTGTTCTCATTATGCAAAGGTTCCATTCTTACCCTCTTTGTGTGTGTGTGTGCACTTGCATGTATGTGCGCAGGTATGTGTGTGTGTGTGATTAATTGGTTGCCATTTTTCTATCTATCTTTTTATTACCTTATAATTGATTCCATGTATTTAGTATTGCATGTCTTATCTCTCATTTGTGAGAGTCCAAATGATATACAATCAATTTTCTAACTTATTCAATATTACAAATGTAAGTGTTGCATAAATAGAATTGAAAAAGGAAATGAATAAAAAGTTTATTTGGTATGTACTATAGAATTAAAAATATTCATTCCCAAGAAAACAACCATTCCATCAAATGATAGAATTTACATTCTATAATAAAAGTGATGGAGTGAGCTATTGCATTATTCATGGATTAGCCTTTTTACATACATATCCTTTATATTTTTCATATATTCTAGCATTATACTTCGTTAACATAGGATAAAAAGTATTAATTTTTAAATATTTCTCTATTAAAAATATTTTCATAATTACATTGTTAATGATACAATTTAAAATATGACATTTTTATATTTTTATAAAAATATTTAATTTAAAAATTTAGTAAATTATAATTTTTATGTTTTTAGTATAGAAAATATTTTGTTAATTATAATTTTAATGATAAAATTTAAATTATAACAATTTCTATTACTAATTGTGTCATACTTTTTAATTATATTAAATTATTTAATAAGATATTTGTCATTTTAATAATAAGAATATTATTTTCTTTAACTATATTTTTTTCATTCAAATCCTCTATTATTTTATTATACCAAATATAAAAATAGAATAAAATACTTATTTCATTTTTTATCATACAAACTTAATTATAAAAAAATTATTTTATTCCATTATATTTTCTTTTTTTCATTCCATTCCTTCAAAACAAACACATTGTACTTTGTCAAAACAAAATATAACTCACACGTAATGTGGCTAATGCAATCAAAAGCTTAACCCACTTTTTTTCAGAAGTTGTCAATGGTAAACAAGCACAACTCTAAATTACAATTACCATAATATTACATGTAGTATTATTGTTAAGTGTTTCTAGCTACAATGGTAATTAATTTATGTATTTTACTTTATAATAGTTTTGAATACACATATTTACTTATAATTTTGCTCATTGTAACATAATTGTAATAATTATGATAATATAATTCGCACCAATAGTACATAAAATTGTATCACATAACCCTTATGTAACTACCATTATTATAAAAATAGTAAATACTTAAGAAACAATAAAAGAAAATTATGAAAAAGATGAAGGAGAATTAGAAGAAGGAGGAGAATATTTGACTCAACTGTATTAAGAATAATTTAATCAACTAATATTTATAGGGAAAATTGATCACACATTACAATTTCATAATGATGATTTATAAATAGAATTGAAACCTAATAATTGACTTTAATAAAAATATAATGTTTAATCTAATAATTGATCATAATTAGGAGTATAACATTTGATCCATTAATATCTACATTTAATAAACTCAATAATTATTCATAACACTTCTCCTTAGATGTCTATATAATATATAATATGATACTACCTTATTAAAAACCTTGCCGTGAAAAGTTCAATGGGATAAAAACCATAGCAAAGGAAAAAAGTATACAATGCATATTAACTCCCCTTTATGACAATATCAATTAAAATTTTTAAGTTAAAGAACTCTAATATTTTAGACTAACTTTTCAAATACAATAGTAGGAAGTGCCTTAGTAAATAAATATGCTAGATTATCACTTGAACAGACTTATTAAATATTTATATAACCATTCTTTTGAAAATCATAAGTGAAAAAGAATTTGGTGAAATATCTTTTGTTCTATCTCCTTTAATGTATCGTTCTTTCAATTGAATGATACATGTAGCATTATCTTTATGTAAGATAATACGGATTGTTTTACTAGAAGATAAACCACAAGTCTCTTATATGTGTTGAATCATAGATCTCAACCAAACAAATTCCCTCCTTGCTTCATGTATTACTAAAATTTTGGCATAATTAGAAGATGTGACTGCTACAGTTTGTTTCATAAACCACCATGAAATGGTTGTCCCTCTATATGTAAACAAATAGCCTATTTGTGATTAACTATTATGAGAGTTGAATAGATATCTTGCATCTACATAAGCAATTAGGTCTGACTTGAGTACATTCTTATAAAACAAACCCGTATCCATTATACCTCTAAGATAATGAAATACATGCTTAACTCCATTCTAATGCCTTCATGTAAGTGAAGAACTATATTTTGCTAATAAATTAATAGCAAATGATATGTTAGGTTGTATATGACTAGTAAGATACATTAGCACTCTAATTGCATTAAGATATGGTACTTCAAAGTCAAGTAGTTCTTTATCTTCTTCTCGAGCTCTAAAGGGATTTTTGTTCATATTTAGTAACCTTACAACCATTGGGGTGCACAATGGATATGATTTATCCATATAAAATCGTTTCAACACCTTTGCTATATAAACTTTTTATGTATAAAAACTTCATTCTTTAAATATTCAATTTGTAATCCAAGGCAAATTTTTTATCTTTCTAGATCCTTCATTTCAAATTCTTTCATTAAAAAATTTATAGCTTTTAAAAGTTCTTCAAGAGTTCCAATAATATTTAAATCATTGATATAAACAACAATTATGGCAAACTCATTTCTAAATCCTTTTATAAAAATACATGGACAAATAAGGTCATTTTTGTATCCTTCCTTTAATAAATATTCACTAAGGCAATTATACCATATGCATTCAAATTGTTTCAATCCATAAAGAGATTTATTTAATTTGATTAAGTAATCTTTTAAAGAATCTAAATTGTATACTACAGGAAAATTAAAACCTTCAAAGAGTTTCATATAAATTTCATTATCAAGTAAGCCATACAAATAGGTTGTAACAACATCATGTACTGCCAAACTAATTAAATATCGAAAAGAAGTTACATCCGTCATAGATGAGTATTTCTCTTCATAATCAATTCCAAGTTTTTGTGAAAACCTTTAAGCAATAAGCCATGTCTTATATCCTATAATTTCACCATTCTCATTTCATTTTCGTATAAAAACTCATTTGTATCTAACTAGCTTTACACCTTCTAGTGTATGGACCATAGGTCCGAAAACTTTTGCCTTTACAAGGGAGTTAAATTCTAACTTAATTGTATCTTTCCATTTTAACCAATCATCTCTTTGTCTGCATTCCTTAACATACTTTGGTTCATGATTTTCATTATCATTTGTTATATTGCGCTACATGATATGCAAAAACATCATCAATGTTAACTTCATTTCGATTCCATCGTATTCCATTCATGGCATACTTTATTAAGATCCCTTTATTTTCACTAATTTTAAGTACCTAATTTCTTCTAGAACTAAAATAATAATTTTATTAAGGGACTTTTCTGGAATTACCATATTTACATCCTTAATTTGACCATCTAGGTTCTTAGCTCTTTTTCTTTTTCGAGGATTTTTATCTTTAAAACCAATAAGTCTACCATGCTTCATGCATGCATTAGACTTATTTGTAATAGTAGATTGTCCAATAGGGAGATCAACTTTAATTGGAGTATCAGCAGCTGGTATATGTGATTTGGTCACTTTCTTTTGCTTAATAAATATGTTTAGGAATTTATTGGCTAAACCTTACCAGTGAATTATCTTCTAAACTTCTAATTCACATTATTTTATGTGAGGATCAAGATAAGATAATGATAATTTATTCTAACTAATTTCTTTTTCCAATTATTTATTTCTCCCCCTAATGTTAGGAAAACTGATTCATCAAAATGACAATCGGGAAATCTAACTATAAATAAATCTCCTGTTAATGGTTTAAGATATTTTATTATAGGTGGAGATTTATATCCAACTTATATTCCAAACCTTCATTGAGGACCCATCGTAGTACATTGTGATGAAGTAATTGAAATATATACTATACATCCAAAAATCTTTAAATGGAAAATATTAGGTTCTTAATCAAAAATCAATTGTAAAAGAAAGAACTTATGATAACTTATTGGTCTGATGTGAATTAATGCTGTAATATGCAAAATTGTATGTACCTAAGTAAAAACTAGAAGTTTTGATTTCATAAGTAATGATCTTGCAATTAATTTGAGACACTTAATGAATGATCGTACAAGACCATTTTGTGTATGAACATGTGCTACAAAATGTTCAATATCAATTCTAATAGACATACAATAATCATTGAAAGATTAAGAAGTAAATTCACCAACATTGTTAAGTATTTTTTTTAATTGGGTAATTAGGAAAATGTGCTCAGATTCAAATTAGTTGAGCAAGTAATCTTGTAAATGCTAGATTGCAAGATGATAATAAAGACACATATGACTATCTAGTTGATGCATTAATTAAAGTCATAAAATATCTAAATGGGCCACATGATGGGTGAATTGGTTCATAAATATCACTTTGTATACGTTCCAAAAATATAAGAGATTTACTCTCAATTTTTTCCTATGATGGTTAAATAAGTAATTTTCCTTGAGGATAAGTAGCACATGAAAAATTTTTAGATTGAAGAATTTATTAGCTCTTCAATGGATGTCCATGTGAATTTTTAATTATTCCAAGGTGGCCTAACCAATCATGCCAAATAACAAAACTTTTGGTTTATAATAGCATGTATTTCAATTATACTAATATATGTAGTACAAACCAGAGGAAAATACAGGTAATTTTTCAAGTATGTATTTATTACTTGGGATTATACTAATGATACAATGATATTCAATATTTTCTTCATTTGTTATCTTGATATGATATCCATTTCAACGAATATCCTTAAAACTAAATAAGTTTCTGTAAGACTTACTAAAATATAATACATTATCAATGTGTAATTTTGTTCCTCTAAAAAATAAAATATTAGCTCTTTCAAAGCCTTCAATTAAATTTATAGTACCAAATATAGTACTAACATTGGTTTCTTGCATTAGTAGAAAAGAAAAGTATTTTTTATCCTTGACAATAGTATGCATTGTTGCACTATTAGCAAGATATATATCCTTATTAACATTTTTGTTAACCGAAGGAGCATTCATACATCAAAACAACAATATCAATAATCAATATGAGGAAAAGCTACTTAAAAAATATAAGAATATACTTGAAAATATAGTAATCTTAAAAGTAAATTCTTTATTGCTTTAGAAAATATACTAGAGGTAAAATAGAAGAAAGATATTTTTTTGAACATTCCATGATTAGAGTTACCTTTTTCACATGCAAAACTTGTCTTTCTCTCTCTCTCTCTCTCTCTCTCTCTCTCTCTCTATATATATATATATATATATATATATATTAAGCAATTCTTGTTAAAAATTAACAAGATACTTTGGTCTATAGTAGGTACGAGACTAATGACCTTTGCTATCACAATGACAACATATATTCTTAATATATTTATTATTTTATCCACAATTTTCTTTATTATTCTTTTCTTCATTTCTCCACTTTTGGTGAAAACTTGAGTTCTTAATATAAAAACCATGACCACGATCTCAGCCATGGCTATAACCACATTTATGGCCATAAGTTTATTCATAAATAAAATAGTTATGTGTTGTTGCATTCACTTCAAAGAATGGAACAGAGCTAGTTAGATGGGATTATAAATTTTGTTTAGCCACAAAGAGATAAAAAATTAATTCAGAATATTTCTTGAAACTCTTTTTCTCAATATTGCTACTACATGAGCAAATTGGATGTGTGGAAAGAGGAGAATTTTTTTTTCCTTTCTAACATAACTTCATCGATGATTTTTCCTCTATATAATTTTAGTTGAGAATTAATTATAAATATTGTGAAGTTATACTCACTTACAATTTTAAAAATCTTATAACCTTAAATGCATCCACTCATAGTGGGTTTTTGGAAAATGATAATTTTTCGGTGACCATATATTTCTTTTAAATTATTTTAAAGAATAAATAAGTCTTTTTACCATAAGATACTACACTTTTATCCTTCAATTTTCTCATAATGTCAAGAGCTACAAATTTAAGACTCATAATATTTGACATAATACTATCATAGACATATAAAAATGAATTAGAAATTTTCTAATATAACAAAAGCTAAATATTGAAGAGAATTATTAATCAATGTATTATTTATACAAATATTAATGCACTGCTAATTTTTCATTTCATTGTCAATCTATACAATGATAAAACATTGCAAAGATTATCATATTTATAAAAGATATATTTTACGGATTATATTGAAAGTGAATGAGGTGAAAAAAAAAGTAAATTATATATCTTTATGTAATTATTAAATATATGTATATTTATATATTGCTTGCTTTTTTATAATTCTTTTCTTTTTCCAAACTTAGTTTCTTGAATGTTCGTGCTCATTTTTTGCGTAAAGCCAAACCTTATCATGGAAGTTAATTTTTCTTTTTATATTAACATAACATATATTGTTATTTCATATAATAATTTTTTTAATCATGAGATAATAATATAATTAAGTATCCACCACATATCCACAATTGCATACCATATATATATACTTACACATTTTATAAAAATCAATATGCACTTCAAAAATAGACTTAGAAAGTTCACTCATTTAGCATCTAAGAATAAATTCTCAAATGTAAAATATGTCATATATATGAATTTATGTTGTTTTCTGTTTTTCAATTTAATTCATTATTTATCTGTATTGGTATTTCTACACATCATATTCAATATTTTGTAACTATTACTTCTTTGAATAAAACTAATAAAACATTAAAACCATTATAGAAATCAAAATCAAAGTATGAAAGAAATAAGAAATAAAAATGAGATGAGATAGAAGAATTATATATAAAGTTAAAAAATTAAGTAAAATAATTTACATCTAGAAAAAATTATCTTAGTGGATCAATGTCTAGTACTGATAATGTGTTATAAAAATAGTAAATACTTAAGAAATAATAAAAGAGAGATACGAAAGAGATGAAGGAGAATTATAAGGAGGGGGAGAATATTTAATTTAACTGTATCAAGAAAGATTTATATAACTTATATTTATAGGACAAACTGATTAAACGTTACAATTTCAAAATGATGATTTATAGATAGAATTAAAACCTAATAATTGACCTTATTTGATCTAATAATCGATCATAATTGAGAGTATAACATCTAACATATAAACATCTACATTTAATAAAATCAATAATTATTCATAACAATCATTAAGATATAATATATTTTATAATTTTTTAGCTTTATCTACCAAAAAAAAATTCTTTAACTTTTCAATTAAATATGTTCCATCATTTTTAAATTTTATTATTTATTATTTTTTAAATTTATTATAATTAATTATAAAAAATTTGTCCTTTTTAAATTTGTTGCTTGTAAAAGGGGAAAAAAGTGCACAACATTAGTTGTCACTTACTATTAATCGGCATTCAGGTTTCGGCCATTGTAGAGCCAAACGATACAAAACTTGGTAGACTTGCATCAATCAAAGGACCTGGTCAGTAGAAAGCAATCTACGCGAGGGAAAGCAAAATCTATGTAAATATTGAGTTTGGTTCGGTACAACCTAAAAAAAAAAGTTGTATTCATATGATTTTTTACAAATTTATAAAATAATTTCATATATTAATTCTCAACTTTTCCACAAAATTTTATAATTTCTTCATATAAGTTATATGGAATATAACTGTTTGTATAAAATTCATAATTTTTTAGTAAAATCTTATAATTTTATTCGCATAAATTTCATAATATAAAATAATGATCCAAAAATTGAAAAGTTGTTACAAAATTTTATGAAAAAAAAACATAAATTTTATATAAAATATTGTGAATTTTATATAAAAAAAAAAAGATCGTATAAAATTTATAATAATTATACTGACACGCCTTATTTTCAAAATGCGCATGAGAAATCCCCAAAATATACAATACCATGTACTCTCTCAAATGGCAAAAGTTGTGTTTCCAAAGAGTCCCTCTGCGTAAGCAAGCGTTTTTCCTTCACAAATTGCATCATGCAATGCTACGTCAAATAGTGTCTTCAACTCATTAAACCAAAGATGAAATGACACTCTTGACCATCTCTACAGCATGAATCAAAACCACACCAGAAGATACAGGCACACTCAGAGCAACAAGTGCTGCAATACCCAATGCAACACTCGGCCTAACGCTTATCAAATATGACTGCAACAACCCAACTGCTTCACAAACGTCTTCATCATAATGAGCATAATACTTCTTCTCCCACTGCATCCAATTAGGAGATGCCTCTTTCTTATTCTTCTCTAAGATCTTCATTTCTCTTATACGCTTTCTCAGCACTATCATACTTTGATCCACCAACTTTCCTCCGTAGTCTCTTCCATTTCTTTCTCTGCTCGCACTCACAATCCCGACGGCTCGCGCTCTTCTCCGGCGCCGAGGCAGCAGATCGGAGATCGGCCTCCATGAAAGATTTAGGGAAGAAAGAATTGTTGAAGCTTCCATTGAATATGGAAAATGGAGTGAACTGGAAGATCTTTTTCAGCAATTTTGGGGACGGTTGGAGTGTGATGCTGAGCTAATTGGTAAATTATATAGAAATCTATGAAATGAAAGTTAAGTGATTCTTCAAAGTGAAGCAAACAAAAAATGTTACGCGAAGAGATTATTATAAAATATTTTTTATACATAAATTATTGGCTAAAGCCGTGTGAGGAAGAAGACGTGGTAGGATCAATCAATGAACCATTATGCATCAAGTTAGCTGCCGCGGACGTACCGTGTGGTTTCAATGTTTCTTATTAAAAGTGAGAGACCTAGTATTGCTTGACAAAGTTCTACTCCAAGATAAAATGTGTTCCTCAAAAAATTTGGAACACATTGCTGTAAAAGGGAATAATTCTGAAATTTCTTTAAAAATGTAATCCCATCTTTTATAAGAATCATATTCAGGATGTGATTTTTTTATTTATTGAATAACATAAAATAACTCTGTTAGTCATAATCTGTAATTTTTTTTAGGTAATGATAAGATACATATATAAAGTTGTAGATTTGAACCCCCAACGCATAATATAAAGTAAAGTCCAAATTAAAAATGTGTTTCTCAAAAAATTTGGAACCCATGGTTGTAAAAGGCTATAATTTTGAAGTAACTTTTAAAAAAAAAAAAAAAAAAAAACCAGTTCGAGGGTATTATACTTTTTATTGATTGAATAACATAACTCACTAATATACCAATAATTTTAATGTAATTTTTAAGTTTCCTCTTTTTTTTTAACGCAAATAATTAGGGAGTGTCTTCCTCTCGCTTTCAGAATTATCTAGAGAGGCGCTCATTATTGCCGGTAGAAAAATGTCTAAACAAATACAAAAGAAGGGAAACGATGAAGATAGAATATGAATCCACCATCATACTTATTGATTAAATAAATATTGTTGATGTCCTCTACTAACTTTTTGTATATCAAACATAGAAAAAAGAATTATAAAATTTTGCCTTTTGATTTTTATTAGTGATGAACTTACAGCAACTAAAATTGTTTTTATTAATATTTGTTTTTTTATAACAATAATGTTATATATATTAAAAAGGGATTTAAAATTAAGTTCTAAATGAAAATAAAAAATCATTATTAAATATATGATTTTGAAATAAATTTATAAAATTGGATCCAATAAATATAAAATATTTATGATTTAATTTTGGATCTCATTTTTTATTAATATATGTCCTCAATTTTGATTGTGGATGCATTTAAAATCCTCAAAAGTGTAATTACTAAAAATCAAATTCACAATTATCAATATGATATTGGGTCAATAGAAAATATATTGATAATAAACAAATTTGATCTATAAATGAACAGTATTTAAATATTAGAAAACACTCTTAATGGAGTGAGAAAAATTATTAAGACTCGACTGCCCCACTTGATCACCATTACTTCATAAAAAAATAAAATCAAATTCAAAATTAATTAATTTTAATATCTACTTTTTTGAAGTAAGAATAATCAATTCATTAAATTTATACACATAAGAGTTCAAAATTAAACAAAATATAAAAAACAAAAAAGTTTGGCATTCTTAAGAGTCAGGGTATCACTTGAATTAAAGTTCTTGATAATAGATAATATCAACTTTATCAAAGAGAAATAGATTAAACAAAGATAAGTAATTTTATAATTTATGGGAGAAAAGGAAATTAAAGCAAGTAGATTGTTGCTGGGGCAAAACGACTAATTAAAGAAGAAAATTATGCTTTTGGCGGACCCCTTGCTAAAGATACATCGTAAATGATCGAATTCGACATTGGCATTTTTTATTTAAGATGTCTTTTCGTGCTGGCAGAAACTTTTCCCTGAAATCGCGTTGAAGCAAGTAGAAATTATGAATTTTTATTTAAAGATACAATATAAGTTAATTATATTTTGTATCGAATATAACATTTAAAGAAGAATAATTAAATATTTTTTCCATTTTTTTTTTCTTTTTCATAAAGTCAATTCATATTATTTGGACTAAAATTGATAAACAAAAATTTTGACTATCTTAATTGCCTAGATACTTTCTCAATGTAAATAATAATATAATTATTTATAACCAATATTTGTAGGCATGGGAAAAGAAAGAAAAAGAAAGATACGAAAGACCCCTGGGAGTAAGAGAGGAATGAAAGGATAGAGAATGTATTATTATTTGGTTTTCGAAAGAGAGAGAGGAGTTCTTTGGTTTTCAGGGAAAAACAAATTTTTGCAAAAAGTTAAATTTTTTAAAAAATAAATTCTTTTTTCAACTACTTAAAAATTAATCAAATTTATAGTTGATATTAAGGAATTAATATTTTATGTGTCTTATTTATTTTAACATAGAACTTTTTACAAAATATTATCAAAATAATTAATATACTCTTTAAATTATCTCTTTTTTTTTAAATCAAATTTCTAATTCTTCTTTCCATCATAATTTTTGCAAGTTAGTAATTTCTAATTTTTTTAACTTACTATAAAAAAGCAAAATAGGTTTACATAAAAAAATTAATGTCTTATATATATATATATATATATATATATATATATATATATATATATATCTTAAATTATATTAATACAACTAAATGAAATATAATTTAAATATTTTTGTATAATTAATATGATAAGTGATTAATACTATCAAATTTATATATAGTTAATAAATATAAAATAATATAATAGACATATATATAATAAATATAATTCATTCCAAATTAAAATTTTATTACTATAATAATATTTATTATAATATTTATAATTTGTATTTTTGATGTTATGTATAATTTTAATTTTATACAATTTTATATAAAATTCATTTTATTTATTATATGATTAATAAAATAATTACATTTTATATAATTAGTAATTTTATTTGAATAAGTATATTTATATTTTATAATTAATAAATCATACTTATCATTAATAAATATTTATTACAGTTTTCAAATGTGGGAATAAAAATTTAAAGTGGTCATTACACAAATTAAGAAGGATAGTTTTATATTTCTATCAATAAAAGATATGAAAATTTTTTCTTATTAAGGAGTGTTGATAAGTAACTTCTCGTGATTTGTAAAAAATAAAATTTCACAAAAATTTATATTTCCTCCATTTTAACAATCGGTGGCCAATCAAATAATTTAAATTTTTTCTATTTACTAAAAAGTTATACATTTTATACTATTTTTGCAAATGACCTCATAGAACAAAAAGGAAAGGATGAAAGAGAATAAAAAAAAAGAACAAAGAAAAAGTAAAAGAATAGGAGGAGAGAAGAAAGAGTGGTATAGGGACAAAGTTAGGGGAAGAGAAAGAGAGAAAAAACAAAGAAAATTAAAAAGAAAGATAAAAGAGAGAGATAGATAAAAAGATGAAGAAGAAAATTATAAAGAGAGTGAGTAAAATTATATAATATATGATAATTTAGGAAAGTAATTTTCTTTAATTAAATGGAAAAATTACTTTCCTTTAGTTTTACACTATCATTTTTTGTTAACCAATTTTTCTATTGGCTCTAAATACAAGAAATTTAGAAAAATAGTTCTAAAAAAACATTTTGCACCTCAAGAAAATGAAATTTAAAGATAAAGATGCAAACAAGTCAAGCTAAGCTGAACATGTACATGTTTGAGCTCAAGCTTAGCAATATTAAATGAGTTCAAGCTCATCAAACTTGAAAAAGTTGAGCTCCAGCTCGATTCAAAAAAGAATTTAATCAAACTTATTCGAACTTAAACGAGCCTTAAATTCCTAATCAAACCTAAATATTTGAATTCTAATTCGAGTTTAGGTTATATTTGATTTTAAATAAACTTAAACGAACCTAAATTAGCTTAAACGAGCTTATAATAATTTAATAATTTTTATATTTATATTATATATAATATAAATAATAAGTATATTTTATACTAAACTTGTTTAAACTTATAAACAACTTAAGCTGAGTAATAAAAAGTTGAGGCTTAACTTGTTTAGCAAATGAGCTCAACTCGTTTAAACTCAACTCATTAAAATTTGAGCTTGAATCGAATTTTTTATGAATCGATTTCAAACTGCTCACGAATAGCTCAACTTACTTGCAACCCTATTTAAAGGTTTGTTTGAATAAAGGGGAGGGAAAGAAAAGGGAAGTATATAGGATATTCTTTCCTATGTTTAGGAGTTTTGCATAAGAAAGGGAAGAACATGTAAGTTGAGAAATACTTATATAGGCCCTACCTACTGCATCTCCTTTACAGATTATCACTTAAATGCTCTGTCAATTAATCATGTGTGAGTTCATTTTATATAGTAATCAATTATGAATTGACTTGAATTTTTCACCAATTATAATTGGTAATAAATGGTTGTTAATGTATTATTTATATTTAATTGATTGCTAGACAAAATGGACCATGCATTATTAGTTGATAGCATTTGAATGAAAATGCCTAAAGATGATATGGTAGATAGTGTCTATGTAAGTATTTCTTCATGAGAGTTTATAGCTAACCCTCCAAAACCTTCCACTCTTCAATATTTTGTACTCCTCCAAATTTGAAGATTTTATATTATTATCTACTTAATTCACAAATTTGACCCTATTTTATTATTTAATTTATATTTATATTTATATTATTAATATTTCCTAATTATTTATATTTAAATAAATACACTATTTACATTTTTTGAAAGGTACCTAGGGTTTGAAAAATACACATAATTGTGTATTTTCTAGTAAAAATATAAAATTATATTTCTTTCTTATCAATAATAATTATACCTAATAATTGTGACTCATATTTATTTATCCATATATATTCATTCTTATTTCAACTCATTCATGTTGCCTTTAGCTTTAAGATGAATGTGAGTTATGTTATTATTGATCTTATCACATAACTGTCATATTAGATCAATTCATGAAGTCTTTTTCATAAGCTTTTTATAAGTAATAATTATAACATGATTGTATATATGTTAATTTTTTTTATCATTTTTAGAAAGAAATTATTTAAGAGAGAGAAAATATTTTACAGAAAAAATTTTAATAAACATATTTTTTAAGGAGATTTTTTAATTGTAAAAAAAGTGTTAATAAATTAACTTTTTTAAAAATAATAAAATTATAAACTTACATGTTATTTAGTTATATATTTTGGTTTAACCATCTATTATCCTTTTTTATATAATTTTAAACATTTAAACAAAAGGAAAGGAAGTTATAAGTTAACCCTCCATTCTCCTCTTTTCCCTTCCCGTCCATTCTCCCCTATTATCTTCTCTTTCATTTCTCTACTAACTCTTAAACATATCATAAAATTATCCTTAATAAAAAGTGCATATAAGTCACTCATTGTGCTTTGTTGCTTCCACTCTCTCTAACAAATTAACAAGCTCGATATGCATTGATAATTTTATTTTTTAATAATCATTATCCCTTTGTTTGGAATGATTAAAAATATAATTTTACTTATTTTTAAATAAATTTCCATTTTGGTGTTTGGATTTTTAAAAAATAAAAAAAGATTTCATTTGATTTTATTTATAATTATGGTTTTAATTACAATTATGCCAATAAGAAATCCATTAATTTTGTCAATGATTTCACTAGAATTCACTTTATTTGGCCTAAAATATATGCTATATTAAAAATTTACCCTCTTTCTAATAATATATTTATTATAATATCATTAAATTTTACATTTTAATTGAATTGCACCCATTTTTCAATATATTCCAAATAAAATAATTCATTTGTAAATGAATTGAAATCATTAATTTTTATATAGTTTCTAAATAATGAAATTCTTTTATAGATGAATTGAAATTATTTCTATTAAAATGAAATAAATACAACTTTAGAAATATTTGATTCTAAACTAACTCTAGGGAGATCTTGAAACTTTTAATTTCTTCCTCTACCTTTTCCCGATCTTTTATAAATACATTTTAGCAAGTTTATTAACACACATGTCTTCTACATGGGTTATTTTTGTCCTTATAATCTTGCAAAACCCTTTTACTTCTATTTCTACTTCATATGTCTTAGTTTGAAACATTTTTGTTTAGGCTTCCCTTTTAGGTAATGAAACCTTGAATAGAAAAAGTTCAAGTGGATCAGTATCTATAAAACCTAATCTAGTTTAGCATTTTGTAGCACCAAAAATTTTAGTTGCATTTATTGATGTCATTGTAGAACTCTTTTCCTTTCATGACTTCACTTTTTGTATAAGATAAGGGTGGACAAATGAGGTCTAGTCTAGTTTTTTACTCATCTAACCTGGATTTGTTAAGACTTGAATTGAGCAGTTAGACCTTTAGATCAGCTTTGGGCAAAAAATTAAGCCTATTTTGTTAAATGGGTTAAACTTGAGCATTCCATTAAAAATGGCTAATTTGAACCTAACCTGGTTTATATATTTAAAAAAAATTATATATTACATATATTATATAGGTATATTTTTTTACCCTAACTTAAAGCATCTTGACTTTTTTGGTATTTTTTTTATTTAGGCCTAAGTTTCTATATTTTCTATCTTGGACTACTTCATTGTTTTCGTTATTTATCATTAATATGTAAGACACCATTTAAAACAACAATAACAATAACAAAGCCTTATCCCATTAAATGAGGTTAGCTATATAGATCGCATAACACTATTGGACTTTATCAGAAACTAAATTTTTAGTGATATTATTTACCAAAAGATCCTTTTTTATAACTTCCTCTGATATCGTTTTTAGCTTCCTTCTATACTTTTTTACAGGGTTAAAGAACATGTGATCAACTCTTCTCATTGATGCTTCCAATAGCCTTCTCTGCACATGACCAAACTACCTTAATCGATTTTCTGTCATCTTCTCCTCAATAGGTGCTACGCCAATATACCATCGTATGCATTTATTTTGTATCTTGCCCTTTCTTGTATGACCACACATCCATCTTAACATTCTCATTTTTGCTATCCTCATTTTTTGCTCTTGTTATCCCTTTAAAGCCCAACATTCGCTACCATAAAATATAACTAATCATACAATGGTCTGATAAAACTTCTCTTTAAGTTTAGTAGATACTTTACAATCACAAATAACTTCAAATGCCTTTCTCCATTTTAACCATCTAACTTGTATCCTGTGTGTGACATCTCAATCAATTTCCCCATCACTTTGTAAAATAAATCCTAAGTACTTAAATTTAGATATTTATAGTATGATATGCTTTCCAATTCTTATCTCCAAATCATTTCTATCTTGCTTCTTATTAAATTTGCAATGCATATACTCCATCTTACACCTACTCCAACGAAAATCCTTTAATTCCAAAGCCTGTCTCCAAAGCTCCAATTTATAATTAACCTCTTTTCACGATTTCTCAATCAAGACTATATTATCTACAAATAGCATACCTTTAAGGATAATCTCTTGTATATCCCTAGTAAGAACATCCAAGACTAGATTAAATAAGTAAGGACTTAAGGCTGAACCCTGATGTAAACTTATTCTTATAGTAAAATCCTTTATCTCTCCTCCAAGAGTTCTTACACTTGTAGTTACTCCATCGTATATGTCTTATATAACCTAAATATGAAAAATAAACTCCTTTCTTTTCCAAAGCCTTCTATAACACTTCTCTTAATACTCGATCATAAGCTTTTTCATGCCATTTAGAAAAAAAGAAAAAAATTAAAAAAGCAACCAAGCTAAATTTAGTTGGGTTTAGGTACTCTATTTCAACATAGGGCTCTGCTTGGACCTTAAAATTTTTAAAAAAATTAGGTTTGGGCCAAGTTTAGATTGCTAATTTTATCATAATTTATTTCGAGAAATTGCAATAAGATGTCAGTTCATGGACTTTATTTCAAAGAGATGGTAGCATTGGACTTTTTTCCAAATAAGTTCTGATTTTATAATTTATTAATATTATATACCGAAATGACCCTTTTTTTTAACTATGAGAATGCAGTCATAAATTAGAAATTTTAAAAAGTCATAAATTCATCATTAATTAATCAATTTTTGCATATGACCACTCGTTTTCAATCATCTTCATATGATCTTTCAATAGAAAACAAGAAAATGTGGGTTTAATGAAGTTCATCTGTTTAAAAACGTGTAAATTAAGTTCAAAACTTTGAACAACCATAACTTTGTGCTCAATTATTCGTTTTAAGTAATTTTTTTATTTCATGTAACTTTTCAAAATTTACATACTTGTAAAAAAGCCAAAGGCGTTTTACCCACTCTGGTTTAGTAAAAAAGGCCTTTTTTAATAATTTTTCTTTATTTTTTTGTTATTTTTCTAACTTTGATCTTATTTTTATCAATTCAAATTCATTCAAATCTTATATTAAACTTTTGCTCTCTAATTCTTTTGGTGTCTAGTAGTGCTATAATAATTTTTTTAATAAATAAAACTACTAAAGAATAATATATTACTATTTATAGATTAAATAGTAATATGTTACCATTTCATTCCAAAATAGTAACACTAACTAAAAATTTTAAATAAATAGATAATAATATTTTATTATTTATTATCTAGACAGTAACATATTACTATTTCATTCTAAAATAGTAACACCAATTAAAAATCTGAAATAAATAGATAAATCAAGTCTAATTAATAATAAAATTATCAAATAATAATATGTTACTATTTGTTCTCTAGATAGTAACATATTACTGTTTTATTTCAAGCTTAATTAACAACTAAACCGTTAAAGAAGAGGGTGTTACTATTTCATTCTAAAATAGTAACACTAATTAAAAACTCTAAATAAATAGATAAATTAATTTTAATTAATAATAAAATTATCAAATAATAGAATGTTACTATCTATTCTCTACACAGTAATATATTACTATTTTATTCCAAGTCTAATTAACAAATAAATTATCAAAAAAGAGAATATTACTATTTTTTTTCAAAACAGTAACACTAATAAAAAATTATAAATAAATAGATAGATCAAATTTAATTAATAATCAAACTACCAAATAACAGCATGTTACTATTTTGACAGTAACATTAATCAAAAACTCTAAATAAATGGATAAATCAAGTCTAATTAATAATCAAACTGTCAAAGAAGAGGATGTTACTGTTTCATTCCAAAATAGTAAGACTAACCAAAAAGCTCAAATAAATGGATAAATCAAGTTTAATTAACAACGAAATTGCCAAATAATAGCATGTTACTGTCTATTCTCTACATAGTAATATGTTACTATTTTATTCCAAACCTAATTAATAAATAAATTATCAAAGAAGAGGATGTTACTATTTTATTTCAAAACAATAACACCAATAAAAAATTATAAATAAATGGATAAATCAAGTTTAATTAATAATTAAACTAACAAATAACAGCATATTATTGTTTATTCTCCAAACAGTAACATGTTACTATTTTATTTTAAAACAGTAATATTAACTAAAAATCTCAAATAAATGGATAAATTAAATCTAATTAATAACTAAACTACTAAATAATAATATATTATTGTTTGTTCTCTAAATAGTAATATGTTATTATTTTATTCCAAAATAGTAATATTAATAAAAAATATCAAATAAATAGATAAATTAAGTCTAATTAATAACCAAATTATCAAAGAAATGGATGTTACTGTTTCGTTCCAAAATAGTAATGTAAACTAAAAATTTCAAATAAACGAATAAATTAAGTCTAATTAATAATTAAATTATGAAATATAGCATGTTACTATATTCTTCAGATAGTAAATTCTAAAATAATAATACTAATAAAATTTTTTTAAATAAATAGGTAATCGAGCTAATTAACATCCAAACTATCAATTAAATAATATGTTACTGTTTGTTTTCCAAATAGTAACATGTTACTATTTCATCTCCAAATAGTAACACTAACAAAAAATTTTAAATAAATAAATTAATTAAGTCTAATAAATATCCAAATTATTAAATAATAATATGTTATTATGTCTCTAAGTTTTTATTTATTTTAATTTTTATTTTAACTAATAATTTGTTTTAATTCTTAAAAAATTGAATTTTTATAAATTTTATTTATAATTAAAATTTTATAGTAATTTAATTTTTATAAAGTAAAAAGTCTTGCAATTTTAATTTTTATAAGTTTTTAGTCTTTTATTTTTTTATTTGTATTAAATTAAAAACTCTTTAATTTTAATGTGCAATGAAAGAGGTTTTTGTTTTGGTTCTTTTAGTCTTCTTAAAATACATTATAAATGTATCGTTTTTATCTTCTAAGTATCGTGATAAATTTTCATATGCGAGTGTACTTAAATGAAAGAAAGTAAGCTTTGAGTACCTCGCTGCAATAAATTACACTAAATGATACCAGCCTAATTTTTTTCCCTTTTTATTTTTATATTGGCCTTGGCTCAACCCAAACCTTTATATGTCCACCCTTAATATTAGAGAAAACCATCATCATTCCTAACAAAGTTTTGTTGAGCTTTATCTATCGAAATTAAAAAGAAAATGTGTCAGGGACTCACGAAAATTTAAATAGTTCATTGTTTCCAATGGATTTACTTCCATTGGAACTTTATCAAAAAAATTAGAAAAAGAACCCATTTATAAATTGGTATGAATTTTCAAAAAAGAATATTCTTAATTTTCTTGATAGATTTTTTTCATTGATCATTCGTTGAAAAAATCCAACGTTAAAAAAACACGCAGCGTAAAATATGGGACCCTCTAACTGATTCATAATAATATATTAACTAGTTTTGATGATGATGAATCTTATTGGATTAAATTTTATAACTACAAAAATGAGATATTAATATTGTTAATGTTAGTGGGTAAAAATTTTGGTTTAAATAGAATTGCTACCCAATTGTTTTTTGCTCGATTGTGTGCTTTTTCAAATTCTATTTTCAACTATTTTTGCATGAGTCAATAATTTAAAAAGGAATGAATTTGATATATGAGTTACGTCTTTTTTTTTTTTGGGAAATACTTGTTGAAGCTTCCATTGAATATGGAAAATGGGGAGAGCTGAAAAATATTTTTCAGCAATTTTGGGGACTGTTGGAGTGTGATGCTGAGCTAATTGGTGCATTATATAGAAATATATGAAATGAAACGAAGTGATTCTTGAAAGGGAAGCAAACAAAAAAGTTACGCGAAGAGATTATCATAAAATATTTTTTATACATAAATTATTGGCTAAAGCCGCGTGAGGAAGAAAACGTGGTAGGATCAATCAATCGAAACCACTTTGCATTAAGTTAGCGGCCGCGGACGTACCAGGTGGTTTCGATGTTTCTTATTATAAGAGAGACACGTATTGTTGCTTGACAAAGTTTTACTCGACGATAAAATGTGTTACACAGAAAATCTGAAACACATTTTCCTAAAAAGGAAGTAATTTTTAATAATATTATATGTATTAAAAATAAATTTTAAATTTTTTTTAATATTTCTTAATATATAATAATATTATATATATTAAAAATAAGATTTAAAATTAAATTTTGAATATATAAAAAATTATTACTAAATGTATGATATTAAAATAAATTTATAAAATTTAATTCAATAAATATAAAAACTTTAAAACTTAATTTTAAATATTATTTATATTAACATTTTTTTATTAATATATGGCCTTCAATTTTGATTGTAGATGCATTTAAAATCTTCGAAAGTGTAATTACTTATAATCATATTTACAATTAGCAGCATTGGTTTGAAAGAAATTTATTAATATTTTGATCTTCAAAATAACTGCTCCATTTGGCCCCATTAATTCATGAAAAAAATCACAATTAATTAGTTAATTAATGCTGATATCAACTTTTTTTAAAGTAAGAATAATTAAGTCATTAAATTTAAGCATAAAAGTTTAAAACTAAACAAAATTTTAAAAAAGTTTGGCATTCATAACAGCCAGGGTATCACTCGAATTAAAGTTATAGACGGTGCATAACATCAACTTTATCAAAAAGAAACAGATTAAACAAAGATAAATAATTTTTTAATTTCTGGGAAAATGCAAAATTAAAGCAAGTGGATTGTTATTGAGGCAAAACGAATCATTAAAGAAAATTATGATTTTGGTAGGACCCTTTGCTAAAGGAACATCATAAACGATCGAAATAGACATCGGCATTATTTATTTAAGATGTCGTTTCCTGGTAGCAGAAACTCTACCTTGAAATCGCGTTGAAGCGACCCTCACTCGAGTCCAAAGAAAAGCGGGACCAGGAAATTTGATTTGCGCAAATATTTATGTACTAGTAATATGGAATTTGGATACAAACAATCATAAGGAAAACTGAAAGATGATAAATCAAACAATTAAACTTTTGTTTTGCTATCTATGTTCCATTAAGTTTGATTAAAGTTCTATTTTACGCAAATAACTAATTAACTTACTGATAATTAATAAATTAATTAATAATAAATAACTAATTATTAATAACTAATAACTAATAAATTATCTAATTATATAAGAAGTATTTTATAAATTAAATTATTAAATTAACTGAAATTGTAAAAAAAAAAAAGATATATTAATACAAATAAATATATAAACTAAAATTATTCATAGAGGAATGGATGGATAGAGAGCACATGGAAAGTTACAAAAAAGTAAGAGGAGTTATTTGATTCGTATAAGAAATAAATTCTTGTGAGAAATTAAATTTTTTTAAGAAGTAAATTTCATGGTTAACTTCCTAAAAAATACTCAAATGTATTGGACTGATACTAAGGATTTTACACTTCTAAAAAACTAAAAAGTCATTTAATTCACTTCAATAATATGGAAAGTTCTATTTCTTAAGAAATAAGAAAAGACTGAGTTATTTAATTAGTTCTTATCTAGTAAAATAGAAAAAATAAGACTTCTTAAGGAGTTTTATTTCCCATAAAATATGAAAAATAACTTATCAACCTCCCATCTAGATAAGTTTTATTTCCTATATTATTTATGGATATAATGATAAAATTATCAGTATTAAATTTAATTAATGATAACTAAAATTTATTAATTTGTATTATAATAATATTAAGAATATAATAGTCATTGTATTAATACTTCTTATGATATTTAAAGTTGAATCAACAATAGAATAAAGTTAAATCAAACAATAAAAAATTATTTCCTAGAAAATGTTACTTCCTATGTGTCAACTAAATAATTTTATTTACTTCTCAAAAAATTTATATAGGAAGTTATTTTATTGAAAGTTCAATTTCCTGCGAAAAATTATTCCTGTATGAACCAAATAACTCTTAACTTCTTATATTTTATTTAGTTTAATACTAAATTTCTTAAGAAGTATTATCAAAATAATTAATATATTCTTTAAATTATCTTTAATTATATTTTTAAATTATATTTTCAATCCCTCTATCTATCATAATTTTTCTAAATTAATAATTTTAATTTTTTTAACTTACTATATAAAAAGTAAAATAGGTTTGAATAAAATATTAATGTCTTATATATATATATATATATATATTAAATTATCTTAATATAATTAAAATGAAATATAATATAAAGATTAGTTCAATAATTAATATAATAGAATATTTATTCAATTAAATTCATAAATAGTTAAGAAATACATTTTTATTTTTATAATTCAAAATTATAGTAATAAATAATAAAGATACTAAATATAAAATAATATAATATAGATATATATTAAATATAATCTCATTCAAAATTAAATTTTTATTACTATAATAATATTTATGATTACTATTTATAATTTATATTTATAATATTATATTTAATTTTTATTTTATAATTTATATAAAAACTTATTTTATTTATTACATAATTAATAAAATAATTATATTTTTATATAATTAATAATTTTATTTGAACAAGTATATTTAAATTTTATGATTAATAAATTATATTTATCATTAATAAATATTTTTTATAGTTTTCAATTCTGAGAATAAAAATTTAAAGTAGTTATTATATAAATTAAGTGGATATAGTTTTGTATTTCTATTTATAAAATATATAAGAAATTCTTCTTACTAGGAGTGTCAATAAATATCTTCACTTAGTTTGTGAAAAGTAAAATTTCTCACAAAATTATATTTCTTCCATTTTGGCAATCAATAACTAACCAAACAACTTTAAAATTTTCTATTTCTTGAGAAGTTGCACTTCATATATTACTTTTGCAAACTAAAAAAATCTTAGAGGAAAGCAAGAAAAAGATGAAAGAGATGAAAAGAGAGAATAAAGAAAAGTAAAAGAATAGGAGGGGAGAAGAAGTAGTGGTATAGGAACAAAGTTAAAAGAAAGCTGAAGAGAGTAAAGAGAACGAACAAAATTAAAGAGATGGATATAAAGATGAAGAAGAGAACTATAGAGAGAGTGAGTAAAATTATGTAATATAGGATAATTTAAGATAGTAATAATTTACTTTGATTAAAGAGGAAATTTACTTTACTCCAATTCTACACTATCATTTTTTATTTATTGAATTTTTTTGACCAATTTTTCTATTGTTTCCAAATACAAGAAAGCTAGGAAAATAGTTCTAGAAGAGTATTTTACCCTTCAAGGAAATGGAACTTAATGATTTATTTGGATATAAGGAAATGGAGTGGAAAGAGAGAAAAGGGAAGGATATGAGACATCCTTTCATATGTTTGAAAGCTTTGTGTAAGGAGACAAAAGACATGATAGTTGAGAAATATTTTCGTAGATATTGCCTATGACGTTATTCTTAGATATTATCATTCAAATGCCGTCAACTAATAATATGTGGATCCTTTTTGTCCACTAATCAATTATGAATTGATTTAACTTTCTCCCCCATCATAATTAGTAATAAATTATCATTGATTTATTATTTATATTTAATTAATTACAAAACAAAATGAACCCAGACATTATTAGTTAGCAACATTTTAAGTAGTAATGCCTAAGAATGATGTGGTAAGTAGCACCTATATAAGTATTTTTCATGAAAATTTATAGCTAACTCTCTAAAATCTTCTATTCTTCAATATTTTGTACTCTTCCAAATAAGGAGATTTTGGAAATTTATCTACTTAATTTATAATTTTATTATTTAATTCATAATTATATTTACATTCTCAACATTTCATATTTATTTATCTGTACACATTCATTTTTATTTCGACTCATCCATATTAACTTTAAGTTTAGGATGAATGTGAATTAGATTATTGCTAACCTTGTCAAATAAGAGTCATATTAAGTCAACCCATAAATACTTTTTCATAAACTTTTTATAAGTAATAATTATGACATGATCATATATATGTTAACTTATTGTATCATTTTCATAAATAAATTTGTTAAGAGGTAGAAAATACTTTATAGAAAAAATTTTGATAACCTTATTTTTTTAAGAGTTTTTTTTTATAATTGTAAAAAACTGATTAATGAATTAACTTCAAAAAAAGGATAAATTGTAAAATTACACACCAATTAGTTATATATTTTAGTTTAACTCTCCAGTATTCTTCTTTATATAATTTTAGAATTTAAACAAAGAGAAAGAAAGTTATGACTTAATCTTCTATTCCCTTTCCTTTCCTTTTATCTCCCCTATCATCTTCACTTTTCTTCCCCTCCTAACTCTCAAACATATAATAAGAGTATCCTTAGTGAAAAGTGCAAATAAGTCACTTGTTGCTACTTTGTTGCTTCCATTCCCTCCGACAAACCAATAAGCTCGACTTACCTTTATAATTTTATTTTATAGTAATTATTATCCCTTGTTTAGAATGATTAAAAATATAATTTTATATATTTTTAAATGAATTTTATTTTTAAATGGTGTTTGAATTTAAATAAAGAAAGATTTTATTTCATTTATAATACTAGGCTTAATTGTAATTGTGCCAATATGAAATCCATTAATTTATCAAAAATTTCACTATAATTCATTTTATTTAGCATAAAATATATGCTATATAAAAAATTTACCCTCTTTCTAACATTATATTTTCATAATATCATCAAAATCTAATTTTTAATTGAATTGCACATATTTTTCAATATATTTTTAACAAAATAATTCATTGACAAATAAATTGAAAGTCATTACTTTTGATATAGTATCTAAATAATAAAATTCATTTGTAGATAAATTGAAATTATTTCTATTAAAATGAAATAAGTCCAATTCTAGAAATATTTAATTCTAAACTAACACTTGTGAAACCTTTAGACTTTCAATTTCTTCCTTATCTTTTCTCAATCTTTTGTAAATATGGTTTAGCAAGCTTATTAGCATACATGTCTCCCATATGGGCTATTTTTGTCCTCGTCATCTTATGAAACCTTTCTACCTCATTCTCTACTTCAAATGCCTTAGTTTGAAGCATTTTTGTTAGGGGCTTGCTTTTAGGTGATGAAACCTTGAATAAAAAAAGTCCAATGTGGGTGAGCATCTATAAAAACTAAACTAATTAAGTATCTTGTAGCACCTGAAAATTTTAATTGCATTTATTGATATCTTTGTAGAAGTCTTTTCCTTTCACAACTTCACTTTTTGTATAAGATAGGGGTAGGCAAATAAGGCTTATTTTGATTTTTTACCTATACCTAACCTTAATATATTAGGACCTTGGACCTAAGTAATTAGACGCTTAAGTTAGTTTCAGGTAGAAAATTATACCCTAATTTGTTAAACAAATTAGACTTGAAGCATCCTATTAAAAAATGGCTAGCTTGAACCTATTTTGATTTATATATATTTAAAATATTATATATTACATATATTATATAGGTCCTATTTTTTACATTAGTTTAAAGCATCTTAAGCTTGTTATTATTATTTTTTTCATTTAGGTCCCAAGTTTCTATGTTTTATATGTTGAGTACTTCATTATTTAGGTTATTTGCCATTAATATGTAAGATACAATTTTTAAAAATAAAAAATGAATTAAGCCAAATCAAATCGAGTTTAGGCACCCTATCTCAAAATAAGTTTAAGCTTAGACCTTAAAATTTGAAAAAAATTAGGTTTGGGACCAAGTTTGGGCACCCTAATTTTATCATAATTTTTATTTTTACATAGGGCTCAACCTAGCCCTAAATCCTTATATGTCCACCTATAGCATTAAAGGAAACTATTAACATTTTCAACAAAAAGTTTCATTAAATTTTATCTATCAAAATTAAAAATAAAATTTTTTCAGGAATAATAATACCAAAATTTAAATGGTTTGTTGTTTCCAATGGATTTCTTTCCATTGGAATTTCATTGGAAGAATAGAAAAAATATTTATAAAATAGCATGAATTTAAAAAAAATCTCATTTTCCCTTACAAATATTTTATCAATTATTTGTCAAAAATTCAAACACAAAAAGCACACAATGTAAACTATGGGATCCTATAGTTGGTTTATAATAATATATTAACTAGTTTTAATGATGATGGGTTTAATTTGGATTAAATTTTATAATTACAAATATAAGATATTAATGTTGTTATTGTTGGTAAGTAAAAATTTTGGTTTAGATAGAATTACTATCTAATTGTTCTTCACTCTACTATATGCCTTTTCAAGTTCACTTTCCAACTATTTTTGCATAAGTCAATACTTTAAAAGGATTGAATTTAATATATGAGTTATAACTATTTTCTAGTTTATGTGAAAAGCTTGGGTTTTAAACTTTCAAAAACTAGAAAATCATAATATTGTCCTAGGTTGCTCTTTGCTCACTAAACTACAATAGTATTGTTTATAGCAAAATTATAATTTTTCTACAAGTTGCTATTTTCATGTGACATCTCATGTTAAGTCAAACTTCAAATTTTGATTCTGAAATAAAAAGTTAAGGAAAGTACTACCCTTGATAGGTCTAAAATTTTCAAATTTTGCTGATTCGGTGTGTACTTTTGACATATACAATGAAAGTGACTTTTCAAGATAATAAGCGAAAAGAGCAAGCTCTACAAATCAAAGTTGTTGAACTTACAATTGACTAGACATTAAATTAAATTTTTTTTTGGAAAAAGAAAGCTACTAAGAAGACTTGGAAAAAGCTAGAAAAAGCCTTTTGGATGAAGTTGCTATTTTGGATAGCATGCTTTTCGATGGTTAATTTCATCCATTTACTATAAATAAAGGAGCTCATTTTATTCACAAAACGTACAAAACATCTCCTTTCTTCTCCAAGATAGTTTCTCTCTGTAGACTCTATTCTTTCTTAACTCTTCTTTCTTAAACTTAAACTTAAACTTACAAAATATAAACTATTAGAGTGTAATAATTATGTAGTTTCTTTGTATGACAAAACTTAACCTAATAAGTTCACTAACTATGGTGGAAAGTGAGTGAAACACTTATAAATACTTGATAATTAGATTGGTGAGAAGAAAGCCTTAAGTGTTTGAAGTATGATTACTTGAATTCTTAAAGATCATATGAGAAAGTATAAAAATAAAAGTGCTAGTGGAGAACCCTCAAGGTTGGCATTTGACTTTGTAGAGTGGAGTAAATATAAAGAAATGATTTTTCTTGTGGACCAACATATCACTATACCTTGGGAGGTTAGCATTCTCTTACTTTTTACTTTATGTACTTTATTACTTATATTTATTAATTGTTTACTTTATGAAATTTATTACTTATCTTTCTTATATGCATTTGTAAATTAGGGAAAAAGTTTGAAGTTGTTAAGGATTTGGATGCCAAGATACCTAAGGGGTTTTTCTGCATAATATATATATTTTAGGTGTTTAATTACACTTTTTTTAAAAATTATTTTTTTTTGGGAACATGAGGTATGATAGAGAGATGTTTTGATTATTTTAACTAAACAAGAAAAAATGATGAGAAAAAGTTAAGCAATTGCTTGCACATGGCTGAATAAGGTAGGAAAATGATGAATGATAACATTAACAATCAAAATAACTAGTTAGATTTCTCTATTTCTCCTCTGATGAACATCAGTGTTACTTTACACAAATCACTATGAAAACATAGCTTCCTTTTGTTGCTAAAGCAATAGTTCTAGGTAAGTTTTATCATACATAAAAAGTCCTAACTTACAATGTTTACAATTGATTTGAAAGTGAATATATTAGTTCATATTCTTCCCTTATAGGCTTACCTATGATCTCACTCATGTCTAAAAGGCCTTTGTTTTTCAATAGGAACTGTTAGCAAGCCCTTAATCTTAAGATTAGTTTAAATTTCTACTATATTTATATCATATATATGAATCTTTTAATATATTCATATCATATATATGAATATATGAATCTTTTAATTTATGGCTATTTTGTTATGTAAAGCAATTAGAATTGCTTCAACTTTAAAACTAGGCAATTTATTTAGTGGTGCAACCTTTTAACTATGAATGTAATGCCAAAGCAACAACCATGCCTTTAATCTTAGATATATAATGTAGCCAAGGATTTTACTTAAGAAGAGGTAAATTAGATTTTAGAATTTTAAACTATTTAAAATTTAATTTAATTTTTCATATGATTTTTCAAACTTTTAACACTTGGAAGTACTATATAAGTGTTTAACCTTAAAAACAATCAACATTTAGATAAGCAAAATAATCCTAATTAGTACACCATCATATAAATGATAGAAAATTATGTAGAAAATATAAATAGATAAGGGTTAAGAAAATCAAATACAAGGATTTACAATGGTTTGACCTCAAAGATTTAACACTCAAAAGATTACATCCACTACCAAGCCTACTTGATTTGAATTTTGCTAATCTACTATCTCTTTAAAGTTTAATCTAGCACTTGAATAAATCTCTACAAAAGAACACTCCACTAAAAGATACTATACTCTTTCAAATTCTAGGGATACCTTACCCTAAAATACAAGTAATAAGTGTTTATAATTAGAAAATTTAGCTTCACTAAACTCTCAAGAGTTGATTACATAATGAAGAGTTAAAGAGGTAATCCACATGTAATAAGTTTAAGGGATTTTAATCATTGGAAAGTAAAAAAATGAGAAAGTTGTGTCAACAAAATATTATAAGCTTTAAATGAATGTTTGAAATTGAGTTTAAGCCTTTAAATAGGGGTTGAACCCTTAAATGCACATTAGGCTCTTTAAAAGAGTTGTTATAATTACAGTCAGCATGCAATGAACATGTGCTAGAAAATTCAAATCTCCAAAGGGTAGAGTGTTTCACAAAGCACTTCACCTTCCACGAGCAAAGTTATTGTAATGGGCAAAGTGGTTCATAAAGCAATTTGTTAAGGGCATTTTGAAAAATTAAGACAACAGGTACATGAAACATTTTGCAATATGTACTTCTTAAGCCATCGTTGAAAAGGCCAAAGCACTTTGCAAAGTGCATTCACTTACCTTCAAGGTCTGAAAGTCCCAATTAAAGTAATTTTCAAACTATTTTCAAAAACTACTTTGAAATAACTTTAAAACATTTTTAAGAATAATCAACTAATTTTCAAACAAGGTTTAACTATTTCAAAAATTATTTTGCAATCCAAATGAAATGTTTTTGCCCAAAATTATAGTTCTAACTTTTAAAGCCTAAGATTAACATATATTTGAATGTTTTAGAATCATTTTCTTTAGTATTTAAATTAAAATTCATTTAAACCTTTTTCTTACAAATGAACTTAAATAAGATAAAAGAATCTTATTAAAGGTCTTTATTAATCTTTAAGCTTTATGAAAGTCTAATGCAATAAATGTTCATTAAACACACTTAAGCATATTAAAATATTTTGTTATCATCATAATTATCATTTTAAATGAGGCTAAGCTAAGGCTAATAATCTTCCTTTTTTATGATAATAAACTATTTTGATATTATTCATAATTCAAATTAAAACTTCTTCCTCATGTTAACACTCCTTTTTGAATTTATGCATTTATTTTTAAGCTTTTATCTCAATGAAATTTAGTAATTTGTATATGAGACATATCGACTTCCAATCTCAATCAATCTTTTCCATTTTGGACATCATTCAAATACCAAAATCATGAATAAAATTTGTAAAAATTAATATCATATAGAATGAAATAAAAAAAATTACAATAATAAATCATACTAATTCATAATAAACCAAAAAATATCCAAAGTATTTAAGAAATACCTAACAGCCAGAAATGTCAACACATAACGAAAATATCATCAAAATATATAACATCCTAAAAGCAGAAATAAAGACCCTAAGTGATAATGAGGCTAAAGGATAGATATATCTAGTCATTTACCATCTTATCCTTATTATCCTTAGCATCATATCCATCATTTGAAATAAGTAGCCTCATCATCTTCCTCTTATTTCACTTTTGCATCTTTTTTTTCTTTCTCTCCTTCTTCTATTGTAGATTCCTCTTTATTATCTTCATCATCCTTTTCATCTTTAGCAATAGTAAAAGATAAAGTAATATTCATATATAGATACTTTTTGGTTAATTTGTTCAAGCCATTTGTAAACCTTGTTGAATTCTCCTTAAATGCTATTCCACAATTCATCATAACAATTATTAGAAGATTGTGAAGAACTAGGGCACCCCTTCAACAAAAGTCCATAATCCTTTATGCTTGTAATATGTCATTTGTTCTCATATGGGATTCTTTAAGTCTTGAAAACTCTTTGAATTCAATGACATTTTCTTTAGCTTCAATGTCGATTCTTTTTTTTCTCAAAAAAGGTTGTCAAAATCATGCCATAAATAAAAATTTTGACATTATAATTTTTGTCATATAGTTCATTATCAAATATGGAAGATTAAACCATATCCTTCCTTATGCACCATATCATAAATAACTCATTATTATTAGTATGGGTGAGATCTATCTTCTTTTGGAAGATAATTTTGGCGAAGGTGTAACGAAGAAAACGATCATCCATGTTAAGCTCAATAGTTTAAAGCTTATTATCCAAAAACTTAGAAGTAAAATTTGGCCTAAAAGGCTTAAATTCCTCCTTTTTTGAATATTTTTTTACTTCTTTAGCAAAAATACATAGTTTGTCTTTATTAAACCTAAATATATCAACAAAATCACTATGGTAATTGTGAATTCCTTGCCTTTTGCTATAGTTTTCAATACAATCCATCTTTTCTAATCATACTTTCCTAAATAATTGTAAAATTAATACACTAAAGAAGGATACACAAGAGCACTATAGGCAGCAAATTCAATCAATTTCAACTTCTTTAACATATTACAAATTTCCAATTTCTCTGTTTTTAAAAAATTGATATCCTAGCAAACTACAAGCTTTATGGTATTTTTTAGTAGACTGATAAATTTAGTGTAATATGTTACCTCTTTATAATATTTGGTTTTCAGATGATGTTAAAGAGGTTCAAAGGTGCTAGTAGAAGATTTTTCTTATCTTTTACCTTAATTGGTTATTTGCCTTTGTAGAGCTATATGCTTTTTACCTATAGAATGGTGAAATTTCTAGGATTCTGGTTAAGAAAATTGTTTAGAAAAGGATTAGAAAGTGTTTAGAAGCTAATTGAAATGATAAAAGTGACTTGGGTTGAAGTTGCGAAGTTAAGGTTTGAATGTTTAATTTTTAGGTTTTGGGATCAGAGGTGTTTTAGGGAAATTAATCAATGAATGATAAAGAAAAAGTTTTAGGAATGATTTAATTGGTTTGGATGGGTGATATTTAGTGAAAAATGAAAGATTTGGACAAGTTTAGGATGAAAGAGCTGAAAGAACGTTGCAATTTGGGCACTAAAAACATGAAAAATGAAAAGTAGGTGAGCACTAGGGTATATATAATACCTAGGTGAAGTACTTCACTAATGGACATGTTCCTAAGAAAATTGATTCACAAAGGACTTCATGGCGTATAGTACTAAAAGGTCCAATTTCATACATTGGTGAAGCACTTCATGAAATTTTTTGCTCCCATAAAGCTAAAAACACAAGGCAAAGTACTTTGTATCTTTTATGACAAAATTCCCACTTTTAACATTTTTCAACCAAAATTAATCCAAGCTTAATCCTTATGAATTTTAACCTATTCTTGACTAAATTTTCACCTTTTAGATTGAATATTGATGGGAAAAACCTATAAAAAAATTTAGGAAAATCTCTAATGGTAAAGTTGATAATTGATTCTTTAATAAAGTAATAATGAATAATGAAATTAAATGGCCAAAATATTAAAATTCATTCAATTAAATTGAAATAAACTTAAAGTTCATAGTGGTCATTTTTCTAAAGTATTCACAATGCTTAATTTTTTCTAATAAAATTAAAATGATCCCCCATTAAGTGGCTTAATGAAGATATCTACAAGTTAAAAATCCATTTGAAAAAAAATTTAAAAGCATTATCTTCTCTTTGAACATGATCTCAAATGAATGATGTCTTATCTCATTATGCTTTGACCTAGAATGTGTAATAAAATTTTGTTTGAGGAATTGCACTGTTAACCATATGTTAGAGTTAAATAATAATGCAATGGCTTAAGGTATTTGGAGTTATTGAGGTTATCTATGAATCTTAATTTTAAGTTAAGTTATGTTACTAGATTTTTGTAAGTCAACTACCAAATCATATTACTTTAATCATGTAAAACTATAGGATCTTTCTTATCACTATTAAAGAAATGTAAACATACATCATGTATTTAACAAAAAAATACATTAGTTTTCAACTAGTGTTTAAATAAGCATCATTATATATTAGTTTTGATATTAGTTATATAACTAATGTGAAAAAATATTATCACATCCGATTACTAAAAAACTAATGTTTTTTCTTTTATAATTTACATTTTACAACAATTTTTTTAGTAAAATCAATGTCTTTTCTGTTAAAAATATTTTAGATTTTCTTAGGCTTAAATTTACTTTTGATCTTTATAATATACATTTTATTCACATTTGGTCCCAAAGTAAGGTCAACTTGCTCCCTCTAAAATTAAAATCTAGTCAATAAAAAATATTACTTCTAATTTTAAATGGACTAAAATAAATTTTTGTATTTTAGGGGGCAAATGCGAACAAAATGTATATTACATAGACCATAAGTGAAATTAAAGCTTGTTTTATATTTCACATTGGTATCTAGTAAAAAACTAATGTGAAATGTTTACATAATATTTTTTAATGCTAATTTTTTATTTCCTCACCATAATATTTACAAAAATTGAATAAATCTAACATCCATAAAAAACATGTATTTTAAGTTAAAACTTTTAAAAAGTCATAACTTCACATTTGATTGTCTATTTGAGGTGATTTTTTTTATTTTATATAACTTTTTAATCTATCTATTTGCAAACATGTAAGAAATAACCATTTTTATAAGCCTTTTTTCACTTTATTTTTTCTCTCATTATCGTTTAGCTAATTTTCAACTTTACTACAATATTTTGTTAAATATATAATAAACATCTAGCACTTAAATACAACATTAAAGGTTATGCAAAGGAAATACTAAAAAAAATTCTTTTAAAAATATATGTAAAAAATTGGAAAATGAAAAAGGAAAAAATTAATAATAGAAGTAAGAAAGATAGCTTTTGTATTTTGAATATTGGCTTAGAATGTGACATTTGCTTTATGCTTGATATTAGTTGAACAAATATTGGTAACTCATTGATATATGATAAAAGATGGAATGCGATATAGAGTTCTATAGAGAAAGTTAAGCAAAGATGGATATTAAGCTTAGAAACAAACAATAGAAAGAGTGAAAGTGATAATGGAAAAAAAATTACTTTGTTTATAGCACATATATATTATTGCTCTCATGACTTTACAAGTCAATTAGTTAAGAACTGACATTTAACATCTTACAGGAATAAAATATGTTAGTTCTTTTAAGAATCGATGTCTAAAATTTCTTTATATTTTAAAACTGCCATGACTTTAGATGTGGTAATCTAAGTCACACGTAATTACATTTTTATGTAGTAGTGTATTAAAAATTGAAGTACAAAATTTGTTGCCTTTTGTTAACCATGTTATTGACTTAAACAAGTGGTTGCTTATTATTAAATTTGACTATTATAGATATTTTATTTTTTCTTATTCTTGAATAAAAAATTCTTGTTCCAATTATATTGGTTAGGACACCATTGCATGAAGTAAAAGACCAATACTATTAGACTTTATTTGTTTTGATTGAAACATTGTTCGTAAAAATATACTTATAAATTCTTAAGATAGTAAAAAATATTTTATATGTTCATTTTCAGATATAAAAAATTTAGGGGGAACACAACTTCCTCTTCTTCAAAGTGCAAGTTATTTTCCTTTATTATTATAACTCTAGATATTATATTTTTTTAATAATAAGAATGGTTAATTTATTAGATATATACACACACAATCAAAGATTGAACTTTAGATATATAGAAAGTTACAAAGCCTTCAAGAGATTTTATGTTTTATATGTTCATTGTTAGTAAAGGGGTAAGATGAGGCTAGACAAGTTAAACAAGCCAAGCCTAAGCCGACTTGGGTATGCACGAGCTTACTTATTTAGCCTACATTTTTTACGAGCAAAAATAGTGAAGATTGTAGGTACCCATAGGTAGACCACCTTTTTATTTTCTTTTATAAAAATAATTAGAACATTAAACACATACATATATAAAAAATTGGAGATTGAATCCTAAATATGATTGATGGTACAAAATCTTTAAAAGGACATTAAATTAGATTAGATTAAAAATTATCTTTTTTATAAATTATAATTGACCAATTAAAATTTTTTATTTTGTATAATGAATTAGTTAAGTTAAAAAAATAGGAAAAACTTTATTTTATCCCCTCCAATTATAGGGTCATTAGATTTTACCCCTACAAATATATACAACTTAGATTTTACTCCCACTATTACTAAATTAATGGAATCTATTAGGAAAATCACCGCTATTATATTTCACTTATTGACAACTAAAAATTGTAGCTACATTCACTAGTTTTTGAAAATTTTTTCATTTATCGGTAGTTATTATGAACCATCACTAAGGATGATGACATTGGTTTATAACTACCGCTAAGTGTTATAATTATTAACTTAGTAATGGTTGGAGTAAAATTAAAGTTTTATATAGTTGCAGGGGGAAAATCCAAGTTTTCATAGTATAAGGGAGTAAAATCCAACTACCTTATAATTGGAAAGGGTTAATTGCAATTTTTCCTAAAAATTATATTAGATCATTGAATATTGGAGTGGATTAGATTAGAAGATTTTAAAATACTTGAAATTTAAAAAAAAAAACTTTGTTTGTAGGTACCCACGAGTTTACCACAAAAGCTTGTGATTGTGCAGGTAGCTCGCATAAGCCTACGTGATAAATGAGCTACACACAAGCTACCTACAATTAGTCCATAACCATAGGCAACCTACAAAGTCCATAGGCTCCAAGCTCGTTTTACACTCTTAATTGTTAAATATAAGGAATTTAAAGGAGCCAAACTTTTTTTTTTCCAAAAAGAAAGTTGTTTTTCTCCATTAACATAATTCTAGACATTATTTTTTTTGTCATAAGAGGAATGGTTAAATTATTAGATACACATATACAAGAATCAAAGATTGAGCTTTAAATATATAGGAAGGTAAAAAACCTTCAAGAGATATTATATGCTACTTAAGTCAAAAGTTCTTATATTATACTTTTTTATAATAAAATATAAAAATAATATATTGCACTTTTACTTAAATAAAATTAAATAACATTTTTCTATAAAAATATTTTCTAAAAAAACAAATTTAACCATAGAAATCTAAATCTTCTTGTCTAATTATGAGTAAAGAGGTGTTAGGTGGTGCTCATCTTAGTTAATGCATTACTTAATAATATATTGTACTACAACATTTTTAACTTGTGAGAACATAAAATTTGATAACAACTAATAAAATATTGCTTAAAATTAGAATAGGCAATGATTTTTAGCATATTGCCTACTATTTTATAAAATTGTTGTCTAAAAGTAAAATAAACAATAGTTTTTAGCATGTTACTTATTATCTTGCAAAACTATTACCAAAAATTTAAATAGGCAATGGTCTTAAAATTGTTGACTTTTATTTGTTGTCTACTATAGTATAGGCAATACTTAATTAATTGTTGCTTGTTTATTTATGCAAAAATTATTTTATATTAACTAAATTAATCAAAAATTTTCTTTAAACTTTTTAAATTTCATCTTTATTTATTTAAAATTACATTTTAATTTTATTTCTAAACTTTGTTTCATAAAATAATATTACGTCTTACAAAAATTAAACACACTTTTAAACTTTATCTTTTTAAGAATTATTCTTAAAAAAAGCATTCTTTTCTAAAAAAAATTACACCCAAAATAGTGCAAAGATGAACCTTTTTCCTTGAAAATAAAACTTTCTTTGTAAAAAATGCATACTTTATCTTCATTACCTTTAATCTCTTTTATGACATGTTCTACAGGGATGTGCGATTACTCATCTATCTTCAGATCTTGATTGGTCTCTTAAGAAAGTTAAATATGCAGTACAATTCTTGAATGATCAAAGCGTATAGCATATGTGCAAAGCAACCTTCGTAGGTTTTAAATGCATAAATTTTCCTATAATTTTTTATAATTGATGCAAAATCTTTGCCTCATAAAAAGTACAAAAATAGGATGAAGCACCAAATAAGTCTAACAGACTCATACCAACTCTTTCATCTTTTTTATTCTTTTGGCCTTAGGATTCAACAATGCTTCTAATAGAAGAATGTCAAGTTCGTTGTTAGATGATTTAAGAGGGTCTTCGATCTATAATTGTGACTCAGCAAAATTCGAGCTCAAAATTATTAGGTAAGTTTCATCAAAGGCATGTCTTACCAAATATTTGCATCATTTATTGTCTTGGACATTTTGCTTGTGCAAAAATTGGCTCAAATTGTTGTGATCAAATAAATATTTGTTGAGGTGTCAAAAACACATTTCTCTACTTTAGAATATTATTTTGGACCATGCATATCAAATGTTTGATAACATCCATCCTCTACATATGTTCACACATTTATCTGCTTGGTAATGAAGTTCTAGTATATATCCTGCTTTCATCCATTAAAATCTTATGACTACACAAAGTTAGTTACTATAACTCTTAATTTAATATGCTCTATTACTCAACTTATATACCCTAATTTTCTAAGCTCTTGCTCTACTCAAAAGATATTATATATATAATTATGGTATGATTTTCTCAAGTAAGTATATGCCTGTATATTTTTATTTCTTATTCAAAAATCATTTCTTAAGTAAGTATTTTGAGAGATTGGTTAATAACTTTCCAGAAATTACAATTATTTAGTCTAAGCCCATATAAAGTGAAAGTGGCTATCCAAATCCTTTTATTAAACTTATTACTTTTTAAATTTTAGCCTTTAGTATTCTTTTGTTATATTTTTCTTATCTTTCTTATGGATCTATTTCAAGTTTTATGTGATAATTTTTATACAGTCTATGATAGTAATTTCTACTAATGAAATTTAGCTCTTCAATGTATATAATAATAGAACTTTTTATGCTATATGAACTTTATGTAATTATCATATCAGACTATCATGACTTATCATTAAATGACATTCTAGATTAAAGGAAATTCTTTGTCATACTAAAGGAAACTGATGTTCCTCAGCTTAAGAAGATTCTTAAAAGCATATCTGATAAGCATTTTAAAAAGTTACATCAAAACTCAGTGAAGATTATACATTAGAAATGCACAATATTTTATATTTTCAACTTGATTTAAGGATATGATGAAATATCTGCTAGAAAAATGCAAGTGACAGAATACATAATTTGGTCAATTAAGTAAAACTTAACCTTATTTGACTTACACATAACTTCTATAAATTTTTTTAGTTTAATTCTTATATGGATAAATAATAGATCACAGATTTGTTGAGAATGATTGTATGTATTACTTAACCCTAGTATATAGTTTTATATTTTTTAAGATCAATGATGTCATAGTTGGACATACATTGGTAGTTGAAAATTCTTAAGAAATAATGTGACATTTTTGAAATTTTTGTTAGGATTGGAAATGAGGCAATGGTTAAGACTTCGAAGGAAGGTTTGAAAAGCAATGATCAGAGTTGATAGTGCCAAATGATGGTAAGTATATAGCTAGTCATTAAAACTTTTATTAAGCTATAGAAAATTGAGGAATAGGAACATGCTTGTTTGTATTATAATATAGGTATCTTTCATAACTTTATGATTTTAATATTTACTATAAACACATTATTATTCACTTTCTATGCTTATGTAGTTGGATTTTGACAACTTACTTGTTCATTTAGACCTATTAATTTCAGTTTAAGAGACCTCATGTATGTAAATGTTTATTTCTACAAGCTACTATCAAATATATTTTTTCTTGTTATTAGAAATACAGATAAAACAACTACTACCTTTCTAAACTTAAGCCATTAATTTACAATCACTCTTTCTTCATTCAAGATACATGATGATTTTATTCAAATTAGTTTTTGCATTGACTCCAGTTTGTCTAGTTTTAGCTCATAATTTCTACATGAGTCCATGATGTTGGGAATTCAGATTATCACATGCAGTGAAATTTTAAAATTTTAATCCAAATTCTACCTAGGATCCATGCAAAAAGCATAAGTCAATGATTAGGGTTTTACCTATTGGGCACTCGTGTTTCTACTGATCAAAACTTGAGAGCGGATGAATCAAACGCCGGCCGGAAGGTACTGCATCTCTACGGTATCCACACAGAGTGAATAACGACCTTTCACCCTCCACGCGTCTGCTAGGATGCGGTTTTCTCTCTAAGAATTAGGATTGGATGTTTTCTAAGTGATTTAGGGTTTATATGGAAGCTTAAAACGTGTGATTAAAGTGCTGCCCTCAAGTCTCCTTTTATAGAACTTAGGCAAGCCATAATCCTAGTCCAACTAGGATAATGCTTCCAAAATTCTAATCACACTTAACAACTCATCTTATTCTTATCTTAGAGATAATAAGGAGAGATAGGACTTATCTATTAATTATCTAATATTAGATAATAATATTATCTCATAATATAAATATCTTAATTATTAGATAATTGCATATAGTTATCAAATATTAGAATAATATTATCTCATAATATATTTATCTAATATCTGATAAGATAATTATTTGATATTAAATAAATATCAAATAATATCACATAATATATATATAACGTGAATTATTATTCTTAATAATATATATATGCACGAAAATAAGTCCAATTAATTAGATATTAATATAATTAAAGTCCAATTAATTATTGTCTTATTCCTACTCCTTTTATGTGACCCTGTAGGTTCTTACTACGTTGATAATGACTCATTTATTAAGTCATAGACAGTAAGCGGTATCTAGCAATACATCACTGCCACTCAAGTAATAAGAATGTCTGTGATTCGACATCCACCTAACATATGATCAACGTTTTGCATCATAACCCTTTTGTAATAATATCCAAATTGAACTAGAGGCATGGAATGTGTCATCCTCGTCAATGTTCAATTTATATTTCTTGATACTGAGTAGACTTAAAATAAATAATTAATATCACATATTAATTCAACTGAGCATGGCCATGCATTTCTAAGTCTCACTCAATCAAGGGGCCCAAGAATATTTCTCTTTTATACAAGAGTAACAAAATCCCATTTATGTCACTCACTTCCCTCTGCACGATTTATGACACACTCAATCAATGCCCTACTTGTCATCCTGATTAAAGATGACATAGGACAATATTAAAGTGAGTAATTCCTCATGTAGGGAACCGTAGTGACTTCAGGTCAAAGGTTTATGTGTATTTGTGATCATATGAGAATAACTTATGACACGTTTATCCATGCAATATTCTCATAGTGGATCAGTCCAGTACATTATTCACTAGCAATGTACTCATGTATTGACTTGATATCACATATCCATAATTCGTAATCATCAGTCACTATACATGCTAGTCTCGATGTATTATTACTATCCTTTTCGTAATAATACTTAACTAGGGGCATTTTAGGAATAGCAAAGCTATTCCAAGGATAATTATTATATTAAGTTATAAATTGCGCATAATAATAATAAAAATAAAATATAATAATTAAATTGCCTAAAATAAAATATAATACATTATGTATAACTTCAATCATCTTATATGATTGGTTCTAGGACACACACTAACACATGATTGATGATTTATTATCCCTTTATTTGATAAATTGAGTTAAGAGTTATAAAGTAGAATCATAGTTTAGTATAAAAAGGAAATAAATAAAAGTAACCTAATAGGGTTAATAGAGGTATGATGAATAGCTAATCCATGGCTATTGATAGAATACTTGCATAAGTTGATAAAACACACACCAAAATATGACACATATATCTTGTTACTAGTAAGAAGGATTAATAGGTTTATGATAGAAATTTAGTTCCTTTCTATATATGTTGATTGAGTCGCATACACCTAATATCTATTTAAAAGCTTGACCAAGTTATATGCCATATTATTAGAAGGCTTTCACTATGTATTTATAATTAGTCCTACATTTTCTAAAGGATCATGATGCTTTAACATATTCTGTTTATTAGTGCTTATAGAGACAACTCTAGGTCTTTATGACTACAAGTTTGGTGATAATAAACTATTTGATGGACTATGACTTACTAACTTCAATGAGATCTTTATGCTAATTGGAAACTAATTTCTTTATCATATAATTCTAATATGCAAATATCATTTTTCATCATATTAAGTTGCAAACTACATGATTCTTTTACTTACATCTTCTTTATGATCAATGCTAAACTAGAAATCTTGAGATAAACACTTATAGGACATAGATTATATAAACTCTATTGTAAAGGTTTTGTTAAATTTTGCTAAGTGGAGTAATTTTAGTTTACCAATGTTGTCACACTATTTGTTAGCTAAGGTTTTAATGTGTTCATATTCATGGATATCTATCATTTGATAATATTTTAATCTACAATATTATATATTATATTATCAATAATTTGACTAGTAAAATATGATACTGTTAAAGCATAGACTTTCAAGTCATGGTTATGTGAACTCATTGTGAGGATAATAATTTTTAATGCATTGATTTGGTTATTGCAAATAGAATCATTCATATCTTGATTATTGATATTATAGTATGACTATTACTTATTCACAAATTGAAACTTAAATACTTCCTTTCATAAAGCAATGCAAAGTCACCTCAATGTTTCAACAATTTTTATATTTAGTATTACAATACAAGCAGGCATTTAAACTAAGCTTAATCACAAATATCTAGTATTATACTTATCCTACAAAGTATTATCCAAAACATAATTTGATAAATAATAATCAAGTATATTAATCCTTCAACTAATCACTTTATCAAGTATATTCCTTTGTTTACTAATTTGTTCACTTTTTCTCATTGATGGTGATCTTTATAGGACATTGCAATTCTTAGCTATATGTATAATCTATCTCTTTTATTTTGCAATGCAAATAGAAACTCTATGTAACTCTTTTCAAAATAGAAACCAAGATGTTGTGCACTAGGTGATCAATGTTGGCTCGTAGTTGAAAGGTACAATAGTTTAAAAGGCTTTAATAAATGTACATTACAATTGCATAGTATTGAATTACACCATTTATCATGATGTGCACACCCATTAAGCATAAAGCATGCATGTTAACAGCACTATGGCAAAGACAAAGATGATTAATAATTATATCACTTATAATGCTCTTACATATATAAATTACTAGAACACCAGTACCTTATACATTGAGATACAATATAATCATCACATATAAACAAGAAAGCTATTGTCACCATTTTTATGACATGCATTTTAGCATACAATTTGTGAGTTAAAGTTGAACAACAACATAACAAGTAATTGTACTCTTGGAACTTAGTTTAAAATCCCAATTAACTATATATTTTGACATGGTCATACATTAAGCATGATTATTCAAGGTCTTAAGAAAGAAGGACCTAAAAAATTATTATTAATTACCTCTATTAATCACTTTTAAATTTAATCAAGGCTTTTAAAAAAAACTTAATGATGTTTAAAGGAGGAATAATACACTCCTTTAAAGATTATCTTTTACCTAGGATGGAAGGGATTTATAGATAGTTGTGCTTAGTTTACTATCAAATTTCATTAAAAACTCTAGGTAATTAACCTAATTGCTATAATCATCATCACGAATCCTCCGCTCAAGAGATGGGCAAAGGTTTGATTCATATAGAACAAAGGATATAATTCCATGACTAAGTTGCTTGATTGTTTTTTTATAGCCTAAAAGCCTAGCTAAATGAACGAATAATGGATCGTTCATTGAAAAATTTACTCTCAAGTATTAGACCTATTCATATTATAGCTTTTACTTCTTACTTTGTTAGATAGACTTAAGTAATATCAATTGTTGACACATATTAAGAGCATTGTATATAAGTTTAGTTTGTTAATTTTGTTATATGTAGCAACTTATAGAAGACTACTTTGGAATCTAATAATGTAAAATTTTAGAGCAATGTTGTAATTATAAGTATTCTAAATGACTAATAAAGAAAAGTTAATTTCACTGTTGCTAATATGAAGGATCAAATTTCAATGGTTCAACATTTAATGTTGACTACGTTAAGAAGGCTATTACTTACAAAGCAATTTTACCTATATACACTTATTGGAATTAAATATAGTATTATATAGAATAAGTCAAAGACTAGGCATTGGCAATTTAACACGGCATTCCACTAATTAACTTCCTAGTGATCCTTCACATAATACATGTATCTTGTCAATTCATATGATGGATTCCATTAGATTTTTATACAACAAATAGTTATTTTTGTCTAAGAATGGAACTTTTTATAATTTACTATTTTGTTATAATTTTTGTTGCTTAGGACTTGTGGTTATAATTTACTATCTTATATTTTACAATTTTAATTTTTATTGCTAATAATATTTTCTAATTATAACTTTTTAATATCATTTAGGAAAATTATAAAAATAATGATATACTATTAGATGATGATTTGTTAAATATAGATGATGAAGATGATCATAACTTGAAGAATGAAACATCTTTTATATTAAATATTGCACTAAGCTGACCTTTTATTAGGCTATATCTTGATGTAATTCAAACTTTTATTCTGATTATTATCTGTTGACTAGATGCTTTTAGGATTATTTAAGGAAAATTAGTGGGAAAAATATGCATATTTGGTTTGATTTTTTAATGAAATGAATGTTTAGCTCCGCATGCTTCACATTTAATTTTTAATGTCCATACCAAGTTAGTTATATATACATGTTTAAAAAATAAGCATATAAAATGTTACAATAATAACAAAAAAAAATCATATTTATTCATTAGCCAAAAAATGGTGTTTATCAATGGGTAATAGTTTTTAAATTGTTATCTATTCTTCAACATTTTTTTGTATAAAATAGGCATTGATTAGTAATTGTTGCCATTGATATTTTTGGCAATGATAAAAAATCATTGCCTATTCTCTTATAGATTACGGTAAAAAACCGTTGCTTATTCCAATATAAGCAAGAATAAAAAAACCATTGCTTATTATGTTTTAGGCAATGGTTGAAAACCATTGCTTATTACATTATAGGCAATGATTTATAAATGTTACCTGTAATATATTACAACACTTGATAATTATTGCCTACAACTATTGTAATAAATTAAAGCCATGGCCTATAGTATAATAGGCAATGGCTAAAAATCTTCGCAAATTTTTTTTAAAATTATTGTTTAAAGAATAGGTAATATTTTTTGTTTTACTATAAGCAATGGTTTTTAGCTAGTGTTGTAAGGTAAAATGTTGTAATTTGAAATTTAATGTTAATAACAATTGAAGTAAATGATGCTTAAGTTGGATATTAATAATAAATGGTTCACTAACATTGATATTTAAATATTTGGTATACTATACAAGACTATATATTAATTGCAAATAACAAATTCAAAGGGTTCATTAACACTAATATTTTATAATCTTATCTCATCTAATTCAACTTTTGTAAAAATGGTTACCGACAAAATGTAGAATAATATAATATTATTATAGTTACAATTATAAAAGGATTGAATCGGTCAAAATATAAGTTAATCATCATATAGAAAATGAATTAATCGAACCAAAAGTGAATGTAAATTACTTATGCTTCTATATTATTGATGTAATATATAATTTCCAACAAACATTTGAATCTAACCATTTTTAACCACATAGAATGCAAATAAAACAAATGAAATTGATTACTAAAATATTAAAAATAAGCTTTGAAAGATTATGTTTTGTTGCAATATATCTAGGAAAAAATTACATGTCAATGTCAAATTATATTTTAAAAAATATTAAAATTGTAAAAAAATTAAGATAAAAAATTAAGGCTAAAATGCAAATTGGAAAAAAAATTCTTCACACCAATACCCAAAAAAACATATATAGTAAAACTAAAATTTCATCATTATTTTTATAAATTATTTTTGTTTCCAATGATGATTATTAAATAATTTTTTTATCTCTTATGATATAAAAGATAATAATATTGATATCTTTGATATTAGAGTGTGTTAAAAATTAAATCTCTCTAATTGGTTTAATTGTTAAAGTTTGTTGTTTGTAATCATTCATGTTTTAAGTTCACTTTCTACTTCCAATGATATTAAGAAATTGATCTATGAAGAAATTGATCAACTTGTAATATCATTGAAAGCCCTCAAGGCAGCGGTGGACACATGATCCAAACTTCAGCAGAAGCATATATTTAAATATTAATAATATATAAAAATATACTATAAAGTAATTAGCCATAAATATACATACAATAACTTAATAAGAAATATAAAATATAGCACAAGTTGTATGCAATTAGCACACTAAGGAAAAAATTACATTTATACCGACAAAATAATATACTATAAATTACTAAAAAAAATTAATTTTCCATACAAATTAATAAGTTTGAAAAGTAAGTTCAAACCTTAGTTAAAAGAATTATCTAAGAATAAAATAAGAATCATATGTAACTTTACTAGCCTATGTATAACACATTGAAATAATTTTAAGTAATATGATTAATTTAATATAAATAAGTAATTTATATTTATAAAAAAAATATTATTTGTTATAAGAGTGAGATAGCTAAATTTTAATTATTTAATTAAACATTAATGATTTAAATTAAAATATTCATATGATTTTTAATTGGGCAAGTAATATTTTTTTAGTTTATTTTAATCCTTATCCTTTGAAAAAATATTATGATCAAAATTTGTTATTTTTATTTTATAATAAATCACTTCTGGACTAAACAATTTTTCTACCAAGATTTCTTTAGGTAATTAATTTTACTAGGATATTGGTTAAACAATTTTTCTATTAAGATTTCTTAATGTAATTGATTTTAGTGGGATTCTTGTTAAATTTGAGTGGGGATATTAGTCCATAGTAAGTAAAATTGTTTAAGAAAAATATATTTACACATTTAAATTGATTCTTGGCCAATGTGGGCAGTTTCCCACGTGGTATCACAATTTTATAGCTCAGTTGTCCAGATGTGCAATGCGTAATCACTTATCATTTGAGAAACAAGTTAACTAATTAGTTAATACATTTCTTAGGCTTTAAAGTGATTGTCCAAACACATAAGCACAATGCATGTAAGGCAACCATTAGTAAGTAAGTGTAAGTTAACGGTAACCAATTCACTTATATAGGAAACATAAATGTATCTTTTGCACTGTAGCCAAAGATAATTAAAAACAGAATAAAATATGAGACAATGTTTATAGAATGGCTACTTCTTTTATTTATATAAAATCTTATTACATAGTTTGGAGTGTGCAAGTCACTTACCAAATCACACACTTTACTTCTAAGTTAGTGCTTTGATGCCCACCAAAGTCATTAGTAGTCTTATCAATAAGGAGCATTCTAGATCAAAGCTATAATAAATATAGATATGATTTCTCTCAAATGATATGAAGCATTTTTCTCAATTGGATACAACTTCCATAAAACTCTTCAATTTACTTCACTCGTTGGTTTGTCAATTTTTATTTCACCAATAAGTAAAATTTTATTGAAATTATTTTATGTACTAATATATCAATAATTATTTAATGATATGGATTATTGAATGTGTAAATGATGTAAAACATTTAATTAATTTTAAAATGATGATCAAATTACGATTGAACTTTATTATGGTACTTAAGAATCATATGATTACTTTTTTATATGGGATTTGGTTCTTAAAACATCTATGATGAGCAAGTTAACTCAATTTGTAGTATTTCCAAGTTTCTTATATGAACTTGTAATTGCCTAATTATGATCATCCTAGTTTACAACATATTAGGGAAAAATATTTGCACATACTTCTTCTCTCTATCATCGTTTCCTTTTTGCTTTTTCTTTCAAGAAATATATAGATATCATATTCATAGGTGATAAATGATTATAAGATTCATATATAGAAAATATATGAATATTAGAATAGATGCATAATATTCTATTATAGTTTAATTACTATTGATTTATTTTGCACAAAATTACATAAGGGTAAATTATCTTCAGTCTCCTCTAAATTTTATGCTAATTACAATCCTTTCCTTCCAATTTTAGGGAAATGCCCAAGATCTCCTTTAGGGTAATAACAGTTAATACTATTTGAAGGTGTAATTTTTATGTCTAAAATGCCCTTGTCATTTTGGATCAAAGAAACTCAAAATTTACCAACATGCTTCAACATTTTAATAGTAGAGAGCTTGCAACTGTAGACACTAAGAGCAAAGTGATAAAGAAAAAGAAAATTAGGAATAACAATATATGAATAGGGACATTTGAAAGAGAATAAAAAAATGGCAAGCTCTAGCCAAATAAAGAAGAGGATATCATATATCATTGGTTGCCTAGCCAGTTAAAATAGCATAACCATCGAATTGTCCCACCAGTGCTACATAAATACCATTTATGATTGCCACTAGTACATTATTATGAAGAGTTAGTGTTTGAGAACTTCTACTTTTCCAAATTTTAAAGATTTATTTGGGTAATGATTAAAAATACTATGTATTAACTGATAAGAGGTTGGATGAAGTTGAAAAGATAATGACTAAGGGTTGTGGTTTTATAATGGAAAAATCAATAAGGGTGACCCAATCTTTATGGCATAAGTTATTGAAGAAAATCAAAATAAAGTAAAAAGAAGGAAGGGAATTGTGAGTGATAAGCTTTGAATTTAGGTGATTTAATGACCTAATGAATGCAAGTAGCTAACAAATACTATAAGGAACATGGCCTGCTACTTAGACCACTTGTCCAACCACGAATACAAGTTAATCAATTTCCACAACAATGCACCTGGGTTGAAGCACAAATTAGGGCCTTTTATGAATTTAAATTATCAATCTTATAAGGAAAATTAACAAATTAAGCTTTCATAAGAGCAAAAGAAGATAAAATTCTCACATTTTAGAGAAGAAACACTCAATTTCATATTATATTCATCAACTACTAAATTCTAAGTTACATAGCTTCCTATTTATACTATTCTTAGGAAAATACAAATAGTAAATATCATACTTAAGAAAACACAAAGCTTTAACTATCATTAAATTAAAAATAAAAATTATTTTCAGATTTTCTTTATTTGTTGCACTTCAGATTAGGAAAATATATCTTGATTTGTTGCACTCTATATTAGGAAAATATATCCAGATTCATTGCACTCCATATTGGGAAAATATCTTTAGATTTGTTGCATTCCATATTAGGAAAATATGTCCAAATATCTACAGATTTATTGCATTCCATATTAGGAAAATAAATCCAGATTCGTTGCACTTTATATTAGAAAAATATTTCCTTATTTATTATTCTCCAAAAATCTTCAGATTTCTTGGGCTTGAATAAGTATCACTTCAGCTCTATTTGCCTTTTCTACTTAGGTTCCTTAGGCCAGAATTGTATTCACATGAGCTCTAATTGCCTCTTGTGTCCTTTTAAGCTTTCCTTTTGTCATTAGGCCTTCACTTTGAGTCAAGTCCTTCATTACTTAAGCTTAATCATGTAAAATGTCGATCATGTTCATATCATCCTCCCCCTCTTAGAAAGGAATGATCCTTGACTTTTCAAATTTTGCATTAAAATACGAAAAGAGGTCAGAAACATTAAAGTTAGTACTAACTCCATACTCACTAGGTAATTCAAGCTTGTAAGCATTATTATTGATTCTCTTAAGGACTCAAAAAAGTCTATCTCCTCTAGACATGAGTTTAGATTTCCTTTTCTCAGGAAATCTTTCTTTTCTTAAGTACAACCAGACCAAGTCTCTAGGCTCAAAAATTATTGTTTTCTTCCTTTATTGGCATGGTTCACCAATTGTTGTTTAACAAACTTAACATGTTTCTTACCATCCATGTTGGCTTTTTCTTTAATTTGTCCATTAATTTATGGATGGCATGTTATAGAGAATAACAACTTTGTCCCAAGCATGCTCTACAAGGTCTTCCAAAAATAGTTTAGGAATTTAGCATTTCAATTAGACACAATGGTTTTTGGCATCCCATGCAGCCTTACAATTTCCTTAAAGAAAAAATTAACAATGTTAAAAGTATCCTCAACTTTATGACATGAAATGAAGTGTGCCATTTTGGAAAATCTATCCACAATAACAAAGATAGAGTCTCTCCCTTTTTTAGACCTAGGCAATCTCAAAACAAAATCTATAGAAATATCTTTCTAAGGTACATTTGGAATGGGAATATGAGTGTATAATCAAGGATGCAAAGTTAGTTAATGTGAAATAAGAAGCCATCATGTAAGAAAAATTTATTCTAACCAACACCTGGTTTACAATGACTAAAAGCATCACCAAAATTAACATCATTAGCATACAATTCCTTAATAAATTCAAAACCAAGAATTTTAGCATCTAACATGGAAATAAGAACATACCTTCATGATAAAGTATTAGCAATAATATTTTCTTTACCTTTCTTATACTTAATCACATAAAGAAATTATTCAATGAATTTAATCCATTTAGCATGCCTACAGTTCAGCTTGCTTTAGCTCCTTACTTACTTAAGAGCTTCATGATCAGAATGGATGACAAACTCTATAAGCTACAAATGATGTTGCCAAGTTTCCAACACTTTAACTAATGCATACATCTCTTTATCATAAGTTGGATAGTTAAGAATGGATCCACTTACTTTTTCACTAAAGTATGCAATAGGCTTACCTTCTTACATGAGTACACCTTTTATGCTAATTCCACTAACATCACATTCAATTTCAAAAGTCTTACCAAAATCTGGAAGGGCTAGTAAAGGTGTATTAGTGAGCTTTTCCTTGATGCATTGGAAGGTTTTCTTTTGAGCTTTTCGCCTACTTAAAAGGAATATTTTTTTAGGGTCAATTCATTCAATAGGGTAGTCAATATGTTAAAACTCTTCACGAACCTTTTATAGAAGCTTGCAAGTCCATGGAAGCTCCTCACTTGTCCAATGGTGGTTGAGGTTAGCCATTCTTGGATTGCTTTAATCTTCTCTTTATCCACTTCTATACCTTTTCTACTTACAATAGAGCCAAGAAAAATAACTTTATATATGCAAAAGTCACACTTTTTCAAATTGCCAAACAAATTTTCCTTTCTTACAACATCTAGAATTTCTCTAAGGTGATCCAGATATTCATCTAAGATTTTGCTATACATAAGAATGTCATCAAAATAAATTATCGTAAATTTTCCAATATAAGATCAGAAGACATGGTTCATTAACCTCATGAATGTACTAGGTGCATTAATTAATCCAAAAAACATAACTAACCTTTCATAAAGTCCATGTTTAGTCTCAAATGTTATTTTCCATTCATTTTCTTCTTTCATTCTAATTTGATAGCAATCACTTTTTAAATCAATTTTAGAGAAGATAGTAGAACCATTCAATTCATCAAGCATATAAGATTGGAAGACATCAAAATAAACTACCACAATTCCTCTAAGGTGATCCAATTAATTCATCAACTTATTAATTCCTTTCTTGCAACATCTAGAATTTCTCTAAGGTGATCCATATATTCATCTAAGATTCTGCTATACACAAGAATGTCATTAAAATAAACTACCATAAATTTGCCAATATAAGATCAAAAGACATAGCTCATTAACCTCATGAATGTAGTAGGTGCATTAATTAATCTAAAAAGCATAACTAACCATTGATAAAGTCCATGTTTAGTTTTAAATGTTATTTTCCATTCATCTTCTTCTTTCATTCTAATTTGATAGTAATCCCTTTTTAAATTAATTTTAGAGAAGATGGTAGAACTAATCAATTCATCAAGTATATCATTTAACCTAGGCATAAGATGATGATATTTTACCATTATGTTGTTAATGGCTTTACAATCAATACACATCTTCCATGTACCATCCTTCTTAGGCACAAGCAATACTGGAAGTGCATAGGGACTAAGGCTTTCTGTTCATATATCCCTTGTTTATTCAACTCTTTGAACTTGTTTTTGGATTTCCTTAAGCCTTTTCAAGATTTGTGCGATATGCTAGACGGTTAGGCAAAGATGCTCCAAGAATGAAATCTATTTAATGTTCTATCCCTCTAATTGGTAGGTAATCCTATGGAGATACCTCATTAGGAAAGACATTCCTCATATTCCTCCAAAAAAGATAAAACAACATTAGGCAATACAAAGGTTAAGTCTTTAGTGTTCAATATAGCCTATTTGTACATAAGTACTAGGAGGTTTTGTTGAGAAAATAAAGCTTAGTTTAATCTCATCCCTTTTTTACCACTAGCAAGCTCTTCTATCCATTTTCCTCATTCTTTCCTTTTCCTTTCAATTTTTCTTTTTTTCCTTTCTTCCCTTTCAGCTAATTCTCTTTTTCTAACATTTTCTCACTTTTATTTTCACTTTCTTCCTTTTAGATATTCTTTCTTGCTCTCACTCTCTCTCTCTTCTTTTCTCTCTTGATTTGATCTTCCGATATTTGCTTTGGTATAGGTTCCTCTTGAAGCATAAAAGAATAACTGGTTTGAAAATCCCATCATGTGTGACTTGCCCTATCATACTGCCAGGGTCTACCTTAATAAGAGATGACATGCTTTCGTAGGTACAATATCATATAGAACTTCATCTTTATATTTACTAATAGAACATAAAACTTTCACTTATTTTGTCACCTTCATTTCACCTATACTCATTGAGTCATTAGAGTCGGTAAGGATGGTTGTGCTTGAATGTAGGTAGACTCAATTTCTCTACTTAATTCAATACTTTTCACATTGCTACAACTTCCACTCTCAATGATTACACTACTATATCTTATCTTGGACTAGGCATCATGTGTGGAATAGGTTCTTTTTTTAGTTGTTCTCTTCTTCCATTGTCTGAATGTTAAGTGCTCTTCTAGTCACTAAGAGTTCTCCTTCTTCTGCATTTTATCCATCATCATTAGATAGCTCCTCAATGGTTTCTTCTTCAATCTCTTAATCACCATGGTAATTGATGATTATGGTAATATGTCCTCTCCTTTGGCACTTGAAGCACCTTATATCATAGTTTCTAGTTAGATTAGATTCTGCTTGAGCTTTTTTAGAAAGGGCAGTTGGCTTTTCAACTTTTTTTGACTCAACCTCCTTAGAATTCAAAGTAGAAGGAGTGTCTTTCTTTGAATTATTCCTCTATGAGTTTAAGGAACTTGAATTAGAGCTCTTCCTTGCATTATTTCTTCTTTTGAGTTGTTGTTCAACCTTGATAGCTTAATGTACCATCTCTTAAAACTCTACATAGTGATATATCTCCACAGCATCAACTATGTCACAATTGAGTCTATATAAGAAACGAGCTATTGTTACTTCTTGATCTTCCACTATGTTAGCTCTAATCATAGAAACCTTTATTTCTTTATAGTATTCATTAACACTTTTTTATCCTTGAGTGAGACACTGCAGCTTATTGTGAAGCTCTTTATGATAGTAAGATGGAATGAACCATTTCCTCATGATTATCTTCATTTCTTCCCATATGGCAATGGGACATTCTCCATATTGAACTCTCTCTTTTTTCATTTGATCCCACCAAACAAGAACATAATCAATAAATTCAAGAGTTATAAGTTTCACTTTTTTAGGAGTAGTTGTGGCATGAGAAAATCCATTCAATTTGCATCTCCCACTCCAAATATGCTTTAGGATCATTTTTGCTTTGAAATGAAGGAACCTTAATTTTAATTCTTCCAAACATCTTCTTCTTTATTTCTATGCCTTCTTGGTTCTTCCCAATTAGGCCTCCTTCTTCTTGGCTAGTAATCATCATATTCATCCTCTTTATCCCGGCTCTTCGTATCTTTATGAGATTGTTCACCTCGCCTTAGGTTGTTTTAAAGGTTTTGTTGTGTGATAACTTAATTCTCCATTTGTTCTAATTGGTCATGAAGCCTTTCTAACTTTCTATCAAACAACCTTTCAAGATGGCTCACTAATGCTTGCATTTGGATAAAGGCTAATCTTGCTTATGGAATATCATATTAATTTCCTATCATATTAGTGAAGGGAAAAATAGACAGAATATATGATCTCACAAATTCTCTCTACTAAGTATTTTCACACCTCTCTTGATAATCCCACTAACTCTTAATCCTTTAATATCTTCTTAAACTCTTATGCAACCTAAATCCTTATTAGTGATTTGATAATGCTTCTCAGCTTTAACCAAGCACATAAACGTAGATGGTCAGAATGGGTCACAAAATAAAGGATAGGGTTTGTTAGGCTAGAGATTCAATAAAAATAAAGGAATTCCAAAACAAAGTTTATTACTAAGAGCTAATGCATAACTATAAAATTATGCAAATCCAAAATTTCAATCAAATTGTAAGGAATTGAATAGAACACCAAACTAAATTAACACGTCTTTTTTTTAATAATAATTTTTTATGATTTTTTTTCATTTTGTTTGAATTTTTTTAGCATGAATTCTCTTTTTTATGAATTTTTTTCTTTTTTTGTGCTTTTTGCTTGAATTTTTTTAAGCATGAATTTCTCTCTTTTTTTGAATTTCTTTTTTTGATATATGGCGGAAATAAAAGGATAGGATGAAACACCTATCATGTCAACCAATAGCTCTTAATACCAAATGATGGAAAAATTAATAAGGGTGGTCCTGATCTTTGTGGCGTAGGTTGTTCAAGAAAATCAAAATAAATTAAAAAGAAGGATATAAGCACTATATTTGAGAATTGAGGAAGAGAATTAGGAATGATAAGCTTTGAATTTGGGTGGTTTAATCACTTGACAAATGCAAGTAGCTAACCAATACTATAAAGAACATGACTTATTACTTAGACCACTTGTCCAATCACGAACACAAGTTAACCAATCCACACGATAACACACTTGGGTTGAAGCACAAATTGGGAGCTTTTATGAATTTCAATCACCAATCTTATAAGGAAGATTGACAAAATAAGCTTTCATAAGAGCAAAAGAAGATAAAATTCTCACACATTAGAGAAGAAACACTTTATTTCGTATTATATTCATCAATTGTTGAATTTTGAGTTACATAACTTCTTATTTATACTAGTCTTACGAAAATACAAATAGTGGATGTCACACTTAGGAAAATACAAAGCTTTAACTATCATTTAATTAAAAATGAAAATTATTTTCAAATTTTCTTTATTTGTTACACTTTAGATTAGAAAAGTATCTCCTGATTTGTTATACTCCATATTAGGAAAATATATCCAAATTCATTGCACTCTATATTGGGAAAATATATCTGAATTTGTTGCACTCCATATTAGAAAAATATGTCTAATTCATTACATTCCATATTAGGAAAATATCTCTAAATTTGTTGCATTCCAGATTTGAGAAGATATATTTAGATTCATTACACTTCATATTAGAAAAATATTCTCTTATTTGTTACACTTCAAATATCTTTAAATTTGTTGAGCTTAAATAAGCAGCACTTCCACTCTATGTACCTCTTCCAATTAGATTCCTTGAGCTAGAATTGCATTCACATGGGCTCTAATTGCCTCTCATATCTTTTTAAGCCTTCCAATTATTTTTGGGCCTTTATTTAAAGTTAAGTTTTTCACTACTTGAGCTTGATCATGTAGAGTATTGATTAGGTTCATATCATTTTGGTCTCAAAAATGTTAATTAAAAGTAGTAAGGAAAAAATAAAAAGAAGATGGAAGCAAGGGTAACTTTAATCCTTAGGTGATAAAGACGGAAGAGATCAAATTTTTTAAGAAAAAAATTAATAATTAACACTAAAAATCTAAAATAAAGATAATTTGATTTTTTTTTGAAAAAGACAATATTCCATCAATATCTTATGTTATATAATAAATTATTTTTAAAATGGATGTTAAGTAATTTAATCATTTAAAACAAATATAAATTGAATAATATTTGACTTTTCTCATTTTATTGATTTAATAAAAATACTATATGTATTGAAAGTGAGATTTGAAATTATGTTCTAAAACTTTTATATCCATTAAATTAAACTTTACAAATTTATCTTACTATCTTGTATTTAATTAATAACCTTTGATTTATATTTAGAATATATTTTTGGATATCATTTTTTGTGCATATAGCATTATTGAGATCTTATTATATATTTAGTATAACATAACAATAAATAAAGAATATAATAAACAAAATATAAAAAATGTTGTGAAAATAGGATACTTATTGTGTTATAATTATATTGTTTTAATTATTAGTATTGATGTGATGCTATTTTTAAGTGATTTATGTAAGGAAAGTTTAATCTAATTAAAATTAGAATTAATGTAATATTATGTTTTACATCTATAATTAATCCTTTCAAATAAAGTTTTAATTTCAAATTGAAATAAAAAAGGATAATAAAATTAGAAATAAATTTTTCATTACAATTAAAATAAAGCAATAAGTGAATAATAAAAATTCTAAAATTATAATTGAAATATTAATTAACAATTTTGAATTAACGTAATGTCTTAAATTCCTTTTTACTTTTAATTAATTAAAATAGAATAAAAGATATAATTAATATAAGACTTTTACATTATATAGTATAATTTAAGTTATTTATTATAATATTAATTAGAAAGTTAAAATTATCTTTAAACGTTAGAAGAAAATATTAAAAAAATAATAAGCCATCATTACCATTAGATTGACTAACAGTACATTTGTTTCAAAGGAGAAGAGTGTAAAAAAATGATATCTTTTAAGGGATGTTTATGATATTTTATTAAAGTTAGGTGAGAAATGAGTATAATAAGTCTCAAAGGAGGGTAGAATAATTTATCCAATTATATACTATGTAATATGATATCTATGATTTGTTGATTATTGATCAAATAATGTTTTGATTATTGTATTCAATGACTTGATTTAACATAACTTCATGAAAATCTTTAATCAATTATACTCCAACTCTTTCTATTGGTTTCTCTTTATTCCTTTAAGTTTGTTTTTTATTAGAAAATTTTTAGCTTTTACAATATCTCAATCACTCTTTAACTATAAAAATTTTGCTCCCATGGCATCTAAAATACTTAAACGTAACACCCACCCAATGTTCCTTTATCATAGCTAATAGTGTTGAACAAAGAGTAATCTATCAATTTTGTTTCAACAGCACACACTGTACATTCCAAATTATTACCATAACTTTATTTGTGATTAAACAACGTCACTCTTATGAAAATGTGAGTTCCTATTGAAAGTATTTAAATTAATTTTGAAAAAGAAATTATAATAGGTGGCAATCCTATATATATGAGACAACACCTTAATTCCTTAATAGTGAAGTAAGTAGAAATAGTTGAAGACTTTTTACAACTGGCAATAAAAAAGCCACTACAAATAGATAAGAGATAATGGAAGCAAACATTGATTTCTTTAAAAATAATATTATATTATAAATGGCCTATAATTGTGAACTTCTCTATGTCTATATAAGGAGTTTAAAGTTTGATTCAGCTGTAATGCATTAAATCAATTAAAGCATGTGCAATACCTTGTTCTAGTGAAATTTTGCTCCACAATACATATAATGAGTGTTATTGATCCATCTAGTGAGTATGTGTGAGAAAAAATATTGAGTGTTATTTTGTAATAGTATGTGAAAGAAAAATATAATGTATTTATATTTTATGAAAGTTATTACAATTATAAAGTAAAAGAAGTTTCTCTCATTTCTTCTCTTTCTCCATAATTTTTAAAATTTTTTAGTACCAAATTATTAACAAATATATTAGTTCCAACATTTAGTATTAGCACTTGATTATACAATAACAATAAATCCAATCCAATTGTTGCTTCCCAAATTTAGCAGTAAAAAATTTAATAACTAAAGTATCAAGTCGAGAGTATTCTTTAGTCTTTAGATCCCAAGATCTATAAAATTTGGTGGAGAGGGGATTACTAAGATAAAAGATCAATAAAAGTTTGATTAGTTGAAGAAAAATAAGAAAGATGCAGTGGTGGAGACCTAAAAAAAATTAGAAAGCATTGTACATGATCTTTGAAGCCATTAAAGAATAAATATTCAAAAAATTATTATTTGCAAAAACATCAAAGAAGAAGCACAAGATATTTTGCAAAAATCTTACAAAGGTGATGATCATGTCAAACGAGTGTGGTGAGTCTTTAAACATGAATGACTCAAAATCCATTCCAACATACTTTAATCGAGTTCAAACTATCATTAACAAAATGGTAGTTAATAGTGAAGACATTTTAAACACTAGAGTTATAAAAAAAGATTAGGCAATCTTTAACTGCAAAGTTCAAATATGTTATTGTAATAATTAAAGAATTGCAAGATATATCATCCATCTTAATGGATAAGTTAATGAGTTTATTATGCTCACATAAATATTGAATGAGAAAAAAGCCACTAGCTTAAGTTCTGAGCAAATTTTGCAAAGCAAGGTAAATCATCAAGGTTATCAAGGTAAGCAAGGTCATGGAAACTATCAAGATGGTAGATAAGGATGAAATTAAGGAAAAGGTGGTTATTTTAATACCATCAATAAAGAAAGATCAAATGATGATAATCCTTTAAAAAGTTAAGGAGGTCATGATGGAGTAAGAAATATATCTAATATCCAATGTCATAAATATAAAAAATATGGATATTATAGAAATAAATGTTATTCCAAGATGCCAGATAAGCTAACAAAACATGCAAATACAACTGATATTGAAAAGAATATAATGCTCACGTGTAAATCAAATGAATCAGATATGGAGCATGCAAATACATGGTACCTTAATATTGGATGTACCAATCACATATGTGGGGAAAATAAGCTTTTCTCATATTTGCATGAATTCATGCTTGTAAAAGGTAATTTTGGAAATAAATCTAAAATTCTTGTTATGGGAAAAGTGACATCAACATTCAACTCAAAAATGGTACAAATATTGCTATTGCCAATGTTTATTTCATGCTAAGACTTTTTTTAAACTTATTGAGTGCGGGCCAGTTTTCCAAAAAAAAGGAATAAAATTAATATTCAAAATAGAGTTTACATAATTAAAAGTAAAAATAGCAAAATAATTATAAAAGTGCAAATGATACAAAGCCACATTTTTCTTTTGAATTTACAAACAAAAACCTTGATAAATCTCTTAATAATATTGAAAGGTGATAATTGGTTGTGGTATCTCTAATTAGTCATCTAAATTTTTATGGACTGAAGTTGTTAACTTAAAAGAAGATTGTTACTGACTTACTAGTAATTAATACTCCTGATTAATAGTGTGAATGATGTATCCTTAGAGATTAGCATAAAGATTCTTTTGCAATTAGAAAAGTTAGACAACTATCAAAGTTAGTGCACATAGACATCTATGGTCCACTTAAGGTAGAATCACTCGGATACAAAAGGTGTATTCTATTTTTCATGGATAATTTTACTAACAAAATTTAGGTGTATTTTCTCAATGAAAAATTAGATACTTTTAGAAAATTCAAAGAATTTAAAGTTCTTATTGAAAAGTAAAGTGGCTTTTATGAAAAACCTTGAAATTTGATAAAGGTGGAGGGTTTATATCAAATGAATTTTTAAATTTCTACAAAAGTCAAGGAATCCAACATTAACAATGGCTAGTTATACTTTTCAGTAGAATGCTATAACTAAAAGCAAAAAATAAAACAATTTTTGAAATGGCTAAAAGTTTACTAAAAGTTAAAGCTTTGCCAAAATCCTTTTGGGTAAAAGCCATTGCTTGTACTATATTTTTGTTAAGTAGATGTCTAACAAAAAGTGTTTTTAGACAAACTCTTGAAAAAGCTTAGAATGGTAACAAGTTAAATGTGACATTCCTGTGTGTATTTAAGTGCATTGCATATCTCTATATTCCAAATGAGTGAAGAAAGAAGCTAGATAACAAAATTCAAACATGCACTTTCATTGGCTATAGTAATATAACCAAAGGTTACAAGTTATACAATCTAATGACAAAAGAAGTAATTATCAACAAAGGTGCCCAATTCGTTGAAGATAAAGCTTGGACTTAGAATGATGAATAGCAATAACAAAGAGCCATTATAGAAAATGAACTAAAGTTAACTAAAACAAACATTTCTTTTCCTAATAATTCATCTCCTGTTAGAAGCTTTCCACCACTAGTAATAGTTTTAGAGATATCAACACATTCTCAATGAAAGGGAATGATGCTAGCCTGTTTGCGTGATTATGTGGTCACATCAGATAGTGACAATAATAATATAACTATTAATGAAATAATTTTAAACTTTTAAATATTTACAAATTGTGACTTAATTTTTTATAAAGATGTAGCGGCTAATTAATAATGGGTTCAAGCAATGGATGATAAAATCCATTCAATTATGAAAAATGACATGTAGAAGTTAATAACTTTATCACTTAATAAGACACTCATTGGTGTCAAATAAGTGTATAAGATGAAGTACAAACTTGACAGTCAAGTGGATCATTACAAAGCCAAATTGGTGGTCAAAGGCTATAAGTAAAAGCCAAGAATTAACATTTTATGATATTTGTACTAGTTTCTAGAATAAATATCATTTGGATAATTATTGCCCTTATAGCACACAATAAATGGAAGATCATTAAATAGATGTGAAGTTAGCATTTTTAAATGATATCATTAAAGAAGAAGTTTATGTTAAGCAACCACAAGCTATGTGAAGAAAAGACATGAAAAAAAAGTCTATCATTTGAAGAAAGCTTTATATGGATTAAAACAAGCACCTCGAGCTTGGTATATACTAATCGATGCATATTTGTTACAAGATGGATTCCAAAAATGTCCTTATGAGCCTACATTATATATCAAGTCAAAAGTAATTATAAATTTAATAATTGTATGTCTTTATGTTGATGACTTGATATTTAGAGAAAATTTTAAAGAGATAGCTATAGAATTCAGGGAGGCTATAATTAACTAGTTTGAAATGACAAATATAGGACTAATGACTTACTGCTTAAGCATTAAAGTGTAACAGACCAATGAAGGCATTTTTCATTTCCTAACAAAAGTATACCAATGATATTCTAAAGAAATTCAAGATAGATTTAACAGTTCCAATTCAAACCCTAGTTGCTGAATGGCTTGAGATAAAGAAAGAAGGCAATGGAGAACTAGTAAACTAAACTAAATTTAAAAGCATAATTAATAGTTTATGCTATTTAACTTTTACTAGACTAGACATTATTTATAGAATTAGGATTATCAATCATTTCATGGAAAAGCTATATCAATCATAGTTGCAAGTAGTAAAGCAAATTTTGTAATAAGTTAATGGTATTTGAGATCATAGACTGTTCAACACTTATTCTAATGATTTCAACTTAGTTGGATAAATAGATAATGACTGGGCAGGTGATATTAAAACTAGAAAAAGTACATTTGGTTATGTTTTCTATCTTGAAGAGAGTATATTTTCTTAGTCTTCAAATAAACAAGTGGTGACCTTATTAATTGTAAAAGTTGAATACATGGTAGTAATATTTACAATGTGTCAAGTAGTTTGGATTCACAAACTACTTGAAGAATTAAAATAAGTGCAAGAATTTCGAATAACAATTATATGTGATAATAAGTCGGCTATTACATTAGCCAAAAAATCTAATCTTTCATGGCAAAAGCAAGTACATTAGAATCAAGAATCATTATATTAGAAAGTAATTAAGAATGAAGAAATATAACTCAAGTTTTGCAAGTTTAATAAACAAGTTGCAAATATTTTAATAAAACCATTGAAGGCTAATGCATTCGAGAAGTTAAAGATAATACTCGATGTTATTTAAAATTCAATTTAAAAGGAAGCTATTGAAAGTATTTAAATTAATTTTTTAAAAAATTATAATAAGTGTCAGTCCTATATATATAAGATGGCAAATTTATTCCTTAATAGTGAAGTAAGCCAAAATAGTTGAAGACTGTTTACAACTAGCAATAAAAACGCACTCCAAATAGATAAAAGATAATGGGAGCAGACATTGATTTCTTCAAAAGTAATATTGTATTACAAATGGCTTGTAATTGCCAACTTCCTTACGTATATATAAGGAGTTTGAAGTTTGATTCAATTGTAATGCATTAAATCAATCAAACTGTGTGCAATAATTTGTTCGAGTGAGGTTTTGCTCCAAAAGCATATAGTGAGTGTTGTTGCTCCATCCAATGAGTGTGTGTGAGAAAAAAAATATTAAGTGTTATTTAATAATAGTGTATGAGGAAAAAAATATGTATTTATATTTTATAAGACTTATTACAAATATGAAGCAAGAGAAATTTTTCTCGTTTTTTTCCTTCTTCATAATATTTTTTTTTATGTTTTTGGTGCCAACATTATTGATGAATATATTGGTTCCAACGATTTTAAGATCATTGTCATAAGTTAATCCTTGCAACCAAGTGAATTGTACATGCTAGATCATCTTTCATCTTTATATATTAAACAACCTCCCCCTAGCACGCACCTGTTAGCATCGCCTTGGGCTACTTCAAATTTTTGCTTGCCTAAAATATCCCATTAAAATTTTAAACTCACTGGATGAAACTTATGATATTTAGCTTGAAACTTGGGTTTTTTGCTGCTCGCTAGGCTTTAAAAACAAGATTGCACCGATCCTCATGCGAGATTAGCCGTTCATGTCAAAATCTTTGATACCATCTTGTTGTTTCCTTGCCCCCTGCCCTGCAACATGAAATATTTTTATATATTACAATTATATTTTTAATTATGATTAATAAATTAATAAATAAAGAATATTTATCAATTTTTATAATATTTTAAAAATTAAAAAATAAAATTTTAATATGTATAAATTTTGCAAAACTGATAAAAAATAATAAAATTTATAATTATTTTTTATTTATTAAGTATAAAATGTGATATAGTTGAGACATATAAAAATATTTCCTTACAACCTAACTTGCAAAGCATCTAGCATTGGGTTTTTTTTTCTTTTTTCTTTTTTTTGGGGGGATGTCATATAAAAAAATGATAGGGTCTTCGACTTCCTTATTATCAGATATTTGAGATGATGTTGAATAGAAAAACATTTATTTTATCTTATTAAAAGTATTTAAATATATTTCTATGATAAATATAAGAAATATCATTATTTAAATAATTAAAGTTAACAACATAATAATTCTAATTCATTTAATTATTTCATCGTCAATAACTTTTTACAATATAAATTATAAATAATACATAAATTTTCAATTTTAAATTCTATCATCAAAATTATAACTAGCAAAATTTTTCTATGATAAAAGTATCAAGAATTTATTTTGCCTTTTATTAATATAAGAATAATGTTAAAATTTAAAAAAAAAATTATAGAGGATAGAAGTGTAAAATGATTATAGAGGATAGAAAAGCAGGGTTTTTTTTATTTTTTTTAACTAATTTTAGTTTTTCTGAGCATAAGGTTGTTCTTGCCAAAATGCTAGTAACATAGTTATTGTTTTTTGGGTAATGCTTCAGTATGTACCCAGAAAAAATTTTGCTAGTTTTCATCTGAGTTTAACATAAGTCATTAAAGCTGCAATTTTTATATAAAATGGAATTCTTTTTTTGTGAGTACGTATATATTTTATGCGCAACAAATTCATACGAAATTACGACTCTCTCATTTAAGTTGCATTAAAAGTATGAAAATCTTCCACAAAAATTGGAATAGTATGTACTAGAACGTATTTTTTTACCAAAGAATAACCCTTGTTTTTATTTCTTTCGGGTAAAGTTATTGTAAATGCTGTTGCTGGTCAAACTGGAATGCTAGTTGCTCTTGTGTTATTATTCTAATCAAAGATGAAACAATCTAGTTAAACTCCTAATAACTCCCTACATTAATTCTTTGGCTGAAGGTGATTGCTTTTTGCTTCTAAGACGGGTTTATGACTTGTAGACTAGTTATCTTTAAGATTCTCGGCAATGTGTTAATATCTTAAAAATACTTCGAATGTCATGGCTTGTTTTATAATTATTGTGACTAACATAAAGATACCTAATTAATAATTAACTTACTAACTAAATATCTCTATAAGCCGTTATAATGCTTTGAAATCTTTAATAAGCTGGTATTATGACAAAGAGTAGATAGTCAAACACAAAATACAAAATTTTATACAAGATAAACTTCATAGTCGTACATATATAAATATATATATACATTAAAATTATCCATACAGAGTATAATTTACATAATACATAAATGGATACAATCATCTTTCCTAATAAAGGTGGTCATTAATTGAGTATATTTTATATTCATTTTTCTTTTAAATTGAATTTGCAGGTATAGAATATGGATCCGTGGACACGTATTGATACTTACAAAGGAATCTTCTTGACTCTTCATGGAACTTATGAGATAGTAGTTTGGTATAAAATTCAAGTTACCCCTACAAGCATAAAAGTCAATTATGAAATAGACTTTAAGCAAGTAGACTTAAAATCCATTCCTCTAGTAGTATATCCTCTCTATAGAGTTTCTTCCCTCGAGGATATAGCAAGTAATGGTACTAGTTCATCTTCTGTTGAATTTGATCCACAAGAATAGAACCCTAATAGATTAAATTAGCAAGTCATGGTATCTATTATGTATTATGTAAATTATACTCTATATGGATAATTTTAGTGTGTGTGTGTGTGACTATAAGGTTTATCTTGTATAAAGTTTTGTATTTTATGTTTGACTGTCTACTCTTTTTAATAATACTAGCTTATTAAAGGCCCTAGAGTATTATAAGGGCTTGTAAAGATATTATTAAATATCTTTACACAAGTTACAATAATTATAAAATAGGTCGTGACATTGATGGATTCCTATCTTCATCCATGAACACTGCACTGTATGTGAGTTGTTCCTTCTCTGCTCTTCTATTTTTAAATTATAATGGTCTTCATTTCTTTCTTGTCCTCTCATGATCACATCAGCTTTTTCTTTGTTTGTCTGGGTTTTCTTCATAGCTTGATTAAATTGATGCTCATATGCTTTTTTTAAGTTCTGAAATGCTTTTAAGCAAGTGAGGTGCATATGCTTAAACCATGATAGACTTGTAGTAACAGTTGAACCCATCTCAATTCCACGTATGCTGTAAAAATAAATTACTAAATAGTATTGTGGTGTTTTATGTTGTATTTAAAATAAAATAATTAATTTTATTAGAAATATTATATGGATTAGCATTAATCAATTATTAGAATATTTATTTAAGCAATTAGTTTTGTATTTTAACATTAAGCATAGAATAGATTGGACCCTAGTTTAATGTGTATGATTCATGATAGGTTGGATCATGCATAAGCCCATATGGGTAAAGGTCCCAACTTACGGCCCTTTAGTGATCAGTAATTTCCTATCACAACTCTGACTTTAAATAGAGAGATCAGGATTATTATTTGAACACACAGAAAAATAAGGATTCCCACTCTTCTAAATTTTTCTCTCCCTTTTCTCTCTATCTTGATAACCCAAAGGGCCAAGTAGGTTGTAATTCTACTAATCATCATTCAGATTAATCATGGCCTTATCAAATTATGCTCCAGGTACGCTCATAATTTTATTATGATTAATTTTATAATTTTGTGATTTTAATTCATACTTTCAATAATTGGTATCAAAGGTATGTTGGTGTATGAATTTATGATTATGAGCAATCTGACAGATTCATAAAATTTCTCAAATTTTTTTATTTTGAAATAATTAGATCCATTTCTCTTTCGATTGAATATTGAATTCTGATCTCAAATACATCGGGAATATTATTATGTTATTTGATTGTATTAAATTCATGATTATTAAGCACTAGTTAGTTTCTGGATTCTGAGATTATTTGGATCTATGCTTCTTTTAATTGATTCATGAATTTTATTCTTATATACATATGAAATATTATACTGTTGTTAAATTATATTCTGAATTTCATGATTATTCTGGTATGAAGGCATGAAAATTTTGAATTTTTAAAATCTTGCAGCATAATTTTAAACCCTTATTTTCTTCGGATTAATGTATGAATCCGTGTTAAAGTAAGTTAGTTGTAATTTTCTGGGATTAGAAGGGCTTAAAAATAATTTTTCAAGCTTGAAAACCCAATTATGGCAGAAAATAGGTAACAAAATCGAAACTGCACGAACGAGGAAGACGAAGCAATGTTGTTGCTTAGACGCGTGGGCCACATGCGCCCGTCACGCACGTGAATGCCACGCGTGAACATGAGAGGAAAACTTTCTGTAAAGCACGCGCCAGGAATGCATGAGACAAGCGCGTAGCGCGTGAACTACACGCGCAAAAAAAAACTTTGACCAGTCAGTGACCACGCATGATCCACGCGCATGTTTGGTGCGTGCATAGCATGCGCCAGTCAGTTGACTCTCTTGTCTAAAGCCAAGCCTACGCGCGGCTTTAGCGTGTGTTAGCACGTGTAGTCCACACGCTTGGTGTTTCGGGCTGAATTTTGGCCCAGTTGTATAGAATTTAATTTCCTACTTATCTATAATTTTTCAACAATTTTTTAAGGCTAATAAGTATTTATTTTATTTTTTTGTAAAGTTTACATTGCTTAAAAATACATTCTATTTATGAAATTTTAGTCTAGAAAAATTCATGAACTTTCTTCACAATTTTTCTGGAATTGGTGTGCTGTGACTCTCCCTAATTGTAAACATAGGTTTATTAGATAAATTTTAAAGGCTTAATTATGTAATTTTGTTCATATAAAGATACATAAAGCTATTTATTTCACACCAGTGATAGATTAGTGATATAATAAGATTATTTTCCATAAAATATTGTCCTTCTAGGATTTTTAGGAGTACATTGCATTGATGATGGATACACCCTATCGGTGTGACATTGTTAATGTAATTTTAGGGTTTAAACTCCTTAGAATAGGCATGCAGTAATTATAATGTTTCAATATTTCTTGTACCCTATCAGTATGACTATATTAATTACATTTTATATAGGCTCTTGTACAAGCCAAATCTGTGGTACATGTATTTTGGATACCACTTTGTTAGATAATTGTTTGACTGATTTGTTTAATTGGGAATCTTATGTTGTAATTATGTTGTGCACGCATAATTAATAATTTTCCAATCCTGTTACATCAGTCTTGGCCTTTCAACAACTATCTGTGGTGAGGACTCTTAATGGAACAAACTATGATGAATGGAGAGAGTCCTTGAGCATGTACCTGACAATCTCTAAGGAGGATTTGGCTCTTAGAGAATCAAAGCCGGTTGATCTCTTACCCCAGTCTAGTGCTGCAAATAAGACCTATTATAAACAATGGTATGAATCGAACTGAATTTGTTTGGCAGTGATTAAGTTCACTATTAAGAAGGGAATTAGAGAAAGTATCCCAGATAAGGACACTACTATGGAGTATATGAAAGCTGTTGGTGAAAAATTTAAGAAGCTTGATAAGACTCAAAAAGTCTACTATCTCTCCATGCTTGATAACACTCGTTATGATGAAAATTCAGGTGTTAGAGAACATATTATGAAAATGATTCATTACTACAATAAGCTGAGATCATACAGTGTTGATTTAGGAGAGAGTACTTTAGTCTACAGAGTCGTTCAGTCATTGTCAGCTAAATATAATTACCTAAGAACCTACTATAATTCACAAGAGGGAGAGTGGATAATAGACCAAATGATTTCTATAGTAACTCAAGAAGAGGAGACTATGAAAAGTAATCCACAACCACATTTTATCAACTACTTATCTCAGGACTCCTACAATAAGTCAGGAAAGAAACCAGAGACATATATATCTGGAAAGCCTGAGTTCAAGAAAAGTGGTGATAAGGGCAAGGGACAACAAAAGAAATTTAAAGGCAAGTGCAATTATTGTAAGATTCCTGGACACAAAAGGTCTCAATGTTATAAGCTAAAGAACAAGCGTGAGCAAGAAGGGGCTCAAAAACAAGCGAATCCCAAGTGAGATGGAAGAGACTGTATTGGGAGTAGTGGGAAGTAGAATAAAATTAATTACATAGGATCATATTTTTCTTTATTTTTATCTTCTAGATACTTTTAATTTGAATTATGTCATTTATGCATTTATGCATTTTTTCAATTTTAATTTCCAGTTCTATTTCAATAATTGTAGTTATTTCTTTTGAAAAAGAAAATTTATTATGATTTTATTATTTTAGTATGCCACCTTACAAAATGATCCGTATCTTTTGAATTTGAAAGATTTTCTTGTTGTATCTTCTGATATTCCCATCAATGTTATAATTAGGCATAAATAACTTGGAATGAGTTAAAATTCTTCCATTCTATAGGATCAATTCTAGGCCATTTTTTTCTAAAAAGAGATTAGAAAGATTGATAAAATAAAGATGTGTTATTAAACTTAAATTCTTATAACTTAAAACTTTTAAATGTGGAGTTATAAAGTAGAGATGAGACTCTATAATCCTTAGTTAAAGAAATTAGACTAGATTAAGAGGTTGCAGATTTTCTAGTCCCTTTTATAGTGCTAAGGTCATCAAATTTAATTGCACATTTTATTTTGAGAATGACTTGGATAGTGGGAGTTTGATGCTTAAATTTATCAATTTATGTAACAAGGCTACCATTCTACCTGTACCTATTTAGATTCCCTTATCACTAGAGGAGATGATATTGATAGTTCAATTCAAATAAATAAAGATCCTCATGTTGAAGAACCGGATTGGTTAACCATTGAGTTTAGATCTATCATAACAGAACTTATAATATTTTAGGTTTGTACCAAGCTAATTAGATTGAACAGATAGGATAAGATTTTTTACGCTTCCACTATTAGTAATCTTATGTATGCACTGGTCTGCATTCATTAAATATAGCTTTTTGCTATTAGTGTGCTTGAAAGATTATCAAGTAACCCTAAGATGGATCATTGGAGAGCGACCAAGATAGTAATATGTAGTATCTTTAAGATACTATGAATCATATGTTAACTTATAGACAATCTAATATTACTTGAGAGTATTAGTTATTCAAATTCTGATTATGCCTTGTACATAGATGATTGTAAGTCAACATCTAGATACATCTTTATGATGTTTGGAGGAGTTGTTTTATGGGAAAGTGTTAAAACAAACACTCACAGCTACCTTAATAATGGAAGCAGAGTGTATCGCATATTATGAAGCCACTTGACAAGCTATAAGGTTAAGAAAGTTGATATTTGACATGTAATTAGTTAATTCTATATCGCAATCTCTACCAATTTTTATTGCGATAAGGCTTCTGTTTTGTGCTTTTCTCAAAACAATAGGAATTCTAGACATATTGAACGTTTTTTATGTTAAACTCCTATTTGTTAGAGAGAAAAGATTGCTAAATTTCAGATTCACATTAAACATAGCCCTAGTGGAGACATGCAAGGGATTTATTGACATAAGGCTTACCTATAGGAGTATTTAAAATCAAGTAACTCATATGGGTCATGTTATATTTTTTTTATGAAGTCTTAGTTTAGTGGGAGTCTGAGATATGCTTATCTTATTTTGTTGATATTTGTGACCAGTAATTGCTCATTTTGAAACATTGATGATATGTTTTATACATATATAAATAATTTGTTTCCCTATCGGATTCAATGATTTTAAGTTGTTTCTCTTATAAGCTGTGGTCAAAAGATTAACTTTATATATATATATATATATATATATATATATATATCAAGTTCCTTTGGGATTATGAGACATTAATTTAACATCACTTGTCTCCCTATCGGATTCAGTGATTCTGTATGGTCTCATTCCACTTATGAAATCATTGCTCAGTAACCTTATATATATATATATCTAGTTCTTTGGGATTATGAGATATTAATTTAACATCACTTGTTTCCTTATTGGATTCAGTGATTCTGTATGATCTCATTCCACTTTTATAATCGTCACTCAATTTGGATATTGAAACATTGGTAATATGTTTTATACATATATAAATCATTTGTTTCCCTATCAGATTCAATGATTTAAAGTTGTTTCTCTTCTGAGTTATAGTTGAAAGACTAAACGTTATTTTGTTCCTTTCAGATTATGAGATATTATATCACTTGTCTCCCTATCGGATTCGGTGATTCTATGTAGTCTTATTCTCTGAATTAAATTTATAACTTAATTATAACTAATTACTTAATTATTGATATTTTAATTATTCCATATAATTAATTAATGCTATCCAAGTGGGAGATTATTGTATTTAAAATAAAATAATTAATTTTATTAGAAATATTATATGGATTAGCATTAATCAATTATTGGAATATTTATTTAAGCAATTAGTTTTGTATTTTAACATTAAGCATAGAATAGATTGGACCCTAGTTTAATGTGTATGATTCATGATACGTTGGATCATGCATAAGCCCATATGGGTAGAGGTCCCAACTTACGGCCCTTTAGTGGTCACTAATTTCCTATCACAAGTCTGACTTTAAATAGAGAGATCAGGGTTATTATTTGAACACACAGAAAAATAAGGATTCCCACTCTTCTAAATTTTTCTCTCTCTTTTCTCTTTATCTTGATAACCTAAGGGGCCAAGTAAGTTGTAATTCTACTCATCATCATTCAAATCAATCATGGCCTTATCAAATTATGCTCCAGGTACGCTCATAATTTTATTATGATTAATTTTATATTTTTGTGATTTTAATTCATACTTCCAACATTTTATGCATCCATCCATCCATCTCAAATAGAAGTCATGTTTTTCATTCATATTAATTTTCTTTTTATCAACATGTTATATGTTTGGCTACAGATGTGTCTGATACATAGAAGTATATATAATTTTCTGTTCTCTTTATTTGGTGTGTAAAAATAGAGGGTGACACGCTTGCATTTCTTTGTGTTTCCCACATCTCTTGCCATGCTGCTATCTAAAACTGCTCTTAAAATATTTGTATCCAAAGTGTTTTGGTTTTCTTATATTTAAAACTGTTCTTTGAAAAAAGAAAAAAAAAGAAAGAAAAATCAAACACAAACATGCCTTGAAACTTTGAACCCGCAGCCTCAAAATAAAGGCCTGACAAAGAATTAAGTATTATCAGTATTATGTGCTGAGATATACTAGCTGAACATGGAGATCTTCCCAGGTTCAACCCATTTCTTAATGCACGTGATCTTTGCATCCTCTTCAAGATATCGCCAAAATTCTCTTTTCCTGTTTTGCTTCATTTTTGTTTAGTTTCACTGATGGATATTCTTACATTCTTATTTCTAATCCATTTCTTAATTACAGTGATGACATCTTCTCCTTGACTAGGTTATCCCTGACTTGTATTTTCTTTAACTATTGTGATAGGCAGAAGAGCTTGCAGCTGGGCCAAATGGTGAGCTAATATAAACATCTAAATAAGTTTCCTGTCATAATATTTCTGAAATGTATTTTCTAGCTGTTGTCATAAAATTTTGTTTGTCACATCGGTTTGACTTAAGCTTATGTCTTTTTTCTAGAAATGAGTTTGATGGACTTCCAAAGCAGTTAGAAGTCCATTTTAGATATTTGATAATATGGTTTCCTTGGTGTTTTATTGTAATTTTTAGGTTTCTTCCTTTCTATTTAGGATTACATATCCTCTTTTCTCGCATTCTTCTCCTTTCTTCAATAATATTTCTTGTTTTATTAAAAAAAAGTTATCGTCCCTTCATCTTTGTGTTTCTCACAGATGGGAGATGAGATTTTGGTCCTGGTCATTCTAAAGGTGGAATTTATGCAAATGAGCAGTAAGTACTGAATTCTGTTGTAACTAATCAACTTTTAAGCATACTGGAATTTGTTGCAGAAATCTTTGCAAACATTTACAGAATGTACAAGAATTATTGGAAGGATGGCGTTGTAATCCTTAGAATCCCGCCTTTGGTGCTTACAAATATGATACATGGCACAGGGGTAAAACCAAGAAAGGAAGAGGTGTCCCAAGAGATGCAAAAAGAGTCAGTGCTTCAAGCGAACATGATTTCGATTATGAAGATGATCCTGACTTGACATTGTAATTGTAAATGCTGGAAAACCCTCAAGCCATATGTGCAGTATCCAAGTACCTAGATCAATGTCCTTTACATAATGAATGGAGGAATTATTAGTGCTCCTAAGTTTCCAAATTTTGTGTATAGATTGCATCCTAGTCCTTATGGTTACCAGTGTCATACTTCTTAGGTGAAGAAAGTCGATGTATTGTCATGCGTTGCACCCATAGCTTGCTTTGATGATATACTTTACTGAGTAGTATAGTCTCTAA